>CM059205.1:21074869-21401149 GCA_030347435.1 Clarias fuscus
GCATTTCTATACTCTCTATAACGATTAATAGAAAATCACCAGATTTTTACCATAATATTCCACCATATTTTATAAAACATGATACATTTGCACATTTATAAAGCGTTTATATATTTTGTATACATTTGTTGGGGTGTATAACAAAGGTATGTAGTAGTGATTGGTTCAAGAGGATATTTTTTCCCCCCTTTCAGTATATGTTTATAGTAAATACTAATATGCCCACATAAACACAAGATAATATAAATGAATAGACTTTAGTATTTTGACACTGCTTCTAGTTACTTATGGTTTACCTTTAACATTTTACAATATTAGGACAGCCAACCTGGGCAAAATCTGCTAAGGTGCCATCTAAAACAGGACAGGATTCGGATGGACATGCATTCAACAGCAAAAAGAAATGTGAAAAGAAGGCCTCCTTAGGTTTAGCCTAGCCATTACAAGTAGTGGACATTCTTTCACCAGTAGCCTTAAGCAGGAGGGGATAGTGTGAAGCACATCATCCATTTTGAGTGAGAAACATGGAGAGCTAGTACACCTTAAGGCCAAGAACAGGGACATGATCTTCCTCCGCTCTAAACAATTTCAGCACATAGTTCTCTCTCTCTCTCTCTCCAATATAAATATACTGCATTAATATTTTCCTTCCAATTCTACTGCTCTTTTTCCCCTCACAAATCTGAAACTGGAGTGGCCCAGCAAAGTGCATTTGCTTTAATTTGCCCATTGGTAAAATCATTTGGACTGGAAGCAACCATTTTGGAACCTGCAACCAGGAACTGTGATTGCTTCCTCCAAGGGGAGTGAAGAACATAAAGAGTCCTTCCAAAAATTGCCCAGCGTGAGGATCAAACAAGCCACAGAGTTCCTGAGGCAGGCTGAAAATGCCACATCAAATAGCCCTCAGTCCTGTGCAGGGCTTAATGTGCCTGTCCCCTGAGCTAGTGACCGAGCCAAAAGACCCACAAATGCAGTGTGTTTGATAAAACGAGACATCTCGATCTCCTGGACAATGGCCTTCGGTCACTCTTGGCATGGTTAAGAGGGCACTTGTTTTCCACACAGCTTGCTGCAAACACCTGGCACAGGAGACAGGGAAGAGGTCTGGTATCTTGGAGTGCCCAGCAGTCGCTACCTATCACACAGTGAGAGTCATCAGAGGGGAACAGATGGAGATGCTGACATTTGCTGCCATGCTAAGCCAGCAGTGTAAGTGTCTTCCATTACTGCCCATTTGTCCATCATATTCACCTTTTTTTTTTCCGTCAAAGCCCCAATCCATCAATCCCTGTGTGTGATCACAGGGAGTTATAATAATAAATCCATGAAGCAAAAGGATAGTCTCTGGTTTGTCATTACCTAATGACCTTGCGGCACTTAGACTTCACAAAATGTCTATGATACCTTATGGCCGCTAGTTTCCATTTCATTCAAACTGTAAAAAAAAAAAAAAAAAGCATTTATTTTACAGAATGCTATTTAGTAGCTCCGTTTTATTTTTTTCCCCAGAACTTCTGCTTTAAAGGTACTATTCATAGGAAAAAATGACCATACACATAACCCCCCCCCCCCCCACACACACACAACTTTAAGGAATTATGCATCTATTTTGTGTTTGTTGTGATCAACATGACAAGTTATTATTATTAGACTTGAAATCTATAGTTAACAGATTACACACGCAAAACACACTGATCAATAACCATCTAACAATTGTCCATACTGACCAAACTGATAAACTGAACTGAACTGATTAAACACACATATGCAAACACACTGATCAACAACCATCTAAAAATTTTACACACCAACCTGTAAATGCTCTTTACACAGTACTTACTTGTTATTTGCACAAAACTATTTGGTCTTTGTTGCTACTTACAAGGAATGTCTACTTTTTACTGTTTCTCCTCCCACTATCTCAACTCATTACCTCATCACCACAAAGTATTGAAATGTGCCATGTTGTTGCGTTGTCACTTTGTCGCTCTTGTTTGCACATTTTGCAGATGCACTTTATGTTGTCTCTTTTGTACAGAAATTAGATAGTTTTTCTGCTAACTTAAAAATGTCTTATCTCCGCTAGTCAGCTAATTAGGTTTATTGGTTAGCTAGATGGTTTTTGTTAATTTATTGTATGTAGCACCTTGGTCCTGGAGGAACATTGTTTCGTTTCACTGTTTGCTAAACTGTATATGGTTGAATGGCCAATAAAAGCCTACTTGAACTTGAACTCCATTGTCTCTCTGTTCCTTTCTCTCCCCATTATAGCCAGACTGCAGTATTTGTTCATTAGCAGACTACTACAAGTCTCTGGTATAATTACATTTTAGCAACTGAAACCATTAAAATCCAGTTTCCACCTTTCTCTGTATTTTTATTTTTATTTTTTTCGATGTAGATGACATTGCAGGCTGGACAGCTGTTATCAGCTTTGGCCACACCATCTGGTCTTAATGCGAGAGGCTTTGGAAATAAGATTTCCCCTTTGCAAAATGCATGGCTATACATGGGTGCCGGGTGGGGACAGCAAATATTTTAAGTGCTATTACCTCTGAAAAGGAAGCAAATTCCATACTATAATGAGCTGTCAAATTCAGCCAGTAATGGAGTTACATGGTAAAGAGTTGTCACTCAGTTTCTAGATTTGCAATACTATATATGTGCATAGATCATATTTGATGTGAGTGAATGTGGAATTTTTTTTAAAGCAATACTTCATCAACTGTACATGAACATAGTCTGACAAAGTGCATAAGTTCTATCTCAACATCTAAAATGATTGCAGTGATTTAACAGTTGTTTCTCTGGGTCAGGATAATTGCACCATAGATAATCATGTATAAACGTTAATAAATAAAAAAATAATCTGAATGTAGCAGATATTAGTATTAGGCAAACACAACCTTGGACAAACAACAACATATACCTTTTAAACACTTTTAAAGTATTTAAAAAAAAAACAACAACATATAAGTACCCAGATGATTCAATAGCTTGTAGATCCAACAATAACTTAAAGGAATCTTTCCTGCATGACTTTATCAGTCTCTCACATCATTACGTTTCATTCTTCTTTACAACATTACATCTAATCTTGAGATTTTACGGCATTTACTTATGCACAGCTCTGTTAAGGTCCCATTACAGCATTTCAATTGTTCTGAGGTCTGGATTTTGACTAGACCATTCCAAAACATTAATTCTGATGTACATGTATTGGGTGTACTTCGGATCATTGTACTGTTGTGTGACCCAATGATTCGATTAGGTTTTAGCCGTCAGACAGTTGCACTCACATTTGCCTCTAGAATACTCTGGTATACAGAAGAGTTCATGGGTGACTCAATGACTTCAAGGGGCCCAGGTACTGCAAAACTCCAAATTGTTAGGAAATGGTATCATAACTCTTTTCAGATATATGTTCAGCAACAATTACTTCTCTATGACCAGAGATTATGTCTTAACCTCTTGGCATTGTGTTAACACACACTTGAATGCTCCACACCAGCAAACTGCCAAAACGTCTGCTTATATAGAGGTATGTACACTTGCTGACGATCATTTAATCAAGGGCTGATAAATCCCCTCTTAAATCCTGTGGAAGCAGCATAGGGGTACTTGGCATTTCACAATTTTTATTTTCATTTTTGCTTCAATTTTGTTAAATAAATAATGCCAGGGTGGAAAACGTTATACTGTATGTTGTTATTTGTCTGATGTTGTATTTGTCTAATATTATAATATATAATATATATAATATATAAGACCCACTATGATTAGATGTTTTATTATGTTTTTAGAAAAAAGAAAAATCCTAAAATTAAAGGGGGCATTACATTTTACACATGATTAGACATCTTTCATAGAAGAAAAGCCCAATAATTGTCCCCAAATAAAACACAGCTTTGACTTTACATACAAAATTTCATGCAAAATATGTAATATTGGTCTTAGTGAACTTCTGACTGCGACTATATATTTATTCTCATTGGCCTCATTGATTATGCATGTACCGTACCATTTGTTGTACTGTAATGTTCACTGTAAAGGCTCTCAATTTGAACTTGATGCTCATTTTGTAAAAAAAAAAAGAAAAAGAAAAGAAAAAAAAACTAAATTTGCTTTTCTTCCCCCTTAAATTGGCCTCAAGTATACTATTTAATATCTAATTTTATTCTCCATTTTCCATGCCCTTTGAGACTGTCATTGACATTACTTAAAGCTGGTAACTTCAAACAGACCCAGAGAGGCTTTGCAGCAGGGCTGAAATTGAGTTGACCCATTGAGAGCAGAGCAGAATAAATGAAACATGCTCTCAGTTTCTCTCAGTTAGTGCCATGATTTGCTAATTAAGCACATCACTCTGTGAACATGTATGCCATCATATCCACTTAAGTGTCTTTAAAGTTGAAGACAGCCAACTATCCATTCAGTGCAGCTGACATAAAGACCATTTTTTACAGTCTGCAAAGAAAGCCAGGCTGATTTTCTGTTTTGTTTAATTTATTTTTCTAGTCATTCATTTTATGTACCTTAGGAAAACAAACACTGAGGACAATACACAATGTGGTATATAAAAATAATATCATGGTGTGCAACAGATCTTTTGTTGCTCCTTTCTCACTCTGTAGGCTCACTAGGTAGGTGGCCTCCCCTTCTGTAGGTGTGCAGGGACATTAGTTCGAGGTCCTGGAGGTCTTCAGAGCAGGGTTGAGCGGCAGACGCTAAATGCAGATTAGTGGCATGGGAGCGAGGTGATGTTATGCACCCCAGAGACTTCAAAGGCATGGAACTGAATGACTGCATTCGATGTCCACGTTTGTGGACAACCGCAAAAAGACTTCCCAAGCTCCCTTGGCACTTTCACTTTTGCCAAAGAGCCAAGGGGTCATTGTCCTTTAGGAACTCTCAATTTTGTCCAACTTGCAACTATCTAGCTGACAATTTGAGGTTATACTCAACAATTCTGAGGTAGCCGTCCTTCCTCATTATTGCCACACTTTTGTGAAGTGCCCCAGTATTAAACATATCTCTGGTCCAAACCTTCCTTTAAAAGGCCTTTCTTTGTCCATGTGGTAAGCTGCAAACTTTAGTTGAACTTGAAGGTATAAACTCTGGAACAGGAGAGTCTTTATTGGACAATAGCTTTTAGTTAAACTTGCTTGACTAAACAGTAAGACTGATGTTCCTGCAGCTTACAGTTCATGGCATACCAGGTTGTTCCTGGTTTGTTCCTGATCATGAGAACCAATTTCATCAGGGTCACCGAGGTCTTCCAGACATTGGCAAAATGGCTACACCTCCCAATAACATTATACTTACTTATGATTGCTTGATCTTGGAATCTGCAGCTAACCATTTACAGAGAAAGTTGACATAGAAGCTACCAGCAGTAATCAGTGATGATCATTAACAAATGGCTAATAATCAACTGAAGGAAGTTGAGAAACCTTGGGCTTGGCACACATCTGAAAGGCATTTTGAGACTTGCATTTCCACTGATGAAACTGGCTCTCATGAAGACCATACCAGGAAGGGAGTAAACTTACCTCTGCTGCAGATTAGAAGTTCATTTACAGTTACCAGATTCAAAAATCGGCATTTAACAGCATCTCATATTAGAGCTGTTATGAAGACCTTACAGAGCATAAGTAGCAGACGCATCTCAATATCAACTGTTCAAAGGAGATAACTGCATATCTTGATAGTCTTCAGCATTGTTTTACAACGTTAGAAGAAATTAAAGACCATGGAATTAGAAGTCCAAACTTTCAAAAATCATCTCCATGCATACCTATCTTAGTGACTATTAGCAACTATTAGTAACTAGCAACTTTCATCATGCTGCTCTAAAATATTGTAAGCTACAATACAAAATTTTAAATATTCCTTCTTTTAATAACCAAAATGAAGGCCTTGGTGTTCATTGCCACCTACAGAAGTCCAAAAAATTACTCATATGCAATACCACAAACAAACAAATGAAACAAACAAACCAATCAACAAACAAATAAACCCCTTTCAAGCGTATGTATTAAACATGTATGTGACCTGGATGGAGATTATGAATTTAACTTTTCTAAGGATTAAAATAATGTCTTAGATAATGGAAACAATACAACACATAAATTGTTTAATATGCATACCACACCACATGCAGATAGACGTTTATTTTTGCGTTTATTAAAAAGGCTTGGAGGCTTGTTTTTCTGCAAATATTGCTTATTCCCCATTGTTTTTGCATCCGCGTTAAATTTTTTTTCCTTTCATATTTTTTTCTTATCAGCACTTGCATATTTGAACAGTTCATTCATCAATACCTTTTAATAAACTATTTGAGCGAATTCATTTTCCATTAATTTTCCATTAATTCCATTCCATCTTGTGTTTAAATATATGGTTTGCTAAATACTTAAAAAGAGACAATGTGTGCTGCCAGAAAGATCTCTCTCTGTCTTGCTCACTCTGTCTGTTTGTCTGTTTGTTTGTCCCACACTGTGTGTCTGTCTGTTTCTCTCTCTCTCTCTCTCTCTCTCTTACCGCCCCCCCCCCCCCCCCCTGCATTCTGAATCCGGGAGTAACTGAAGCTCAGGTGTTCTCCCTTGTGGAATTTGCATATCATCACTCATCATCCTTATCATCCATCACATGTTGTGCATACGCACCCACACTCCCACACCCATGCGCACACAGGAGGTGTAGCCGAGCATGTAATGGCTCAGCAGCACTCTTTACATGTTCTCCCTAATGTTTCGCCCAATTCTGTGAAACCCATGCTTTCATGAAACCCATGCTGGTTTAGTGTGTGTATGAGAGAGAGAGAGAGAGAGAGAGAGAGAGAGAGAGAGAGAGAGAAAGATATTTTGGCACAAAATGTTAATATAAATAATATATAAAGTCAGGTTGCTTGGTTGAGATCTGTTTGTTCCTGTAGATAAAACATAAAAGTGTATGGTGGCTGATTTTGGTAACTGTTTTTCAGTCCTTCCTGTTTGGTAGTTAATGTGCCAGAAGCAACTATTTACTCCTACACTCTGCTCAAAATACCAAAATTGTTGCCTGCCAGCCATTACCATTTTGCCCCCTCTCTCTGCCTCATAAAATATGATGACATTACCCTTCTGTTACAATCTCTCAGCAATCCGAAAACTCCATCCAAAATGGCTGCTGCCTGCCTACGTCAGCTTTGCCCATATTCACTGGATGATAACATGGCTCTCTCTAGACTACAAGCTACAGGCAGAAATACAAGCTTCTACTCACTGCCCACATTTAAAAGCGTTTGTTTCTGCACCTAAGGTTTGGCCATGAGGCATGAAAGGAAGAGTGCATTCCCCCCCCCCCCCCCCCCCCCCCCGCTTCATTTCTGTGGTTTGAAATTCTGATCAGATTTTATGCTAATGAAATGCAGTTCTATGTACATTTCTCAATTCTGAAATTGGGATCTAAATCACTTTTAGCTGACCGCCATATTTATCTCGGTCTACAAATTACATCTGAAAGCCATACACAGATGGGTAGTTAAATTAATTTGGGAAAGTTACATTTCATATGTAGATTGTATCCAGTTTAATGACTGGGATAACATTTTACTGTTTGCCTGGTTGCTGTAGGGACTTGGAAAGATTCATTGCATTATTCCATTCTCTCTCTCTCTCTCTCTCTCTCTCTCTCTCTCTCTCTCTCTCTCTGTGTATGTGTGTGATTGACTGAACGGATTCTCATTGTACACAACATGTTGCCACTCCACTGAGTTTGCGTGTCTGTTTCTTAGTTGAGTGTAAAAGCCTGAGCCCAATGGCCCAGGCCTTACCTCCTTCTTCCCCTGGAAGCTGTTCAGGCTAAATTACTCAGAACAGCACCTTCCTCTCCACCCCCAAACACTCCAATTTCCTGCCTCTTATGACACAGATGCAAGCTATACTTTTGGCCTGCAAGCCTGGCAAGCTGTAACAAAGCAGCAGCACAAGGCAGTGAGTCTGAAAAAGAGTGATAGTGATGGAAGTGAGTAATAGAAGAAACATAAATAAGAAAAGAAAAGGAGGGAGAAACACCCAAAGAGGAAAGTGCAAGAGAGGTACACTGGGGGAGAAAATTGGGTTAAAAAAAAGAGAGAGAAATTGTGTACGGTTAATGAAAAAATAGCAGACAAGATAATAATAGGTTGATACATGAGACTCTGAAAAGAACTGTGTGGAGAAAGAACATAATAAAGACAGAGAGGGAAGGTCGAACCTCCCTTCAGAATATCTTAAAACTTTCAAACTATCATAGGAAGGAGTGAGATAAAGGACAGTACAGGACAGGTGAGAATATTGTGAAATGGCCAGAGCTTCCCATGAGGTGAAGAAAACCTTGAGTTATCAAGATGAGGAATGGACTGACCTCGACTAAAAACACTTTAGCATCATTTACACTGTTTCTAGGTCTCTCTGCAAAAAGCAATAAGTTTCCCCATCCATGTTTTAAAATTACATCCAGACAGTTACTGAAAACCTGCCCACAGTTTTTGTTTAGAACAAATCTATATTGTTCTTTCTGAAATACTGGCTAGTACACTTACACAAAATGTCTCTCAATGTAAAAAAGTCTCCCATCTTCACCTATATTTAGACACAAAGCAGCAGTGAAAGTCAGAAATTCTCCCAAAGGAAAGATATAACATACAGTGGTCTGGCTGTAAAATGCTCAGTGCCGGCCAAGCCAACTAACCCCTTATTCCCCTTAAGAAATGGATGTGGGGATAGGGGAAGTCTGTGTTCATTAGACCATGAGTAGGCCAACTAATCAATACTATCAGTACTGGCAGGTTTTGTCAGAGGCACGGCCAGGATGACTGGGAGTTGTGAGGGTGTAAGGCTGCCCATTAGCAGAAGGCTAATATTGACTGGATGAAGTTTGTAGTGGATGGAGTGTTTAGGTGGAGACAAGTGGGAATCTGCATGTTCTAATAGAGAGAGTGAAGTACAATGGTTTATGAGTGCATTTTTTTCTCACTGCAAGACAAATTTTCATAGCTACCTAACTAAGATTGCATTTGGGTTGATTTAGAAGTCAAACATTGGCCATAGACATTTTAAACAATGATGATAAACTTGTTATCAAATCTAGTTTCCAAGTACAGTAGCTATATTACAAATAGCTAGTTTATCCATATCTACTGTATATCTTATATCATGAAAAATTTATGTGAATTACAAATTACTGTATGTATACTTATCCCACCTCAGCTCTATTTATTCTTTGAAATATTAGGCATATTTATCTCTAACAGTACAGGAGATTTGATATTTGCATATATAAAATTAGTACTAATAGTACTAACAGGCAATGTTGTAAAGCTACAGTATAAAGCCATAAAATGCCACACCATCTCTAAAGAAACCTTTACTAAAAATGATTTAAAACAGCACATTCCGTTAATCTGTTATAAATTAAGATTTTGTCACCTCCACTGTGATGAATAGTGAGTCTCCATGCAATATGTTGCATCTTAATCAAGAAAGACTTGCAGTTGAATGTCATTTTTGCCCCGGTGGCCAAAAGAAGTGACAAATAACCTTACAAAGTGCATGATGTTTGTCAATATTGTTTTATGAAAGAAGTGAAAAATAGGAATGCAATAGTCTCCTTTTTCCTATTTAAGTCATTGTGACAGAAGACACCAATGAAGGGATATGTGCTGTGGTTCACTATGTCCCATAGGGTTTCTAGATAAAATGATGTTAGATGTTATTTGAACCATCCATTCATCTATTTTCTATAGTGCTTATCCTGTGTAGGGTTGTGGAGGGGTCTGGAGCCTTTCCCCGGGAACTCAGGACATAAGGCAGGATACACCCTGGAAGAGGTTATTTGAACTAATATTATTATAATATTGTAACCATACTGTAATTATTAGCAGTAGTACTAGTAGCATCTATTCTATCTATCTATCTATCTATCTATCTATCTATCTATCTATCTATCTATCTATCTATCTATGCTTGTATATACAAAGGAAGTTCAAGTCAATTGGACTTTTTGTCCAATGAGCAGAAAAAACAATACAAAAACCGAATGCCATATATATGCAAAAGTTTAAGCACCACTTCATAAATAACAGATTTTGGTGATTTTTTAGATGTTAACACAGTCTCTCTTGGAAATAAAAAAAAATGCACAATGTTTTCAGCAAATATTGGTGCATAGTTACTTTTTATGTCATAAATTGAACAAAGATAAAAAATAAAAACATTATTGTGGCATTGTGCAAAAGTTTGGGCACCCTATAAAATCAATACTTAGTTAACACCTCCTCTGGTAGATATCACAGCTTGCAAAAGCTTTTTATTAGTCTTTCAATTCTTGTACTTGGGATTTTCTCCCATTCTTCTTTGCAAAAGGCCTCTAGTTCTGTAATATTCTTTGATTATCTTTCATGCACAGCTCTTTTAACATCTACCCACAAATTTTCAATGATGCTTAAATCAGGAGATGTGATGGCCATTACAAAACCTTCAGCTTGCGTCTCTTGAGGTATTACGTACATAGTGGATTTCAAGGTACAGTATGTTTAGGATCATTGTCCAGTTGTAGAAGCCATCCTCTTTTCAGCTTCAGCTTTTTTTCAAATGGTGTGATGTTTGCTTCCAGAATGTGCTGGTATTTAGTGGAATCCATCCTCCACCTGTGCAATGTTTCCTGTGCCACTGGCTGCAACACAACCCCAAAGCATGATAGCTCCACCCCCATGCTTAATATTTGGCAAGGTGTTTCTTTTATGAAACGCTGCTCCTTTTTTTTCTCCAAATATACCTTTGCTGAGTTCTATTTTAACTTCATCAGCCCACTGCACTTTTTTCCAAAATGCATCAGGTTTCTGTAGATGTTCTGTTTCATACTTCTGACGTTGGACTTTATGATGGGGACACAGGTAAGCTCCTTCTTCTGCTGATTCTTCCATGAAGGTCTTGTCTGTGCAAGCATCGCTGCACAGTGGAACAGTGCACCACCACTCCTGAGTCTGCTAAATCTTCCCGCAGGTTTTTTTGCAGTCAAATGGGGGTTTTGATTTGTCTTTCTGACCAGTATACAAGCAGTTATCTCCGAGAATTTTCTTGGTCTTCCAGATCTCATCTTGACCTCCACAGTTCCCCTGAACTGCCATCTCTTAATTACAGTTCTCACTGTGGAAACTGCAAGCTGACAATGCTTTGCTATCTTCTTGTAGCCTTCTCCTGCATTGTGGGCTTTACTTTCATTTTCAGAGTCTTACACAGCTGCTTAGAGAAACCCATGGTTTTTGAGTGTCCGCAAGTGTGCGCGCAAAGTTTAAAGAGTCAAAGTATTTGTAAAGGTTTGAAATTGGCATTTACTAATGACAGCTGTTGCCATGCATTGATCTAATGAGCTGATTAAGGTCTGAAAACTTGTAAAAAGAATATGGAGAACTCTTAGAGTGGCCAAACTTTTGCACAGTGCCAATTTAATGTTTGATTAATGTTGTTTGATTAATGCCAATTTAATTAAATGTATTTTCTATTTTTGTTTCATTTATGGCATAATAAGTAACTATGCATCAATGTTTGCTGAAAATATTATGCATTTTTTCCAAGAGAGGCTGTGTGAACATCTTTTCAATTAAAAAAATCACCAAAATCTTATTTATCAAGGGGTGCCTAAACTTTTGAATAAGGCCGTGTATGTACACACACTGTATATATACTTTCCTTGCGGCAGACATTCACAATTTATGTTGTAGAATTTAAGTACTCCCATCACGCCAGGCTCATCTGTTCCTTGCTTTTCCTCCCTCCTCCCATTTCTCCCTCAGCTGTGATAAACCTATATCTAAGATCCTCTAACTCATTGAAAAAAGTTGCCTATTATCCTCCCTCACTAATGGCCCCCTTCCTGGGTCCTAATGAAACTGTTTTTTCCAGGCCAGGGGGCTTTGTCTGCCCTACTATTTTCCAGCACAGATTTGTTCTACAGCTCCTCCTCCTCAGAAAAAAACAGAGCATAATGAGCAATAAACAAATACAATTCATGTTATAAATATCCAGCAGACCGGTCTTGCATTGGTCAATTGGGGACACCTTATTTCCTTTGTGTGCACTTGACTATCCACAGCACAATAACAAATTATTCCTCAATTGTTTAGTTTGTCTGTGAGGGTTATGTATTGATTGTTGGTCCAGCCTCTTAGAGGGAGAACAGGGACTTGCAAAGCACTCAAGTGTAAAGCTCTGTTCATATAAAATTATGAGAAGAAAAAAGAGAAAACAATGCTACTAGCATGGAATTTTCTTAATGAATTGTTAAGGGTGCAGTGACATCCTCATTTGGGTCATAACAGATAGCAGAAGTTTTATGCCGGCATTCCATGTTAGGCAGCTGGAAGTTCAATATAACAGAAGATGTCTTAGTTAACATGGAGTCCAGTTTGGCACTTGGATGGCACCAAGATGAGTCAGACAGGTGCAGAGGGCAGAGGAGATCTGGATCACTGGTTGATCAGGACCATCATGAAGCAGAGTCCAGCTGGAGTGGTCCTTCTCTTGATGCCTCAGGATCCTTGCAGGGTTGGCTTTTGTCTACTGGGGCTGGCACAATCTCCGGCTGTCATTTATTACCTGTATTTAGTGTTTTAGTCAGAACCAACAACATGCCAATGTATATATTCTCTTATGACAACTGAATGCAAATTATTTGATACTGACATATTTGATCCCAGGGTCATTTTATTTAGATATGGGGACAATATCCTGACTGCTTCTTTTGAGATTACAGCCAATTAAATTTTCTGCCATGTTTTACATAATGCCATGCACTGACTGTAAATAACCCTCAGTTATTTATTAGTTTGGAGATTTTTTTATATATTTGTTTATATCATTTGCAGTAATTTATATTTAGTTTAAATTAGTTGAGTGTTTATTTTACTTAGGAAACCGTTATTTGCCTGTTTTTAGTTATTGTGCCTATACAGACCTTTATTATGAAAGGCATCTAGCCGGATCGGCAGGAAGAGCGCACCTAGGCAGAAGTGCAGCAGAGACGGAGATCGCACATGGAAGTAAACAATGCAACACGCGGTCACGGACTAAAGCTAAAGATTTAAAGTTTATGGCACTCTAAAGTATTTAAACAACGAACGGTTATTATTTGTTATTTTATTTTTGTTGTATTTTTCTATTTGGACATCTTATTTCAGTACCTGGTTGAAAGAGGCACAAGGTCAGTTTAATATGGACATTTAGATACTGCAAAGAATATTTTTTACTATGTCTGTTATGTGCATTTTGTCTTTATCCCAGTTTATATCCGGGTTTCTTGAATTTAAGTTAATTCATGCTGTTTATTAGCTCTAATTTTGGTTAATGTCTCATTTTCTGTATATATTTGTAAATAGTCACCATTACATATCACTCTACATTAAAGAAAATTTATTGTATATATTTTCACGGTTTGTTTTAGCTCTTACGGTGCGGTGCGGTGCGGTGCGGTGCAGTGTGTGACAATGAAAGGAAATAAATAAAAGGAGCCAAACAAGCATCAGTAAAAGAGTGAATTCTTTCAAATTCAACCGGGTTACTACAGTAAGAGCTTTCCTTCACTCATTTAAGTCATGGATGTCAATGTAGAGCAGATGGAAGCCCCCCAAGATGCAATAGAAGGAGAGGAGCTCAGTTCGTAGGCGGACCCCAACAGAGAAAATGCTTGTCTATCAAGGTGAGGAAAACCAAAAGGCAGGGAAAAGGCTTGTACATCTTTATGATCAGTGAAAAGCAGAGGCTCGCAAGGCAAGAGAGCAGCTGAAATCAGACATTTCAGAGAGTGAACTGGCAATGCTTATTGACACTCTAGAGAAGCAAAAGAATAATGTGATGACTATGTATGACAAAGTTCGAGTGCACAAAACTCCAAGCAATGAGACCAGACGACGCATTGACGCAAGAAAGGATATTGTAAAGATTGCATTGGATAGGATTTCAGGCGTTGATGGAGAATTTGACAGTGCAAGAGTTCACCAGCATCTTCGTGTACTGCTTGATCGAGACTATGCCCGCTCAGTCTATGGATCAACTGCCTCTAAATATAGCTCCAGTTCTGCATCTAGTTTACCGGTAAGTAAGACTTCTGTGAAATCGTTGGTGCTGTTCAAACGTGCAGAAGCAGCTGCTGAGCTAGCAGCAAAGGAAGTTGAATATGAAGCACTTCAAAGGGAGAAGGAAAAATTACAGCTATTAGAAGAGAAACAAAGGAGAGATCTTGATTCTCAAAGAGACGAATTGGAAAGATTTAAGGCAGAAAAGGCGAGGTTGGAAGTTTATGATCGAGAAGCAAGCATTAAGTCTGGAGATAACATCAAAGGTCTGAGCCACCAAGCAAAACAAGATCAAATAATCTCTTCAGTTGAGCCAACACTTGATGACAAACCATTATCGCCACCTCGGAATTCTGATATATCTTACCTTGCAAAGGCCGTTCAAGACAGTATAACATTAAATAGACACCCTATGCCAGAGCCCACAGTCTTTAATGGTGATCCAATTCATTTCATTGAATGGAAGGCATCGTTCCAGTCACTCATAGACAAACGACATGTCTCTTCATCAGATAAGTTGTATTTTTTGAAGAAGTATGTTACAGGTCCAGCCAAGAAAGCTCTAGAAGGCTTCTTTTACAGAACCGATGAAGAAGCCTACCAAGATGCTTGGAAGAGGCTTCAAGATCGTTACGGACAGCCTTTCATCATACAGAGAGCATTCAGAGAAAAACTTGTGAGCTGGCCCAAAATTCAATCAAAAGATGCTGAGGCATTCAGAGGTTTCTCAGATTTCCTGAATGCCTGCAAGGACGCTATGCCTCATGTGAAAAGATTGGAAATCCTAAATGATTGTGAAGAGAACAGAAAGCTGGTTAGCAAACTTCCTGATTGGGCAGCTGCTTGCTGGAACCGGCAAGCTACACAAACACTAAGTGAAACTCAAGAATTCCCAACATTTCATGAATTCACCTGTTTCCTGTCAGCTGAGGCTGATATAGCCTGTAACCCAATTACATCCTTCAATGCTCTTTATGGGGAAGTTAAAAAGGAGAATCTTAACTTAAAGTTTAACAAGACCAAAGCCAATGTGTTTCACACAAAGATAGTTACGCAGCACGAGAATCAGAGACCAACCTTTAAAGTCACTAAACCATGCATGTTTTGCCAAGACAGTGAACACCAAATTGAAGCTTGTTCTAAATTTACAGCAAAGCCTCTGGAAGAACGTAGACAGTTTATCAAGGACACAAAGCTGTGTTATGGATGTCTAAGGCTTGGTCACAGTGCCAAAGATTGCCGTCGCAGACATGTCTGCAACACATGCAAGGGAAGACATCCAACCTGTCTGAATGATGACAGTTTCATTAAAAGAGTGCAGCCATCTCCTCTTCCTAGGGCTGAGAATGCCCACGTGAAGGTGGTCACGACAGCTTTGAGTGTAAAATCAGAAAATACATCTACTAATACTTCCATGATTGTTCCTGTGTGGTTGTCCTCACAAAGTGATCCAGTTTCCGAAAAGCTTGTCTATGCTTTATTGGCCACACAAAGTGACACCATCTTTGTTGAACATGCAGTAAGTCAAGACCTAAATGCAGATAAATGTCCAGTGACTCTCAAGCTCTCTACCATGGTTGGAAAGGATCTCCTGGTCTCAAGTGAAAGAGTGTCCGGTCTCAGAGTTAGAGGTATTAATTCAAAGACTGTGTTAGAGCTTCCCCCCGCATACACAAGGGAATGTATCCCTGTGGACCGTGCTCACATTCCTACAAGTGAGACAGCAAAACATTGGAAACATTTGTCCAAATTATCAGACCAAATTCCCCCACTTCAAAATTGTGAGGTTGGCTTGTTGATAGGATACAATTGTTCAAGAGCTATGGCACCCAGAGAAGTAATTCTTGGAGCAGATAATGAGCCCTATGCTGTTTGCACAGATATTGGATGGAGCATTGTGGGCCCTTCCTCACAACATCATGGAACACCAAGTGATGTCAGCTTGTGTCACCGAATCTCTGTTAAGGATATTCCCTCTGTAACACCCTCTGATCTTATTCAGATATTAGAATTAGATTTCAAAGATACCAATGAAAATATAAAGAAGGTGTCACAGGAAGACATTTTGTTCCTGGAAAAACTAAGACAGAACATCAAGATGAATAATGACCAACACTTGGAAATGCCACTTCCTTTCAAACAGAGACCTTACCTTCCAGACAATAGACCTCTTGTGAATGTGAGACCTCAACATCTCAAACAGAAAATGGAGAAAAGCCAAGAATACAAACAACATTATGTACAGTTTATGAGAGAGATCATATCAAATGACGATGTGGAAAGAGTTATTGATGAAGGAAAGGATGGAGAAAAATGGTACATCCCACATCACGGGGTGTATCACTCAAAGAAACCAGGGAAAATTTGCGTGGTCTTCGACTGCTCAGCACGATACAAGGGAACCAGTCTAAATGACCATCTTCTCACAGGTCCTGCCCTGATGAATAGTCTAATTGGTATTCTTTTGCGATTCAGGCAGCATCCAGTAGCCTTGATGTGCGATATCGAACGTATGTTCCATCAATTCCATGTTGATGAGGCAGATCGCAATTATTTAACGTTTCTCTGGTGGAACAATGAAGATTTCAACTCTCAGCCCCAAGCTTTCAGAATGAAAGTACATCTCTTCGGAGCAGCATCATCTCCGGGGTGTGCTAATTACGGACTAAAACATCTCGCAAAAAAGGGTGAACATTCACACTCACTCAGTGCAACATTCATTATGAGAGATTTCTACATGGATGATGGCCTTGCCAGTATTGAAAATGAGGAGAAAGGTATCCAGTTGGCTCAAGAAGCTCGTCAGCTTTGTGGAACAGGAGGATTAAGGGTACATAACAACAACAAGGCAGTTTTGGAAAGCATACCACCCTCTGAACATGCAATCGATGTAACAGCCATTGACCTTTCATTCACAGACCGCCCCTTAGAAAGAGCCTTGGGCATTTATTGGGATCTGGGAGAAGACAACTTCCGATTACATGTTGATCCTAAGAACCAGCCTGCAACACGGAGAGGTGTACTGTCGGCTGTGGCATCGTTGTTCGACCCCCTAGGGTTTCTTGCGCCATTCTTGCTAAAAGGAAAGACGATTCTCCAAGAAATGTGTAGAAATGGCATGAGCTGGGATGACCCTTTGCCTGATGGTCTACTGCCACAGTGGGAGAGATGGAAAGCTGATTTATCTAACTTAGATAAGATCAAGATTACTCGCTGCATTGTCCCTAATGGTTTTGGAAAAATCACAAAGAAAGAGATTCATCATTTCTCAGATGCCAGCACAAGTGGGTACGGCCAGTGCTCATACCTCAGAATAAAAAATGAAAGGGGTGATGTTCATTGTACACTGCTCATGGCAAAATCTAGAGTAGCCCCGCTCAAGATCACCATAATCCCTCGGCTAGAGTTGACAGCGGCAGTAAATGATGTGCTCAGAGGTACTGGGTTACATAGCCAATGAAGCTTGGCGTTTCCACACATTTGTTGCAAATAGACTTCAGAGAATCCCCAACAGTGGCGTTATATTTCTTCAGATGAAAATCCATCTGATTATGCTTCAAGAGGACTAAATATCGACAATCTTGTCACCTCAAATTGGTTCACTGGCCCTAAAATCTTATGGGAGATACACTTGCCCCCCTCTTTGGATATTGATATTCAACTTTCAATTGGCGATCCAGAAGTAAAAAAACACAAAGTTCTGAATACACAAGCAGTACAGTGTTTCTGTTTGGCTGATTGTCTCACAAGAGTATCTTCATGGTCTAAAGCAATTCAGGCAATTGAACGTCTACTCCGTAGAGTCAGAAAAAACAAGTCAAGTGACCACAGGACAGTTGCTGAGCGTGAGGATGCCAAATGAATCATCATCAGAGACTTACAACGTCAAGTATAGTCAGAAGAAATCTCCATGCTAAGTAAGGGCAAGGGACTGCCTCGCAGCAACAAGCTATACCATCTGCAGATCATGACGGACTGCTCAAGGTGGGAGGAAGACTCTCTGACATTTCCTTTCCTAACTACATTACGCATCCAGTAATAATTCCAAAGGAACATCCTCTCACAAAACTCCTGATAGCTGATTGCCATGAGAAAACTGGACATCAAGGAAAGGGACTTACTATAAACAAGATCAGATCAGGAGGATACTGGATTCCAGGAGTAAACAGGACAGTAGCATCCTTTGTACGCCAATGTGTCAAGTGTCGTAAACTTCGCAGACCACCAGAACAACAAAGGATGGCTAATTTGCCCACAGAGCGTATAGACCCATCCCGCCATTCACTTACTGTGGAATGGACTGTTTTGGTCCATTTATTACCAAACAAGGGCGCAAATCATACAAAAGGTATGGACTTCTTTTCACCTGTTTCTGTTGTAGAGCTGTCCATATCGAGATGCTGGATGACATGTACACGGACTCCTTTATTAATGGCCTACGTTGTTTCATTGCCATCAGAGGACCAGTACGCCAAATAAAGTGTGATCAAGGCACTAATTTTGTCGGCGCCAAAAACTAATTTGAAAGGGCCATGAAGGAAATTGACACTAACTAATCCTGATAACATTTTTGGCACAAAACCAATGTGACTTTGTTTTCAATGCACCTCATGCCAGTCATGCTGGAGGCGTTTGGGAAAGAGAAATTAGAACTGTGAGAAGTGTCCTTCATTCCACTCTTTCCTTGAGCACTGGAAGATTGGATGATCCTTCCCTACGTACCTTTTTCTATGAAGCCATGGCCATTGTAAATAGCCGACCTCTCACAGTAGACAATTTGAATGATCCCAAAGGTCCGGAGCCTCTAACCCCAAACCACCTGCTCACTTTGAAATCTACTCAAGCTTTACCACCTCCAGGTAAATTTGTCAAGGAAGACTTGTAAACTCGAAAGAGATGGCGTCACATGCAGTACCGGGCAGAACAGGTCTGGAGTCGTTGGCGAAAAGAGTATTTGTCTAATCTCACTACAAGACAGAGATGGCTCATACCAAGGAGGAACTTGAAAATTGGAGATATTGTCCTGGAAAAGGCAGATGATGTGCACAGGAATGAATGGCGCTTGGCAGAAGTTATTGAAACGGTTGCTGACAAAGACGGTCTGGTAAGAAGAGTAAAAATACGGTTTGGAGACCGAAATTTGGGGAAGGATGGTAAACGTCTGACCAAGCCATCGGTGGTTGAGCACCCAGTGCAGAAGCTGGTCCTTCTGCTTGAAGTGCCTTGAACTGCTTCACATATCCTTTGAGTTAACAAAGCACAGTAAAATGTTTAGTATCATTCGAGAATTAAGTTAATATTCATTGTCTCTCATGATTTGGTGGGAGTGTAAATAACCCTCAGTTATTTATTAGTTTGGAGATTTTTTATATATTTGTTTATATTATTTGCAGTAATTTATATTTAGTTTAAATTAGTTGTTTATTTTACTTAGGGAACCGTTATTTGCCTGTTTTTAGTTATTGTGCCTATACAGATCTTTATTATGAAAGGCATCTAGCCGGATCGGCAGGAAGAGCGCACCTAGGCAGAAGTGCAGCAGAGACGGAGATCGCACATGGAAGTAAACAATGCAACATGCGGTCAAGGACTAAAGCTAAAGATTTCAAGTTTATGGCATTCTAAAGTATTTAAACAACGAACGGTTATTATTTGTTATTTTATTTTTGTTGTATTTTTCTATTTGGACATCTTATTTCAGTACCTGGTTGAAAGAGGCACAAGGTCAGTTTAATATGGACATTTAGGTACTGCAAAGAATATTTTTTTACTATGTCTGTTATGTGCATTTTGTCTTTATCCCAGTTTATATCCGGGTTTCTTGAATTTAAGTTAATTCATGCTGTTTATTAGCTCTAATTTTGGTTAATGTCTCATTTTCTGTATATATTTGCAAATAGTCACCATTACATATCACTCTACTTTAAAGAAAATTTTTTGTATATTTTTTCACGGTTTGTTTTAGCTCTTACGGTGCGGTGCGGTGCAGTGTGTGACAACGAAAGGAATTAAATAAAAGGAGCCAAACAAGCATCAGCAAAAGAGTGAATTCTTTCAAATTCAACCGGGTTACTACACTGACTGTTGTGCAAAGTTTCAAATATCAATTGTAATCAGATAGTAGCATGTTTAAAAAAAAATAATGTCATATTTAAATATGAATTGAGAATTATTAAACATAAATTGAGAAATAGGGTAGTTTAACTTTTTGACTATGTTTCTTGTTATTTTATATATTTCAATCACACCCATAGCGTCAGTGAGTCTATATCCCACTTTTTACTAGATTGTTTCCCTTTTCCTTTCCTCCCTGTTATACTCTCCCCTTTGACTCTTTCTCACCCTACACACATTTTGTACATGACATCGCAGTCTGATGTTAATTGTGTTCACATACTTTATTTGGAAGCCCATCTGCCATGTTTCAACCCTTAACCTCCTCACAGTCTTTGTGTACTCCGGAATCAAGAATTTGACCAGTAGGTTGCCGTCTATCACAGTTGCGCCAGAATGCCTTCTATAGAGCATTTTTTCTTTGGTTTGATATCTTAGTGGGAACCAAATGAATTAGGATACCTGACAGTTCTGACCTTGTTAAAGCATTTAATTGGTCCTCACATGTAAAAATTAAAGGGACAAAATAATTTCTATTGGTTACTAAGGTTAGACTTAGTTGTACACATCACATTAATTAGCTGCATTAATAATTATGTCAGTGGAAGGTCATCATGGGAATAGCAAATACATAGCAGTATATACGACATGCTGTGTGTGTGTGTGTGTGTGTGTGTGTGTGTGCTGCATACTCACAGGAAATTACAAACTCTGTGTAGTGTAGGATTGCTGCTGAGACAGGAATATGTGCGCACACACACACACACACACATCTATATTTGAACCTTTGTAAGGACATTGCAAGTGGATGGCATTATTGTATCTAACACAGAATGACTAATGCCTAATTATTGTCAGTAGATAGAACAATGTAAATGAAATACCAAAATTTGTTACAATGTTTGAATGAAATAGTTCACTAGCTACATTATATAGCCATAAAATAAACTCAAACTCTAAAAAATATTACAACATGATATGAAAAAATATATATTATTGTGATTAGATAGCCTAATCTCAAGACATGGTACACCAAGATTGGACTGAATGAACTAAATTGGCTGCACGGTTCTCTGACCTTTAGCCCACTTAACAACTTTAGGATGAACTGGAATGCTGATGGCACCTCAGGCCTCCTTATCCAAAAACTGTGCTTGACCTCACTAATGCTTTTTTGGCTCAATGGACAAATCTTTGCAGGCATGGTCCAAAATATAAAGAAAATTCTTCTCAGAGGAGTGGGGGCTAAACATTGAAATCTGGAATGTTCAACACTGTTTGTGTGTATGTACAGGTCTCAACCAAACGTTTTGGCGCTAGAGTGCAATTCAGATATATAAAATGACATAACCATAATTAAGTAAGCTACCAGTTAGCTGCAAGCACAGTTGCAAACAGAAGACATTGTGTTGCAGGTTGATTTGAGTTAATTGGGTTGACTTGATTGACTGGATGGTAGGAGATTTGCTGAAGGTAATCAAGTCACTATTAAGATTAATTTGGAATCAAAACCTTTCTTAAAAAAGCTTATTAGCTTGTATACCAGCATTGTGGGGTATTTCTGTTCATACAAAGAGATATTTATAGACCCCCTCAGGCCATATACTACATATTAAAATGTATACAGTACAAATGAAATATATCTGGTCTTCAGTTAAATTTGCCACTGCAAATGAGGAGCCCCTAATGGAGAGAGAGAGAGAGAGAGAGAGAGAGAATGACAACCTATCATAGCTCAGTTTGATGCAAGCTACATACTGCACTTTTTAGATTACAGCACTGGGTCCCTTAAACAAACGAGGCAATTTGAAATGTCAATATGACTTAAAGTCTGCTGGCAGTGGCGTTAATTTAGGGCAGTAATCTCATCATGCTGAATCACTTAAGCCCAGGTAATGTTTATTGAGTAGAAGGAGCAAGGAATTGTTGATATGAGGGAGCTAATGGTTGTGATAGGGCCAATAAGAGAGGAGCTAAGAGTGATGTGCTAGAGCAGGGGGATATGTGCTTACAGATAAGAATAAATTGAGGGGAACCTTGTATGTTGGTGGGTGGCTAGGCATGATAATTTATGTTTAGCCATACAGGCGTACGTAAGATCGCATGCAGCATTGTGTGTGCATGGATTTTTTTTGAGGGCATGAACTTTAAGAAGACATCCATGCACAAGGCGGGTCATCCATTCTCTTAGCCCTGCAGATGATGTCTTTATCCTCCTGGCCTTATAAGCCACATCAGGTGAATATATGAGGCAGGTGCAAACTGCAGAAGGGGAGAACGTCTTACGCAGGTGTTCCATGTCCAGCTAAGGACAATAGGGAATATTATACTTTGCTGTGCTGTTTCTAAAGTTCAACAGGCAATGACTTATAGCTTACCTAATGCATAAAAAGATAGCAATCAGCAAGTCAGCTTGCCCAGCAAGGAAGCAAATTTGGCCCAGGCTGACAGTGGTCACATAATGCTGTTGCTGTTCCATAATAAAAAGGTTATACCTTATTTTGAACTTTTTAATTCTTTATTTTAAGACTATTACAACTTAAATATGATCTTTTTCAATTATTTTTGTCCCGGGTGCTCCATGGGTAAGTAAATACATTTATGCACTGATAAATACTCTTCCAAGCACCATATTAACCACACACACACTGAGTTGCTTTTTTGACACACTATTGAGGGCTGTTAACGGCGTAATGGATTGGCATTTCCCTGCGTTAACACAGCTAGCCAACATGTAACAGATGCTAGTGTCATATACGGTATATAGTGTATGCTAGTGTCATATATAGGTGTGGTGCATGATATAAATAGCTTGATATATACATATTGGCATTTGGCAGAAGCCCTTATCCAGAGCGACTTACATTTGTATTTCATTATACATGTGAGCAGTTGAGGGTTAAGTGTCTTGCTCAAGGGCCCAACATGGACAACTTGGTAGTTGCGGGATTTAAACCCGTCATCATCCAAACCATAGTCCAATGCCTTAACAACATGCCATATTATCACCATTTAGTACGTAACTGGTCAGAATGGTAGTGGGTCAAGAGCCAGTTCTTAACATGAGCACATACAGTACATTTATACATCCATTTACAGCTATGGGTTTTATTTATTTAGTTATTTTTTAAAAATATCTACAGTAGCCCACTTATTGGCATGTTTTATGGATGTGGTAACATATACATAATGTTATTTAGGTTTCACAACTAAGTGTTAAAAATAGTCATCCACCACATTTTGTTTTAAAACAACATAACAATGTAAGGAAAAGAAAAGTGTAACAAATGCCACTGGTAACATCCAATCAGATATGTTTTAGTGCAAATAATGACAGTGATAGGTCATGTTGTATAGTTGTATATACAATACTCTATATACATTGCCATACCTATATTATATTGTCATATTGGCAGGATACTTAATAATAATAATAATAATAATAATAATAATAATAATAATAATAATGATAATAAAACATTTATGCTTAATGTTTTATGTAATTTATTTGTTGACAAATTGACATTTTCAATGATAAATCCATTGATTTAATCATGAAAGTATTGTGCCTGGCTTAATTGATGTTTCCCCCCTTTTTTATTTGTAGTTTAAATAAATAATCATTAGTTAGTTTTACAAACAATGTTTGTGTCTAGTTTTAATTAAATGCTTGGGTTGTTTTTCATTTCATATTCCTATTACTGATGTTGTTTAAAGGGAATTATCATTTGATAAAGATGTTTCTGAAAATGTTCTACATTAAAAAGCCTTCATAGATAGACACTTTGTGTAGAGGCAACGATTCCTGAAATGTTAGAAAATAAATCTTTTGTGCTTCCTAGGCATCAAATAGACACTTACTTTGATAACCGAGACAATAAGAGAGAGAGAGAGAGAGAGAGAGAGAGAGAGAGAGAGAGCTTTTATGTGATGAGCTTTTGTATTAAGAATAAATAAATAAATGAATGCATGAATGAATAAATAAATAAATAAATAAATGTCCCATTCTACTGATGTGTTAGATAGTTAGAGTGTTAAATTGTGACCTACCATAACACCAATTTTGTGATAATATACACTCCCATTCTCAGCCTAATTTTGAAAATTTCATAAAGGGAAAGAAGCTTTTGATATGAAACAAAATTAAGGTAAGATGTTTTGCTTTTTTGCATTGAAGACATGATTGATAGACTAGTGACAGTCTGGTGAAGGGAATTTGTTTGTTAGCACATCTAAATTCATGCTTACAGTTTTTAAGATCCACAACTTTGTATTTCATCCATGACAAAGTTTATTCTCAGAGGAAAACAGAACAGCTCTATTTGTGCTAATGCTAGAACTTTTGATGATTTTTCTATTGTTCTATGTGGAGCAGTGGCATAGAGAGGGATATAATAAGGAAAAATAAAATATGTTCTATAATATATAATATGAACAAAATTTCAGTCAAACTTTTGACTGGTGTGCCCAAACATTATGACCACCTGCCTAATATTTACACTGTAGTGTTTACTTGTAGTATGTCACTGGATATACACTTGTGCTTCTATTAGATTGGACTACACAGGCCAGCGTTCGCTCCCCATCGCTAAGCCTTGGTCACCCAGGACACTGTTGCGAGTTCACTGATTTTCTTCCTTGGATTACTTTTGATACAGTAGGTCATGACCACTGCAGACCAGGAACATCCCACAGGAGCTGCAGTTTTGGAGTTGCTCACACCCAGCCCTCTAGCCATCACAATTCGGTCCCTTACAAAGTCACTCAAATCCTTATGCTTGCCCATTTTTTTCTGCTTCCAACACATCACCTTCAGGAAAAAAAAGGTTGACTTACTGCCTAATATATCCCACCCGCGTCCAGCTGCCATTGCAACAAGATATTGAACATGTAGCTTCTGTGAGAAGGGCCAAATTGTAATGGTTAGACAACGGGATCAGAGCACTTCCAAAACTCTTGTAGGATGTTCCCTGGCTGCAGTGGTCAGGGTATACCAAAAGTAATCCGAGGAAGGAAAACCGGAGATCTGGCAACAGGGTAATGGGTGGACAAAACTCACAGGATACACAGTGCATTACTGTTTTAGTGGCAAAGAGGGGACCTACTAAATTAATAAGTAAAAAAGTATCCAACTCCAGGTATATTAAAACATTTGACAGTTGGTCCAGCACTTTCCAGCACAACCCCAATGCACATCTATCTTTTAATATATGCTATATATAGAACACCAAAAAATATTTTTTAACTAGTTTTAGTGTTTGGCCCAAAATAAGAGTAAAAGGTTAATGGACAGTGCCATAGACTTGAAAAGATAATGAGCTGGATTGAACTGTAAGTGCTCTCAGAGAATGTGTTTGTAAAGCAAGGATTCTAAAGCAGTGTCTGTAAGCCCACTTCAGAGCAGCCCAGGTTCATTCTTTGCATGTGAAAAGAGGAGAAGGAAAATGGAGACACTTGCTATTTGGCCTTTTCATATTGTTTCAAAGGGATGGTTGTGGTAAATGCCAGGGCCTCTCAGCAGGCCTTTGAGCCTCTGGAGTTTGAGATCTATGGCTTTGATCTGGCACAGAGAAGTGCTAAAGCCTGAACAATAAGGTTAGTGCACAGACTGCACTGAAGCCATTATCGACATATCGAAGAGCTGGATTCTCTACTGTGAGTACACAATGCAAATCACCAGACCTCCCAGGAGGTCAGAGCGTGTGGGCCACGATTCCTGAGCCACCTTTTCAAAGCACTTAAGCAATAGCCAAGGCCTTTGGTCAGTGGTTTCCTGTACTTTATAATGGCTGGTTCTGTTAATGGCTTACAGAAACAATGCTTCCTGTGTCTAAATTCTAAATTTAGTACTTGTAGGCCAATAATGAATTTTATTGTAGCTGACATGCAGCAAGGGCAAATGCGAAGGCTATTCAAAAAGACATTGTAATTGTCTTTGTAAGTGATGTTGGATGAATAGTCTCATCACATTATGTGGAATAAGACCTCATTCTGTATCCTTCACAAGCCTTGGCACCAGCAAGCTTCTTCTTACCACAAGTGTGCTCCTAAGGTTGTTTTTAGTGGCATGAATGTCCATTTCTAAATACCATATGTCCAGTTGCTCATGGACATAATTTAGGTCTGCAGCATGTGTCGAGAGGTCTGATGTATGGCCTACATATTCTTTCACTATCAATATCCATGCCGGAGACAGTGGTCAGCATTCATCTTCGCTCGCATTCTGCTTAGACCAGACTAAATTAATTTCCTCTGGGAAATTAACCGTTGATTCCATGCCATATAAATTCACCTCTTACAGTGCACTGAATTATCCAGGCCACCCGCACTTATTTACAGGCAAAGATATACTTTATTGCTTTGCCAATTATAATATATTTGGAATGATAGAATGGACCTGTTTAAAAGACTTTTAAGAATGCCATATATAAACAAGCCCCTGTCATTGTTTTGAGGAATGGAGTGATTTTTATTTATTTTTTTTTTAAATTCAAGCAGCATTCAGGATCACACGTATTTCTTCTGATTGTTCTGTAAATCAGATTCAGGTACTCTGCATTAGGGCAAAAAAAAAATATATAAACCCATTTTAAAGGACTGTATTTTGTTAAGACCTATTTAGGAATAGATCTTACTCTGAACTAGAGAAATCAATTATTGTGAATGTTATTATTGTAAATCATCAGTGAATTGGAGGCTTGATGTATTATATTGCATGATATATGCAATATATACCAAAAGATTAAATGATATAAAATATTAGCTGATAACATCTAAAATAGTGATACATGTTGTTGGGCTGAACCACTGGTACTTTCACAGCACACTGAAAAAAACGAAAGCTTGTTTATGGGCAAATGTGTATAAATATATATTTTTATCTCATATGGCAAAAAGGGTCTTCAGAAATTTAAACAACTTTAGGTATGGCACTTACTACCAGTGAGTATAAGAAAGTATTAAGTGTCTTAGAAGTGTCTTAAGTAATGATCCCTCCTGTCAACTATACCGAGAGAATATATGTTGAGAGAGACTAGTACTGAAAATGATAAAGGAAAAAAGCTGATGAAATCTGTCTACGAAGAAGAAACCGGCAAAAGGTGTGATCACATGATTGTGTCTACTTTCAAATCAATCAGACTGGGTTTGCCACAGTGGGAAGAGAGTTGTGCTAACTGAGGCGCAGCATGGACACCCTGAAAAAAAAACGCCTCCGCTGCATTGACTCGCAACAACATCCACTGCTCGTCTCCATTAGCAACAGCCTGGAGAGAATGGTGAGTGCAATGGAGCAGCAGTTCACAAAAGCACAATTGTGGTCTTACAATGACATATTTTCTTCACCTTTATCCATTAGACTGCTGCCATTGTACCCTGCAATCCCAAACTATAAGCAAGACATTGAATTAGCATCATATAACATGGCATTTTGTTATGTTATATTATGACACACTGCTGTTGAATTCTCAAATCTGATTGGTTGGAAGGTTTTGATTAATATTCAATAATAGCAGAACTTTGACAGCTCGCTAAAAATCAAATAACAGGTTTATATTAATGGACCATTATTTTATTAGTTATGCAGCAATAGTTATGTTTTTGGTGATCAGCGCGCAGCAGCATGGAGCCAGTTCCTTTGTTTACACTAGGGAACAGCTGATCACATTAAAGGTGGCCAGCATTAGGGACCCAGTTGTGTTTCGGTCTCTAAACATCCCAGATGAGATATGGAGGAGGCACCGAGAGGACGCAGAGGTGGAAGAAATCGGTGCAGAGGATGCAAAGATGAGGAGAAAGAAAAGGAATGGAAGGAGAGGATGAGAAAGTACAAGCTGTATCTCCTGTCTCTTATCATGGGAAATGTGAGATCTTTGGATAACAAGATGGAGGAGCTGAACACCTTATTAAGGACAGTAAACATCTTTCACGAGAGCAGTCTGATGTGTTTTACAGAGACTTGGTTACATTGTGATGTGCCTGACACAAGTACTACACTGGACTGCTTCAGCACGATACGGAGCGACAGGACGAAGAGAGAGAGCGGTAAGAGGAAATGAGGCTGTTTAAATCAACAACTTGTGGTGTAACCCCGGTCATGTGACTGTTAAGGAGCGTGTTTGTAGTCCAGATATTGAACTGTTGGCTGTCGGACTTCACCCATATTATTTACCCAGAGAATTCTCTCATGTTATAATAACTGCTGTGCATATTCCTCCATCTGCGAATGCCGCCACAGCGTGTGACATCATCCAGAGACCCCGCACCCGATGCCTTTCTTCTGATCTCCGGCGATTTTAACCACGCATCCCTGATGGAGACTCTCCCCACTTTCACTCATTATATGGATTTCCACACCAGGGGGGATAGAACACTGGACTTGCTGTATGCTAATGTTAAAAGTGCTTACAGTGCTGCAGCCCTTCCCCATCTAGGGAAGTCAGTTCAAAACCTAGTCCATCCCCAGCCAATATACAAACCCCTGGTTCAGAGGCAACCTGCTACAGTACAGAGAGAAATGTGAGAAGGTGGTCAGAAGGCGCCGCTAATACCTTGCAGGATTGTTTTGAGGCTACAGACTGGGAAGTTCTCTGTGAACCACATAAAGAGGACGTTGATGGTATGACAGACGGCATCACAGAGTACATAACCTTCTGAATGGACACCTGTGTACCTATGAGAAATATTTGCTGTTTCCCCAACAATAAACCCTGCGTCACCAAGGACATTTAAGCTTCCTTAAATGAGAAAAAAAGGGCTTTTAGGTCTTGTGATAAGGAAATGGCAAAGAAGGCTCAAAGAATGTTGGCTGTCAAAATCAGGGAAGGGAAAGAGTCTTACCGCAAAAAACTGGAACAAAGGCTGAAGAAGAACAACAAAAGAGAGGGATGGAGAGGCATGGAGCATTACTGGCTGCTATTGAGGGTAATGTGGAACATGCTAATGATCTCAATACCTTCTTTAACAGATTTGGTGTCCCTCTGTCTCACACCACCTTCAATTTCAGCTATAATACAGGCTCCCCTGCTCCTCCATTCTCCCCCACACAGAAAACAGCCACTACTTCTTCTGCACTCCACTCAATCAACATCTCAGATGACCAGGTATAACATGGTCTGAGCAGGCTCTGCCCTACAAAAGCTGCAGGTCCAGATAACAACCAAAGAGTCCTGAAATCCTGTGCTCAACTATGTGGGGTCCTACGGCACCTCTTTAGCCTGAGTCTGTCTCTACAAAAAGTCCCTGCCTTGTGGAAAACATCCTGCATTGTTCCTGACCCCAAAATACCACGACCCTCTGCCAAGAATGACTAAAGGCCCGTCGCTCTAACATCACATATTATGACGGTGTTTGAGAGACTTATCCTGGATACACTTCATCCCCAGGTGAAATCCCTCTTGACCCTCTCCAGTTTGCCTATCAGCCATTCCTGGGAGTAGATGACGCCATTATACACCTGCTCCACCGAACCTACAGTGCTCCCACCTCGACAAACCTGGGACCAGTGTTAGGATTATGTTCTTTGACTTCTCCAGTGCCTTCAACACCGTACGACCGGCAGTACTGGGGAGAAACTAAGGATCAAGCAAATTGACACTCCCTTGGTCTCCTGGATCACGGACTATCTGACCTGCCGTCTCCAGTATGTCCGATTACACAACTGTGTGTCCAACACAGTGATTTGCAGCACTGGTGCTCCTCAGGGGACTGTTCTGTCTCCATTTCTGTTCACCCTCTATACATCTGACTTTAAATATAATTCAGAATCATGCCATCTACAGAAGTTCTCTGACAACTCTGTGGATTCTGTCCAATATACACACAATCTTGAACAATCCTTCTCAGTGTTACAGTGTTCTCTACGATCAGAGGAGCAATTTCAGCCAGAGACTGATTATGACCAGGTGTTCTACAGAGCACCACAGGAGATATTTTCTCCCAATAGCCATTTAATTATATAACTCATCTCTGTAACATTTTTACTATGGGATAGGGACTGTCAGTAGCTACTGTTCAATAATACTTTTTGACACTACTGTTCCCTGTTCTGTTCAAGATAAGTTCCAAGTGCAATAACTGATTACCAGCACATTTGCGCAATTTCTTTCTTTTCATTTACACTACATTTCAAGTGCAATATCTGTATATAATTTATTTTAGTGCAATATGTAACTTACTGTGTGCTATATTTCATTCTATTTTTATTTCTATTTATTTTTATTTAAAATTTTTATTTCTTTAATTTTATTTTTTTCCTTGTCTAATCTAATTTTTCCTTTCTTCCCAGTAAATTAATCAAAGCAACTGTATAACCAAGACAAAGCAAGTTCCCTCTGGGTTAATAAAGTTTTTGAATCTTGAATCTTATTGAATCTTGAATCTTATTGAAATATGTTATTGATTCTATTTTAACAATTCATTTACATGGACTTGTATGTAGTCAGTCCACATAATCTCAGCCCAGTAAAACATAATGTTTAATTTTTTATTTATTTATTTATTTATTTATTTTTAACAACGATCATTGCTTTTTTAAAATCATTTCTCTCTGGATGCATTTAGCTTAATATCTTTGTGCTTTTAAAAATATGTTTTCTACTATGAAAGTTTTCAGTGCACAACTTTAGTCATTCTTATTCTTTCATGATAAGAAAGTAGCATGAAAGGTGCTTACACTGATCAGCCATAACACTAACACTGTCTATGTCTATTATTCTGTAGGTGCCCCCTACAGAATAATTCAGGTGTCCAGCTGAAAGAAGCCACTGACATTAGGGAATACTGTTGCCATGAAGAGGTTAAGAGGTATTCTTGGGCTGCAACACTGTTTGGGTAGGTGGTACCTGTCAATGTAACAGGACCCATGGTTTCTCTCTCTCTCTCTCTCTCTCTCTCTCTCTCTCTCTCTCTCTCTCTCTCTCTCTCTGTCTCTCTCTATGGTGTTTCATTCCTTATTTTAGGAATCCACCAAGTACACCAATGTAATTGTCATATGATACACTGTACAACATACTGAACTGCTGAATGCTTCAAAAAGGTTAGGGATTATTGAGATAAGTATTGTTAGGTTTCCACCTGACTTAAAAGTTTCCTAATAGGGTTCTTTTACACAATTCATCTATGAACACATTTTACATGTGATGAGCACTAAGTAGTCTAATTGTGGTTGCTTTTAATAATGCCTTTAAAATGCCCTTTAAAAATTTTGTCTCCTTTAAAAAAAGGAAAAAGCACAGAGTGACATCTAACACTTCTTTAATCACTTAACCTATCAAGTGGCATCTTAGGAAACATGCTATAAAACAGATTATAATAGTTTTAATCAATTGTGAAAACTTTTTGATGTTGGAAAAAGTTCAGGAAATAATTAATGTGAACTGGTGACCACTGTAGCATCAGATTCCTGTTTTTTGGGTAACATGAGTCAAATCCAGTGAGGTCTGTCTCACTCAGTGGTTGACATATTGTGCATTCTAAAATGCTTTTTTGCTTATAATTTAAAGTTATTTGATCATTCCTGTCAGCTTGACTCAGACTGTCCATTCTCCTCTGTTCTCTCGTATCAAGATAAAAACAACATAACAACATAAAGCATTTGTGCTTACATAAGGCTTGTGCTTGAATAAGAATTAAAGTTTTTTATTTTTATTTTAATTAATGATTACATTGTTATAATTGTTTATAACAATTACATTTTTGGTGTATTATGGTCAATATTTTAATATATTTCTCACAGTCACAATTTATTCCCTGGTGGCAGTAACGTGTAGTATAGAAATAAAAATCCATAAGTTACCTTTGAGCTCTTGGTACGCAAACCAGTGTGTGGACGAAGGAGCGTAAGTGTGATAGGAAGTTATGACTAATGACTGGATTACATTGCCTTTTTAAAAGTACTTAGCGCATTAACAAAATTACGTCTAATCTAATCTAATCTAATCTAATCTAATCTAATCTAATCTTCGTTTATTTAAGGTCCTGTTGGCCTGCAGGTAGAAAAAGTTATTTCAGTTATGGATTGAATGTTGCAGTCTGCACTAATTTTGTGAGCCTTTTTTACCAGTTGAGATCTGTAGCCCAAGATAACCTCCATAATAATCTCAACTCTTCTGTCAAGCATCCCACTAAATTATGGAGGGTGGCTTTGGGGATATGTATCAACTGAGCCACACCAAGCATTCACAAGGTTTTCAGTAGAGCCTAAGTCAGGGCTCTGAGCAGGCCACTGTGCAGGTCCACTCTAAACTTGTCAAACTATGACCTTTGAATTGTGTGCAGGGACATTATAATTTGAAAGAGACAAATATCCCATTGTCCATTTAGGTGTAATGCTACAATGCATACAGATACAGCACATAATAATTCTGTGACAACAGTCTGGGGAAGACCCAAATATGGATGTGATGGTTAAGTGTCCACATGCTTTTGACTCTTTATTGTGTGTGCATCACTGTGACCTTGACCAAAACAAATGATTTGTTGAAGAAAAGGAATGAATATCTTGATATCTTATCCCACAAATAATTAATGTTCTATCACTGTTATATCCCATTACTGTTACAACTGTCTGAAAAGAATTATGAGGTATTATAATTACAGCACATAGATAGCAATCTTGTGTTTGCACAAAAGAAAATTAATGGGTTTTAAATCCTGTGTCCTGAAAATACCAATATGTAATATCCCAGGACATAATAATATCTTTAAGGATACATGAAACGGTTGTCAAAATGTGTTGTTTTTACTGTATAATGCAGCTGGAACATCGATTTCATTATAACTAGAGATAGAGACTGTTCCTGTGTGCTTGTATCTTCTTTTTATCAGTCTATGCTGTTTCAATCAAATTAAGGTAATCCAGTTAACATACACAGAGACACAAACACGCCCCCTCTCTCAAATACACACACAAGCACACATCTTAATCTTGGAAATGCTAATTGTTTAATTGAGTTATTGGGTCCATGATTCACCTCTTGGAGTGAAATGTAATTAGGGATAACTGGGTGTGTCAGTTCAAAACCCCCTACAGCATTAAGGTTAAAGGAGATATCAATTCCCGAATGACAAATTAAATGAACGCAACTGATGTCTAGAGATGATAGCCCTGCAATGCATGTGTGGGATGTTTGGTACCTGGGATGCAGGTTTTAAAGCATTCAAAGTTACACTGAAAATTGTTCAGTATATGCACCTATATATACACACACACATAATACTGTATATATACTGTTTGAAATCCATATCCTAAAAAAATCCAAAAAAATAGTGTATATTACAAGTACAAGTACGTGGGTGTTAAATAAACAAATTATGTATATACTTTAATTACTGATTTCCACATTTGCAGAAATTATAATAGAAACTAATTTTCCTTGTCATGGTAAAATTAGCAATTCCCACAAAGTGTCAACAGGTGGTGGATTAATTCAGTTTTATTTGCTGAGATGAAACTGATCAGGCCTGTGCAGCTAATTGTTGAAATTGGAGCCAATAATGGCCATTTGCGTCTGCAGGAAAGAAGCGTGGATGTGATGCACCTGTGTTCATTGAATACGAGAGGGAACAGAACACATCAAAACGGTCTAATTTTAATTTCTAAAAATATTCTGAGTGTAGTAGTTGATATAGGGTAACAACTTTTTATTGTAAATTAGTTCATGTATATGTATGTTGGTGGGAAAATTTCTTATGCAAAAGTAAACATGGATTACGGTTAGATCTGGTCTAGGTGTAGCATTAATTGTGTGTGTGTGTGTGTGTGTGTGTGTGTGTGTGTGTGTGTGTGTGTGTGTGTGTAAAGATAGTAAAGTTAAAAGTGGAAAGTTGTGTTTAATTTTCATGTGTACAGTTATATTTTGGATATAGCAGCATTGAGCGTCTCAGTGACTGACAGAAGGGCGGTCTCTGTGGAATGTGCAACTTTGAAACCAGATTGGTTGGAATCATTGTGGCTGTTCTGTGCAGGATAAACAGACATTTGATTATAAACAGTCCTTTCAAGAATTTTAGAAAGAACAGAGAAGAGACAATGGGAGATAGTTGATGATGTCTGCTGGATCCAGGCAGGGTTTCTTCAGGATGGGAATAAACCTTTCCTTCTAAAAATCAGCAGGAACATGACCAGATGATATAGAATGCTTGATGATGGTTGGGATGAAGGTAAGGAGGTCATGGCCTTAAGCATTGTGGAAGGGATCGGGTCTAATGAACAGGTGGTGGGATTGGAGGACGAGATGATGTGAATCTCTTAGACATCTTCTCATGTTCAGTTTCTAAGAAAAACACTCTACTATATGCAAAGCAGACCCCAAACTTGGACACTCATCCCCTACTACCCATGGTGTTCTCAGATAAGCCTATCCAAGTTAGACTGCTGACCCAATTTAATTTTCTGTTATTTGTAGGATTCTATGCTAAAAAGTCCCTGCCAGTGTGACTCTGCTTCTCGGTAGGATGCAGTTGGATGCCTTCAGAGAGCCTCATTTCTTGTTTGCTGTTATGCTTGAGCCATAATCATTCTCATGGCACTAGACCTTTAAAATAAAGAGACAAAATGTGTACAGAGACTTGATCAAATAGGATGCTCAGCAAAAGTAAGCAAACTCTGATTCTGTCTTGCTGGAGTAAACAATTGATCCTCTGAGAGCTGAGCGAGTAGTTCATTCAGGTGTTACAGAAAGATGAAGTAAAACAAAGACTGTTGCTTTGCTACTGGGGGCAAATTCTAGGCTTTCTTGAAATAATTTGTATAACATTATAAACAAGGCTTGCAGAAAAATCACACAAATATCATATGATTCACATGTAAAATGCATTACCCAACGCTTCTTTGACTCTGTGTCTCGTCATCTCCATGTCTCGTCGTCTCCGTGTCTCCTCAACTTATTCCTCTGAGATCACATCCTGCCTACCCCGTCTGCCCTTCCTGTTCCTCCGTCTACCAGCTGCATCAATATAACAGCTAAGACTTTCCGGTTCACTTTTGATAATAATACTGTTCGTTTTCAATAAACATGCCCGTTCGTGTTTTTTTCCCTTCACCTCTATTTGTTGTGTCAGTCCTTCCGTAACAGAAGTTCAGACCTAATAAATATGAATCTGATGGGTACTGACAATATCCTTGAGTTGGTGGAACAGCTTTGGCAAGTTTTCACATCTCCCACTACACTTCCGGTAACACTTTTCTTCTCCGCCTTCTTCCAACATGTCCCATGGCAGCATCAGCGCCCTACTCTGGTGTGTCGAGGAATTGCAATGGATTTCTCCTTCAATGCTCACTCACATTCGAGATGCAGTCCCACCAGCAAAAATTGCATATATAATTACAGGCATTACAGTGGGCTGAAGCTATTTGTCAACAAAATAGTGCTGTAGTTCGTGATTATGACCTTTTTGTTCCACATATCAAAGAGGTATTTAATCCGTTGGCTGACATCTCCACCACCGGAGAACAATTGTTTAAATTACATCAGGGAAAGGATAGTATTACTGACTATGTGTTAACATTCCGAACCCTCGCAGCTTCCAGTGGATGGAATGAAGCGTCCCTCTTCACAAAGTTCCGGCATGGGCTCAATCCGAATTTACGACTACAACTCGCCACGTACGATGACTCAGTTGGATTAGAATCTTTCATCCGTGCCTCCATCCAAGTTTCCAACAGACTACAAGAGTGTGTTTCAAAACTTTCTACAGTTTGAAAGTCCCCCTCGACTCTTCGACCACCAGAGAAGGCACATGTTCCAGAATCAGAACCCATGCAGCTAGATCATCACTCTTTCTCTCAACTCACCCCCCTCCGAAAGGCAACGCCGGCTGACCCTGGGACTCTGTCTTTATTGCGCAGAGTCGGGACATGTCCGTCAGACATGTCCCCGCTGACCTCCACGACCTCTGGTGAGCAATATTTCTTATGCAAATAAATCTATGGCGCCACTTACCACTAATGTCATAATTGATACTCCCCTGCACTCTGTTTCAGTGAAAGCTCTCCTAGACTCGGGGTCAGCTGGCAATTTCATCTCCATGGAATTGTGTCAACAACTCAAAATATCCCTAATTCTCCACACAACCCAGTTTAAAATCCGATGTGTGACGGGGGCACCACCAAGAGGAGGATGGGTGCGTCACATTACACCCCCCCACCTTCACATCCAAGTGGGGTGGCTTCACAAGGAAGAAATTGAGTTTCTGGTTCTGGAATGGTTCACCACAGGACTCATTCTTGGTCGCCCGTGGCTCATCCAACATCAGCCCATCATCTCCTGGGAGACTGGCGAAATCCTTAAGTGGGGGGGCAAATTGTATTGGACATTGCATTAACATAGGCCCTGTCATTCCCATTCATACCACTTCCATAGAAAGCCCGACAAACCACCAATCTACAGCTATCCCAGACTGTTACTACCATTTCCAGGATGTCTTCTGTCCAAGATGAGCCACGCAACTACCTCCTCATAGACCATGGGACTGTGCAGTCGACCTTTTTCCAGGTGAACCAGTGTCCAAAGTGAAAATATATTCATTGTTGATTCCGGAACAAAAAGCCATGGAAGATTACATTGAAGAGGCCCTTAGATAAAGGTATATCCGACCATCCACGTCCCCTGCTGCTTCCAGTTTCTTTTTTGTGGCAAAAAAAGATGGTCCATGTATCGATTATCACGCCCTCAACAAAATCACCGTGAAGTTCAGCTACCCCCTTCCTCTGATCCCTGGGAGGGGGATGAATGGAAGAAAGCATTTATCACCCCAACCGGACATTACAAATACCTTGTTATGCCATATGGATTGGTCAATGCTCCCTCCGTGTTTCAGGGGTATATGAACGAGGTATTACAGGAGTATTTGAACCACTTTGTACTGGTCTACATTGATTACATCCTCATTTACTCCCTGAATGAGACTGAACATCGTTTTCATGTGACAAAGGTCCTCCGGAGACTTAAGGCCCACAAATTGTTCTTAAAGGCAGAAAAATGCTCCTTCCATCAGTCCTCTGTACAGTTCCTTCGGGTACCACATCAGCCCACAAGGTATCCAAATGGACAAGAAGAAAGTGGAAACCATCCGGACCTGGCCCATTCCATTCAACTTCAAGCAGCTCCAACGTTTCTTGGGATTCGCGAACTTCTACAGAAGATTTATTAAAAACTAAACTCTTAAAGGGGAAACCCAAGACCTTAAATTGGACTCCTGAGACCTCGACAACAATGTTAACCCTTCAGAGTGCATTCACGTTGGCACCAATCCTCATTCTCCCTAATCCCAATAAGCCTTTCCTGGTGGAAATGGATGCCTCTCAAACAGGAGTTGGAGCTGTACTGTCCCAGCAGCAGGGGAACTCATCACAGTATCTTCCATGTGCTTTCTTTTCTCGAAAGATGTCTCAGGCGGAGAAGAACTACGATATTGGAAGTCGAGAAGTTCTGGCCATTAAATTGGCACTAGAAGAATGGAGACATTGGTTGGAGGGGGCATTACACCCATTTACAGTCCTTACAGACCATTGGAACCTAGAATACCTCAGAGAAGCCAAACGTCTAAACCCACGACAAGCATGATGTGCCCTGTTCTTTACACAATTCAATTTTACAATCTCCTATCAACCAGGAGCAAAAAATACGAAGGCTGACGCTCTCTCTCGTCTTCATGACTCCAACGAAAACCTGGAACCCCCCGAAAACATTCTACCTCCATGTTTATTCGTCTCTCCTATCCAATGAGATCCCGATGAGGAAAACCTCCACCAGAGTGTCTCAGAATAAAACCTACATTCTCACTCCTCATTATTCCTAATAAAATTACCTTTTTTTCCGTAAGACCTCGCCTCATGTCTGTGTGTCTGTGGTGCCACTCATTCAAAAGGAATACAGTATAAAGTAAATTACATCAATTAGCTTATGAGAAGCTTCTAAAGCCATGTAATGATTTTTTTCTGGAATTTTCCAGCCATTGTTTTCTATTTCATTTTATCATTATTTTCTCCATTGTTTTCTATTTCATTCAATCATTATTTTCTTCTCTTTTATGTAAAGCACTTTGAATTACCATTTTTATCTGGGCTTGAGAAAGACACTTCATCCAGTAGCTGGGAATTGAACCCATTCCTTTCGCATTGCAGGCGAAACACCTACCAGTGAGCCACAAACTCATAAATACCAAAAAGTATTCTAAATCCTTATCAAGGTCTATTAATAGGTCTATTAATTTGAACAAATTGTAATTGTTTAAGTTAACAGTACTCAATAATTTTAATTACTTTGAGAATTAGGGTTTACAGTGTAGGGGAAACACTGCTCTTGGGCTGTTATATACGGTTTTCCCACCCTGAGCATGCGCATCACCAAAGAATCAGGGAAAAAACATTCTAGTTATAACAGGAGGGGCATATATACTCTTATTTGTGAATTGTCTGCATATTAATCATATATTTTCTGAATATTGTGAAGGTATGATTTAACCGAAATGCTGCTTAACTGTGTTTAACTGTCTCTGAGATGTGTTAAAAGGTGACAGTCTGAAAGTAATTAAGAAGCTTGGTGATGGGACATTCTAGGAGGTGTAGCCTCTTACATATAGCCATAATTGGCTGATGTCTAGAGGAGGGTTTTTGGTTGGAGTAGAGTGCAGTTGCGCTAGTTTGTGTGAAAGTTGAGAGAGTTGAGTTGGACGAATTGTAAATTTGTATGTATTTTGTAAATTATTGTTTTGTTTCTTTCATTACTTTTCTTTCTTTCACCTCACTCTTACAGGAAAAACTCTGGTGCTGCTACAGGCACTCTGGGGTTTGAGAGAAACCTTACAAAGTGCCCAAATGGTCATCCCAGAGGTGTCCCAGTTACGGACCCCAGCTCAGCCAACACAGCACAGGCCTCACCCAGAGATAGTCATGGGTGGAGGAAAGACCCAGAAATGCCTCATTATCAGTCTGGTGAGGACATCAAGAACTATGATTGCTTTATATATATATATATATTATATATATATATTTGCTTCCGAACGTGGCAGTTGGCAGAAGAAGAATGAACATGTCAGGACATTATTGACAGGACAAGCACTTGAGGCATATACGGCGATGGATGAAGAAATTATACCAGGACCTGAGGGTGGCACTGCTGCAGAAATTTGATGCCTCACCAGAGACTTACCATTAGCAGTTCCAGCAGTGCAGTGTACCACCAGGACATTCACCAACAGAGACCTACCATCGTCTGAAGAGTCTCTACCAGAGATGGATCCGGCTCAAAAGCTGCAGCAAAGAGGAGATTCTAGAACAGATGCTACGCCACTAGAGGAAAGGACCTGGGTACAAGAACATGAACCTGCAGATAGGCCTACAGCAGGAAAGCTGGCACAGTAGTACACCAGCACCCGCAAGGAACTTTCAGCATGGCACCAGGTAAACCCCAGCAGCGACAGACTGGACACTGGTGGTAAGCTGGTGGGGTCTCAGGGGAGTAAGGCAGAAAGAAAAGACTTGACAAAGAAATACTTTGTGTGTTTTTACTGCCAGCAGCCAGGCCATAAAGCTGCTGTATGCCCGGTGCATAAGCTTAAGTTAGCAGGAGTCTGCTATTTGCCTAGGGACTTGGACATTGATAACTTAACCAATGTGGACAACCGGATGGTATGTAATGTCTTGGTTAAAGGCAAACAGTTACAGTACATGCTTTGATGGACATGGGTAGTGCTGTTTCTCTTATCAAGAAATGTCATGTCCTGGACTCCAATATTGATTATGCTGCATTAACCTTGATTCAATGTGTACATGATGATGAATGTTCTTACCCGATGGTTGAGGTAACTGTAGCAGTCAATAATGCTTTGTTTTTGTTAAAGGTTGGGGTGGTTGAGAAATTGCCAACTTACATAGTTTTGGGGAGGGACATGCCTATTTTGATAGAGTTGCAAAGAAATATTTTTAATGATATTGCAGAACATAATTGTAAAGCAACTACAGCAGAACAGTGGTCATGTACGGTTTTAACTAGAGCTCAAGCCAAAACTTGACTGCAACCTTTACCTGAGATGTCTGACAGTTTATGTCAAGAGGGGGAGCAAGGGGACTATGAAGGAGTGGCAGCAACGGCAGCTACCTAAATACCTGGGGACACTGATAAAACAGATGATGTACTGTAAATGGACTAGAATGTATGAATTGGGATATGCCTGACAATAGTAGTGAGCATCAGATACAACTCTGAAACCATTGTGTGCATGTAAGGAGAAAGACACTAACATGGGGAAAACATTATAGAATAATGTTCTGTATGTTAAAGATGGTCATTGTAAAAGGTTAGTTGTACCCTCCTGCTGGCACTCTCTTATGTTAAATTTTGTACGTACACATCATCCCATAGTCAGGACATCTAGCTCACATTCTGATCTACATTAGAGTCAGTTCACGTTTCTTTTGGCCATCAATGTACACTGATATTGCACCACATGCCCAGTCTGCCAGAAAACTAGTGCTGGTTGTCTGTTTGACCAAACTCCTCTACATTTCTTACCTGTCCTCTGAACTCCACCGCATTGCTATGGACATTGTGGGTCCATTGGAGAAGAGCAGCTCCATCTACCAATATATATTTGTAATTTGTGACTACACAACCAGGTTTTCTGAAGCGTTCCCCCTGAGGTCTATCACCACCCTAAAGTCATTAGTACACTGGTGTAGCTATTCTCCTGGGTAGGCTTACCATAGGAAATTATAACAGACCAAGGCACCAATTTTACATCATGACTGATGAAGCAGCTCCACCAGCAGCTGGGGATAAGTGCCATCAAGACCAGCCCATAGCACCCACAGACAGATGGCTTGGTGGAAAGGTTCAAAGTGCCTACCAATTGTCTTGTTTGCCTACCAAGAGGTACCACAGGCATCTACAGGCTTCTCACCAATATATTTGCCATATGGGTGGCCTGTGCAATGCCCTTTAGACTTGCTCCAGAAATGTTGGGAGAGACCAGAATCCGAAACCCAGGACTAGGGGATTGTAAGTTACGTCCTGGAAATGTGGAACCGGCTGGAGAGGTACAGAGAAGAGGCCAAGGTGGACCTGCTACAAGCCCAGAAAGCCCAGAAACTATTATACGAGCAGCATGCCCGGCATCATAAGTTTAAACCTGGACAGAAGGTTTTACTATTACTACCATCCTCTGCAAGAAAACTCCTAGTAAAGTGGCAGGGGCCGTATATGATCACAAGGCAGATGGGTCCAGTGACATATGAAGTTCATCATCCAGATTGAGGGAAAAAGCATCAGACCTACCATACATATAAACATGCTAAAGTGGTGGAAGGAAAAAAGTAATCCTGGCACTGAGGTGCTCCTGATTTGCCAGTCGCAAGAAATGAAAGACCTGGAGAGCGAGATCTCACCTTCGTGACAAAGTCATCCTATGCAGTACTCTCCTCTCTTACTTACACACACACTCTAACAGAAACACTGCTCTGTTGGGATTCTTTTAAATTATTTTCTGTTTTACTTTACATTTTGTATTTATTGTTTTTATATGAATATTTTTGCGTTGTGGAATAAATCATCTGAGTTTCCATTATTTCTTATAAAAATTGGCTTTGATATACAAAAATGATATTGAAATGTATTTGGAGACACTTTGAAAAACAATTCTTGACCACACATTCAGCAAACACCTAGCTCAAGTTATCTGCCTAACCCAGATATACTAATTGTACCAATGTGTGTGCATTCTTGTACAGTACTGACACACATATCCATATGTATATGTAAATCTGAAGGAAGAATTAGTTGGGGTTTTATTGTTGTTGATGTTATTGTTTTATTGGAGTTGTTTCAAAGAGACATTTTCAGTGACACTGCACAAATTTATTTATTTTTATTATTTTTCAATAGATGGTTTACAGAAGGTACTGAACAGATGAAGTGGGCCATGTAGAAATGTCCCCGAAGTGTCCCTAGCCTAAAAATTTATATTGGTTCTGAATTCTGAAGCTGACCCACAATCATCTCTTTTGACATCAAATTGTCCTGACTTCCTGCCAGAATATTTTTTCTTTTCTTTTTTGGCAGCAATATACAAACACCCACTGGTTACAAAATCCTATAACTGTATCAGGTGTCTCAGGATCTCTCAGTCCTCACAGAGTACAATTCCCCATAGTCTCTTTCTCCAGAGAGAGTGAGTGTGAATTAATTTAATTATTCTCAATCCAACTCCAGTAAGATGGTTCCTGGAGCACCTTCAACATGTTTCCCCACTGCATTGCTTATTCCCATCTGGTGGTACAACCATATCTGCCCCATCATACGCATTTCCCTTGAGACCCCTTTTGTAAAATTGGGCCCTGGTTTGCACAGGTACTTATCTATTGGTTCCACTTGCCTGGTTATGCTGAGGGACTTAATGTGTGTGTGTGTGTGTGTGTGTGTGTGTGTGTGTGTGTGTGTGTGTGTGTGTGTGTGTGTGTGTGTGTGTGTGTGTGTGTGTGTGTGTATGTGTGTGTGTGTGTGTGTGTGTGTGTGTCCATGCATGCATGCATGCGTGTCTCACTATAAAAGACTAATAGAAATTGTGTGTAGCTAGGATCTCAGGGGATAATGTAATTACCCTCTTGAGACCTTAATAGTTTAAAAAGAAGTATTTTAAATGATACAGTGGAGACTATGTATTATTTTATATATTACTATATATAAAGTATGAAATTATAATTTCATATATATAGAAAGGTGTCACAAAATTGACAGGTATTGAATCTGGAAATGTGTTTACATGAAAAGTTTGTAATTATATAGTAAGTCATTTATCACATTTGCCTGAATGCACATTTTGACACCAAATACCTAAAACAAAATAATATCATGACTACTTGTTAATGAGCATTAAGAAGAAGAAGACACTGACCTCCAACATTGGCCAAGTAGGAATGCAGGTTAAACGAGTTAAAGTCTGCAGTGAACGTAGCAGACTGCTGGTAGGTAACCTTGCTAGCCCTGCAGTCCTTCTGCACCGTCTGGCTGTACATGCTGTTTATCGCTGGTGCAAAAACAAAGCCAGATTGTGTAATTATCAATTCTAATTCAGGATGCAGACATGGATGTTTCTGATGTACTATGTCAGTGTAGCTGAAATGTCTTAAAGTCACATTCACACAAAGGTTGAATCTTTGTTGCCTTTCTTGTCATACTAGTTAAGATTCTGTTTGAAATTAGCCCTTCAAATTAACTTTTAAGAATTCTACATATGCAAATTTGCATTACAATGTATAGCTACCAACAATATCTTAATGCTTAAGGTGATTTATTTTGATGGTTGTAATTTAAATCTGGTTGAATTATAATGTCATAATGTCTTGCAGAGCGTTTTCAGTATCACATTAAATTGTTGAAGGCTCGTGGTCAAACATGCCATTAGATGGGTATGGGTCAGAGCAAGGCAACCAATTGTACTGTATGTCCTTTGTTACTTTGCTAGTGGAAAATTACTTTGACATTTCCTTCATTTTATTTTTTGTGTCTATTTAGATATATTTGTCTTTCAAGGCATCAAAATGTTCTGACCAATGTACAGAAAAAACCTCATACTAAAACCTTGAAATTTAGGCAGAATCAACAAAGCAAGTTAAAAATATATTTTTTTTATTAGTGAATTGAAATTTTAAAGCATTTCAGTCATCTGGTATACTGGGAGTGGGGTGGTGGTGGTGATCATCAAACAATTTGCAACAGAACAACTAGCTAACAGGTACTAGCTAACAGAAAAAATGTTCTATTTCACTCCTCATAATCACCATCAGTGGAGAGAAAAACTGTAGCTAGAAATCTTTGTGTGTGTGTGTGTGTGTGTGTGTGTGTGTGTGTGTGTGTGTGTGTGTGTGTGTGTGTGTGTGTGTGTGTGTGTGTGTGTGTGTGTGTGTTTGTGTGTGTGTGTGTGTGTGTGTGTGTGTGTGTGTGGACATAATGTGGCCTTTAAACAAAGTCTAAAAGTGATGCATGATGCAGTATTTACAATGAACATACAGTCTTCTGTGTCCACATGCCTATCCCTACTGAGCCAGATACATTATTTCGACTCTTCTCCACTGGACTTTCACTCTAGACTCTGGACACTAGAATCTAGTGTGATTTTCCTTCATTCAGTCCCCAGGTACTCAGGTTATACTGCCATCTGTTCACAGTATTTCACTCTTTTTTTTCTGAGTTTAGTCTTACAATTTACCTGGAACCCTGCTTATATATAGCTTTGGTCATGATTATCTTAAAAATCGAACATAGTTCATGGCAATACCAATGAAGCAAGGCAGATTTAAAGTTGAATCAAATCCAAACAAGCAACCTAAGTCACTTTTTTTTGGCAAACTAATGACTTGGCAGCAGACATGGCTCAGTCTAAATAAATCAGGGACCTCAAAACTCAGAGACTAATGTCTTCTAACAGAGCCGTCCTTATAGTTGAATGATTATTCATTCTCCTCATTCATCATCAAAGGAGCAGGAATAATGTTTTGTCTACAAATGCATAAAAAATATTCTTCTGCACTAATAATGGCCTAGTTTTAAGTCTAGAGCTTGCATAATCTGACTTGGATAGAAATCCTAAAGACATAAAATTAAAGTTAATTAAAGCTTTATTTGTCACATCTGCAATACTTCAAAGTAAAATTCTTACTTGCCATGCCAGAGGTAGTAGCTGGTAAGCACTTCAAGCAATGCTTCCATCATTTTATAAGTTAACAGTTAAGAAGCTGGGGCCAGTCTAGCTAAAGCATTCCTGGAGCAGATTAGGTTTAAGGACTTTCTCAAGAACCAAACAAAGCAAACCTTTAACCATCACTATTTCAACAGCACTATAGCATGGTTGACCTTGCTTTTTGACATCAGGGGACCTTGTTTCAACAAGGGCATGGCAATCTAACAAGAGCAACAAAAGTATTGACCTTATCATAATCTTTTGGCCAAGTTTCTGGGATCCCAAATACTAGGACTCACAATACATACATAATCAACATTTGAAATAAGACCAACAATGGGATTTTGTATCTGAAAGAATAAATAGGGAAAATGTGGAATTTAATTACGGCCATTGTGTTTACCGATGTTGCTGTTCTCTTACACCTCTTAGGTTGTAGGCATGTGTTCATTTCATTTACATGGTTAGATTGAGTGACATCACATGACCACCATATGTGGTTTTTCATTTCCGTTGAATTATTATCTGATTTGTTTAAAAGTTTTCAGCAGCTGAATATAATATTTCATAATGTGGATTATGACTAACTGCACAGATTTACTTCATGGCTGTGAATGTCACATCATTACTTGTACAATGATAATTTAAAGTTGCTTCAAATAGCATACTGCTTACCAGTATACATGTTTAATGAACTTTCATACTAAGTAGTATACTTGGGAGCACTTCTGAGCACAGAATAAAAATTGCATTAGCCTACTATATGCAGTATATAATCATTTATACCTCTGGGGAGCATAGGCTAGCCAGTCTAGTCCAATCTCACAGAAAACCTAATGTAGCACAGATTGGTTTAAAAAAAATTCTAGGGAGGTGGCAGCAGGGTCTTGATATGCTGCATGATAAGCCTCTCAAAATGGTGATTTTCCTCATGTGAGCTGCAGTAAGACATAGCACCTGTTTGTTGTGGGGTGGCCTTCCATGTCGCCATGTCATTCTGCTTCTTGAACCTACTGTCGTGGCCAAAAGTTTTGAGAATGACACAAATATTAGTTTTCACAAAGTTTGCTGCTAAACTTCTTTTAGATCTTTGTTTCAGTTGATGTACTGAAATATAATTACAAGCACTTCATATGTTTCAAAGGCTTATATCGACAATTACATGACATTTATGCAGAGAGTCAGTATTTGCAGTGTTGGCCCTTCTTTTTCAGGACCTCTGCAATTCGACTGGGCAACTTCTCAATCAACTTCTGGGCCAAATCCTGACTGATAGCAACCCATTCTTTCATAATCACTTCTTGGAGTTTGTCAGAATTCTCTTGAGGATTGACCTCAGTTCTCAATGGGATTAAGATCTGGGGAGTTTCCAGGCCATGGACCCAAAATTTCAACGTTTTGGTCCCCGAGCCACTTAGTTATCACTTTTGCCTTATGGTATGGTGCTCCATCGTGCTGGAAAATGCATTGTTCTTCACCAAACTGTTGTTGGATTGTTGGAAGAAGTTGCTGTTGGAGAGTGTTTTGGTACCATTCTTTATTCATGGCTGTGTTTTTGGGCAAAATTGTGAGTGAGCCCACTCCCTTGGATGAAAAGCAACCCCACACATGAATGGTCTCAGGATGCTTTACTGTTGGCATATCACAGGACTGATGGTAGCGCTCACCTTTTCTTCTCTGGACAAGACTTTTTCCAGATGCCCCAAACAATCGAAAAGAGGCTTCATCTGAGAATATGACTTTGCCCCAGTCCTCAGCAGTCCATTCGCCATACTTTTTGCAGAAGATCCTGATGTTTTTTTTTGGAGAGAAGTGGCTTCTTTGCTGCCCTTCTTGACACCAGGCCATCTTCCAAAAGTCTTCGCCACACTGTGCGTGCAGATGCGCTCACACCTGCCTGCTGCCATTCCTGAGCAAGCTCTGCACTGGTGGCACTCCGATCCCGCAGCTGAATCCTCTTTAGGAGACGATCCTGGCGCTTGCTGGACTTTCATGAACGCACTGAAGCCTTCTTAACAAGAATTGAACCTCTTTCCTTGAAGTTCTTGATGATCCTATAAATTGTTGATTTAGGTGCAATCTTAGTAGCCACAATATCCTTGCCTGTGAAGCCATTTTTATGCAACGCAATGATGGCTGCACACATTTCCTTGCAGGTCACCATGGTTAACAATGAAAGAACAGTGATTTCAAGCATCACCCTCCTTTTAACATGTCAAGTCTGCCATTCTAACCCAATCAGCCTGACATAATGATCTCCAGCCTTGTGCTCGTCAACATTCTCACCTGAGTTAACAAGACGATCACTGAAATGATCTCAGCAGGTCCTTTAATGACAGCAATGAAATGCAGTGGAAAGTTTTTTTTGGGATTAAGTTAACTTTCATGGCAAAGAAGAACTATGCAATTCAACTGATCACTCTTCATAACATTCTGGAGTATATGCAAATTGCTATTATAAAAACTTAAGCAGCAACTTTTCCAATTTCCAATATTTATGTAATTCTCAAAACTTTTGGCCACGACTGTAGAGTATAAGTTGTTCTATGCATGTGAAAGAATGTATTATTTATTATTAAGACATTATTGCGATAGACAGGTGATGTTATCCATTAGTTGGTGTTAGCATGGATCTGCTACCACATGAATCATAGGCTGAAATTGTCCTTCTGTTTGTCTGCTTCTGTCAAAGCCCAGCACAGTTTAAGCCTTGCTTTTCTTAGGATGGCCTTGTCACCTGCTCTCGAGGTGTAGTCTTATATGCCCAGTACTACTTCTGAAATCATCCATGCCATCTGAGTGGAGCACGTAGTAATGGTTTAGAAACTGTACTAGTATTTAAGACATGTCTAAGTAATGTGTACTCCTCTAATTTGATGGAGTTGCCAGGGCTTGCAGTCACGGCTGGGATTTTGTCAGTTGTTGTACTTCAAATCTCAGGAAATAGCATAGCATCCAGATATGGCTCCTATAGACTATCCCATCCCATTGCATAAATCCCATCATGGTCAATTTCAGCTAATTCCTGACTGCACACCTTAACTCAATTAAAGACACACTCACAGTCACACATGCTGGTTACATAATATATGTATCGTGCTTCTTTTAATTTCAATTCAATTCATATTCAATTCAAAAGTAATTTCCCTCTGGGATTAATAACGTTCTTTGAATCTTGAATCTTTCTTGTCCCAGTAGTTACTAAGCATTCAGTCTTTGACCTTGTGCCTCTTTTCACAATTTTTTGTTCCTTGCCCAAAACAATCCATGCTGATGAGCTAATCTCTTGCTTGACCCTAGTATTTATTTTTGCTTTGTTGTTTCAAGTAAAATACAGTTATTTTAGAATGCACTTGTATTGTTTGCTTCATGAGTCCTAACAACTTAAAATCCCCAAATCAACAACATTCAGTAGCAGTAATGGTGGATAAAGAAGTTAAACATTAGTCTGAAAAATCAATACTAGAGGATTTCTTAATTACACTTTCTGCTTTGTGTTTTATTACACCACTATTAATAGTACTTATAGTAAAGCAGTCACATTTGATGAGTAAATTCTGCTTTTATAGACATTATGACTTGTGAAAGTTATTTAGCATAATGAATCGACTGCGGAGTATTGGAAAAGTCATGTGATCTAGTGAGTTAAATTTACCCTGTTCCAGAGTGATGGGCACATCAGTGTAAGGAGAGAGGTGTATGAAGTGATGCACCCATCATGCAATTATGTATTATGGCTTTCCTACAGTCTACCTGAACTAATCGACTCTATTTTAACTTAAATACATCAACTGTTATATTGAACTTTCTAAAAGACAGTATGACTGCGGATCAATCCTTGCTATACAATATCACCCAAAGGAGGATGAGTTCTCTGTTGAGTCTGGTTCCTCTCAAGGTTTCTTCCTACTGCCATCTCAGGGAGTTTTTCCTTGTCATCGTTGCATTTGGCTTGCTCATCAGGGACTATCTAATCATTTGATTCATACACATTTTTCACAGTTCATACAAATTTCCATAATATTTCTTTGATTGTGTAAAGCTGTTTTGCAACAATTGTTAAAAGTGCTATACGAATAAAATTGAATTGAACTGAATGCCAAGTGTCTAACATACAAGCCTACAGGGACAGTGTTATGGGCTGGGGTTGCTTCAGTTGGACAGGTTTAGGTTTAACAATGTTATGTGCCCCAAATTTTTGCATACTAATTGACCAACGAGTTTGCCTGAATATACTGAATTAATCGTTTTTTTTTTTTCGTTGATTTTTTTTTCCTTTCCTGATGGCACAGGCATATTGATGACAATGTCAGGAGTCATCTGTCTCAAATTGTGAAAGAGTGGTTTAGGGAGCATGAGACACATTTTCACACATGGATTGGCCACTACAGTACATCTTCCAGACCTTAACCCCATTTAGAATATTTGGGATGTGCTGGAGAAGACTTTATGCAGTGGTCCAACTCTCCCATCACCAAAATAAGATTCTGTGGAGAATTTAATGAGACTGAGTGGAAATAAATGTTTTGACATTGCATAAGCTTATCAAAAATGATGCCACAGTGAATATGTGCTGTAATCAAAGCTAAAGGCGGTCCAACAAAATATTACCATGTGTGACAGTTCTTTTCCTTGGGCAGTGTTCAGAATTCCAGTAGGTCAAAAGTTTAAACACACTCAGTTTTCATGGCCTCTAAATAATTCCATTCCAAATTTGTATTATAGCTTAATAAGCTTCTTACAGGGTAACTGACATCATTTGAGTCAATAAGGCAAATACGTAATGACATCAGATGTCTGAAGGTACTACATTAATTTGCACAAACAAAACTATGCAAGTATAAACAGCATGAGACTATGCAGCCATCCTTAAGCTCAGGAAGAAGACTAGTACTTGGGTACAGCAAAGGACCTACAATAAAGACAGTGAAGGAAACAGATGCAAAAATATCTATATCCACAGGGAGACAAGACTCATATTAATGTAACCTAAAAGGCTGCTTAGCAAGGAAGAAGTCAATGCTCCAAGACAAACTGGGTCTTCCAAATGGACAATGCTCTAAGCGTACTTCCAAAGTTGTACAAATGCTGTCTTAAGGAAATCAAGTTGAGGTATTGGAGTGGCCATGAGCTCAAACCAATACAGAAATTGTGAGCAGAACTGAAAAACTGTGTATGAACAAATAGGTCTACAGAATTCAGTCAGGAGGAATCAAGAATCTACAAATCATTTATTGTGGAAAGTCAAAAGAGAAAGTACAATAAAATAAAGTTATTTGACCTAAGACAGGGGATGGTTACTATTAGTATAAATTTTAGTAAATGTGAAAAACTAAGTTGAATGAAATTTTCTTTTCATTGGTATTTGTTTTTTCAATGGTATAACCTATCCATCTATTAACCTCTGTATTCCAACTAGGGACTGTGGAGACCAATGGTGACCATTATATTTATTCCAATTTTTGTGCCCATGGTAGGACCTCCTGCAAACATTTACACATGCATTCACACACTGCGGGCAATTTGGGCATTGCCAATTAGCCTAATCTGCATGTCTTTCAACTTTGAACGAGGAAACTGGAGTATACATAGGAAAAACATGACGCACAGGGAGAACATGCAAACTCTATGAACACAGACCCTGTGGCACCTATTTATATATCGAAAAGTCCATTACAATCAAACAGGTAATGATAAAAAGAACACAGAAGGCCACTTTCATGCACATTTCTAATGTTATAGTGATAACATATTATATCAAATGTTAAGCAATAATTATTAATCATTAAGGAAACAGAAAATAAAGTGTAAACCTAAAATCCACTGAGAGACAAAGACAGCATCTGTGATTGTCATTTTGTTTGTCTCTTTGAAGACATATCAGCAATTGACCTATTGGCCAAAATATGTCTCTGGTGGACCGCCATGGAGTCTGCAAGCATTTCACACACTCTAGACTGATATGGCTGAGATTTGACGTTTCTACTGATTACTTTTGCACTGTCTTATAGAGCACACAGTCATATTGGTTTGGCATGGATTTTCCTTCACACGGGGTCAAAAGAGCGCGGCCGTTATTGGTTTTTATTACTTTTTTGTTCCTTGCCAAAATATGTACATATATCATGTTAGTGTCAGCCAGTCAATATTTCATGAGACTTTTTTCTTTCATTATGTGTCTCTTAGATATTGTCTGTGCTCAGTGGAATGAAGCTGACAGATTGGAGGTGAACATTCAATAGCTGATAGGTGTACAGCTATAGGGCAAGCCATTTTCCCTTCAAGGATTGAGTTATAATGATTGATATATAATATTGTGATGAAGCACAGTGTACGTGAAAAAGACTGTACTGATATCTTCAGGGATTTTTTTAAATATAGGAAATAAGAGTAAACTTTATAGACTTTAGTAGAATGGAAACAGAAAGAGACTTGTAAAGAAAAAGGGACATGCCTGGGCATGCTCGCAGTAGTCTGCCTTGCTCCAAACTGACCTGTTCTGATTAGCTGAAAGTCTGAATGAAGTGGCAGAATAAAGGAGGAGAAGGGACGAGTGACGGAAGGCACCTCTGCAAGAGTGGGGTGCTGGCCCTGTGCTTGTATGCCAATTAGAGTGAAAGATGAGTGTTAATGAAGGGTTGATTAAGTTTCAGCAGGTTCTGGGGAATATGCATTGTGCAACAGTGAACCAAGAGTGAGAGAGCAAGAAAAAAGTGAAGAAAAGATTGTCGGGTGTCTGTTAGAAGCATGCAGCGTGAAATTAGTTTATTGGTCGCTCTTGGCCCTTTGACCTCTGAATATGTCTGCCTCCTGAGACAAGGTGGAGAAAAACAAGACTAGATATCAAAAAGAAGCAGAAAAGCATGTGCTGAGTCTAAATGAATACCTGCATGTTATTAATACAAAGGGTGGAATGAGTCAATTTGCTGCAGGATACAATATGTGCATTTGAGTATATTTGCTTACTACTGTTTTGGTATAGCAGTTCTGTAGAACTTTCCCCTCTAAGGTATTCCAACCTTGTTTAAAACCACTGTGCCTACTTTCACGGCACACCTAGAAGCAGATCTGACATCCATGGTACATGGGGACAAATTATTAATTCATGAGATTTTCACAGAATGCACTGGAATATTAATAAGGAGGAGCTTTTCTGGTGGGTAGCATGCATATGGATGTGGCTTGTGCTTGGCTTTTGTCTTTTAAAAGTGCATGTACAGGTGAGAGTAGTCAAGTGAAAAAGAGAGACAAGGGAAGGAGCTGGCTGTGTTAAAGATGCAATATTGATTTTTGGTATTAGGCCCTCAAATGTTTTCAGTACTTATGTTTGTTTGTAGTATTATCATTAAGGAATTAAAGAAAATGCTGTCTCAGTTCCATTCATCCCTAAATATTTTTAAGTACAAAACAAGATAAGCTACTGTCTACATATCATGTGCAAAACATTATTGTGCTCTTCTTTGTGTTTTTCTTCTTTTAATTGGATATTTCCCCCTTATTTTCTCCCTAATTTATTCATGACCAATTTAGTCAAGGCATCTTTATCCTATCACACAGCAGCAAACAACAAGGGAGGGCAAAGACTATAATATGTTTTGTCTAAGGAATGTAGAGCCAGCTGGATGCATCTTTTCAAATGACTTTTTATGCAATGTCAGGGTATGGCATTACCCGCTTGGAGGAAAGTGCTGTCCACCAATTTCCAATGGATGAGCAATGTTCAAGATTGGCTAGTGTTATTATAGTGTTACTGTTATCGATAAGGAGAAGACTATATGCCAACCTTCCCTTTCTTAGAGGACATTGTGAAGTATTTGGCAGAAATTATTATTATAAAAAGAAAAAGAAAAAGCGTGACCAAAAAGATTGTGTCACAGTTAAGTGAAAATTTTGCCCCAAATCTTTTGCGCTCCTAAGGTTGTTTATGGTTTCATTGCTTAGTATCTATCTATCTATCTATCTATCTATCTATCTATCTATCTATCTATCTATCTATCTATCTATCTATCTATCTATCTATCTATCCATCCATCTATCTATCTATCTATCTATCTATCTATCTATCTATCTATCTAGCATGTGTGAAAATTTGCATCTTGGTTACTATAAAAGCACAGTTTATAAGCACTCATAGAGATTTGTTGTTAAATTGTCTTCTATTCTTATGGATTGCTGCTTTAGCCATTACGCCAGTTAACCACAGACCACTATATAATGATATAATAATAATAATAATAAGTAAATAAATAAATAAATGAATATAATTTTTTTTAAAGGTGAGAGGGGACTCAAATTCTTCAAATTCTGTATACTCACTCACTCATTCATCGTCTATATTGCTTTCTCATGTATTTAGGGTTGCGGAGGCCTGGAGCCTATCCCAGGATGCTTAGGGCACGAGGTGGGGTACACCCTAGACAGGGTGCCAATCCATTGCAGGGGCCACACATATTCACTCATGCACTACAGGCAATTTAGGAACAACAATTAGCCTAATCTGCAGGTATTTGGACTGTGGGAGGAAACCGGAGGAAACCCATCAAGTACGGGGAGAACATGCAACTCCATGCACACAGAGACGGAAATTGGTCCTATCATATGTATTAAGATGGAAGGAAAACAGAGAGAGTTAGCATACTTTCAAGATTCAAGCAGACAATCAGTAGTGCCTTCTTTAGGCTTCACTAACAAGGTAGTACATTTTTTAACACTAAAGAAAAACAAAACGGAGTTGAAATACAATGTGTATACTCATTCTATTTCAATACTGTTCTCTTGTGGTGTTCACATTTTGTCCAATCCCTTCACTCATCTTTAGTCCCTTTTTCCATATGAATACAAATTTTGTGACATGTTCATTCATCATCATCATCAGTGCAAGGGATTTTAAAATCACCAAACAAGTATCCATTGATTGTTCTCTCAACAATAGATAGGAACAGTGAAAAAAGTAAAGGAGACATCCTTGCAAAGGTGGATATTATTGTCAATGTAATGTTTACACTGTACAGTGAAACCTCGGTTTGCGAGTAACATGGTTTGCGAGCGTTCTGCAAGACGAGCAAAGATTTTTAATACATTTTGACGTGGAAAATGAACAAGTCTTGGTTTACGAGTATCGAGTAACATGTATCACACATGAGCTTCTTGTTTTGATGCCGAGGTCACGTGATCACAACTGAGCCAACATTTTTTCTCTCTCTTGCACCGCGGAATTGTGGGTAATCGTCTCCTCTACTCGGTCTTAGTGCGCGTCTCTCCCTGGTATATTCAACATCCGTGCACGCATGTACTGTTTATTATGACACTGTGACCATGCATGTGCGCGTAAAACATATTTTATTTTGTGTTTGTATGTGTGTGTGTACAGCAAAAGAAAGTCTCATTAGAGAGATTAAAGATCCATTTTCTCTCTTTCTCTGTATGAGTGTCATTAGAGAGATTTCCTTTTTCCCCCCATTAACAACAGTGTTTTTGCTGTGTGTGTGTGTGTGTGGGTGTGTGGGGAGTGACCAACACTCAATCACACGTGCACACACACACACACACACACACACACACACACACACACACACACACACACACACACACACACACACACACACACACACACACACACACACATGCCTGACAACCTTCACCCTCAACTTCTCATTAGGAACTGAACCCAGTTAAGTAGTGAAATTTTCTCTCAACAAGAACCCCCACATACACACATGAACTCATGCACACATACAATGAGAATATGGCTAATGAAAGGGTTGCAATTCACCTGATTTTCTCTACACTTTTTTTTCTTTTTTGGAAACAGCCAATTATAGCATGTGATCTGTCATGCAGGAAATAACTGTTCTGGGTAATTACCCTGTGAAGAAAACATATTGGAAAAACAACACCAGCACAAATAACACAGCCAAAACCTTAAAAATTTACAGACTGAGCGATATTCTTCTTCCCACAGAATCAGTCTAGGCCAAGATTAAATGAATCACATTGCTTTAATGACACATTTAAAATAATCCCCAAAGCTGTTCTTCTTCCTGATTGCCTTTTGTGTTGATTTTCAATTTTATGTATTACTGCAGTAGTGACATTTAAAATTAAATAGTTTGTTGATATAATTTTTTTTGTTGTTGGGTGAATTAAAGGAGTATTCCAGCTTTAACCGCATTACATTGGCTTTGTATAATAACAATAAAGTTGAATCTAATTTAATAAAAGAAAAAAAAATCTCTTTCCACCTCATCCACCAATGTGTTATTACCACAGACACACATTTCTAAACATTTCTCTGTACTGAGAAACACATACTGGGTTGTTGGGTAAGGTGTTGACTAAACTAACAATTTCTTATATAGTACCTCAATTATAAGTGAGCTTCTCAGTGCTGGAAAATGTGTTAAAGTCATCATCTGTGATAATCACACATACTCTGCAGAGATTGTAACATCTTTATTTCTTTCTTTAATAATAATAAAAAAATAATAAGTTAATATCTGTTTTGTGCCATTGAGAATCAAGGGTTATAACATAAATCACCAAATCACCAAACACACCAAGCTGCAAATTAGTCATTTAGATGTGAACATGTTGGGGAAGAAATAACAAAAGAAGCAAGGTATTGGAGAATTGCTGTCAGGGTGTGTAATGACAAAATAATTAAAAAGGAAATTAATTGAAAAATAAAATAACATTTTGGCACAAACACAAACAAACAAACAAACAAACAAAATTTAATGAATAAATAAATACATTTACAGGATGCAGCTTTCTGATGTCCATAACAATAGGTACAAATAAGTGGATTAACATTAAAACACAAAATTTACAGAGCATACAGGTTCAGTATAGCAATTTCAAGAGATGGCATATAACTGAAACAAATACAAAATGTGACATGATGTATTATTTGGTAGCATTTTTTATTTTATTCTCATATGATGGAAATATATTATTCCCAATCTGTTGAACATAGTTCTCATCTGAAAACATATACGATGATCAGCCATAACATTAACACCACTTCCAAGTGAATTTAATAATTTTGATAATCAATTATATACCAGTGAACTAATGAGAGGACATTGGGCACCTAAGGCTTATTTATACCTGTTGGGACCATAGGCCAGCCCATCTGGTGTGATTTGCTTAGGGATCAGAACTGTTTTGGAGGCACAAGGGTAACCTAAGTCCTAGGTGGTTTTAATTTTAAGGGTTTTAATATCATAGCAGATTGGTGTGAGAGGGAGTGAGCCAAAGAAAAAGGCATACATAACAAAAGTATGTCCTTTAATGTAATGAGACCATCAGCAATGCTTTATTAAAGAGTGAGGAAAATGGCTTACAGTATAAAGTTGACAGGTTCTTTCCTTAGAAATGAAAAAATCAGAATCAGTATGAATGATGCACAGCATTCCACTATTTTCCTGTGTTTTTGCTGTGTACATCTGTCATGTGGCCATTTCCCCCACTGTAACACTCTATACACATTGTGCAAATTATCTGTGCATTCCTTTGGTGTGTTTGGTGCTGAGCTGCTGTACTGAACTTGGAATATTCTCTAAGAAATAATTTGCTGTCACACTATAAGCATATACAAGTCTTTTTCTTTTTGGTTAGGGGAGGAACTTTTAGGAAACTAAAAATCTAAATGCATTAGTTATTAAGTTACTTAGTATAGAGATCCAGTTAGAAATATTCCACTGCACAAAAATCATAAAGCGATCAAAAACATGGTCTTACATCATGGTAGTTGTCAAATTCTTTTTCAGCGCTAACCACTACACCATTTTGTATTCTCTGGTTTATTTATTTATTTATTTACTTTACTATCATATGTATTCAGATGGAAGGAAAACAGAGAGAGTTAGCATACTTTCAAGATTCAAGCAGACAATCAGTAGTGCCTTCTTTAGGCTTCACTAACAAGGTAGTACCTTTTTTAACACTAAAGAAAAACAAAACTGAGTTGAAATACAATGTGTATATTCATTCTATTTCAATACTGTTCTCTTGTGGTGTTCACATTTTGTCCAATTCCTTCACTCATCTTTAGTCCCTTTTTCCACGTTAATACAAATTTTGTGACATGTTCATTCATCATCATCAGTGCAGGGGATTTTAAAATCACCAAACAAGTATCCATTAATCGTTCTCTCAACAATAGATAGGAACAGTGAAAAAAGTAAGGGAGACATCCTTGCCTCTCACATAGGTTATAGAAAAATGGCGTGTGGGAAATAGAATATCAAAGTTTAGCATTTCAGCCACCTGCTAACAAGAAAAGAGATGATGAAGATCTTTATTATTGTAATGACTGTATCACTGTGAGATTTGAGTTCTGATTTAATAGTCACATTCTTCTGAACTTCCTTCTTCAGTTGTATTTTTACTGTAAAGCAAAAGGAATGACCTAAGGAAAGCAAGGGACTTCTCCGATTTATCTCACTTTCATAAGCTGAACCACACTTTTCTCCGTCTGTTCAGTCTGTTCAGCTATGATTCATGTGTATGAGATGCTGAGAAAAAGAATAGAAAGGATAGACAATGTAAATTGCAAACACACTGATGTACTGAACAATAGAGATTTTGAAATGGATGAGAAGGAGACTGAGTGAGAGCAGCATGCACAGTCTGCTGGGAACAGGTAGTGTGCATGTGGGTCAGTACGTTGCATCATCAGCAATTCTTGCAATCTGCCTGAGCACTCTGGGATGGGAAAATCTCTCTCTCTCTCTTTCTCTCTCTGTCTCTCTCTCTCTCACACACACACACACACACACATACACACATGCACACAGACATTTTTATTACTGCATGAATTCATTACTGCATGAAGTTCATCATCAAATGCAATTGTGTAGTTTATCTTTGGTAAAGACTAAATCATACGTACAGACTAAATCTACAAACTTACAAAAACCATAAAATTGAAAATAACCATTTATGACCAACCTTGTTAAAGGAGCACACATATAATTCATATTACAGACATTGAACATAGCATATATTTCTTTTTGTCTGTGGAAAGTTGAAGACTATAGAAACAGTGACACTGTGCCCACTGTAACTGTTCTTAGCTAGCATGAAAAAGCATATGTGATCTTCTGCTGTTGTAGGCCATCCACTTCAGGGTGCAGTGTGTTATGCATTCGGAGATGCTTTTCTTCTCACTATGGTGGTAAATAGTGTTCATTAGAGTTACTGTATCTTTATATTAACGCAAACCAGCCTGTTCACTCTATTCTGACCCGTCTCAACCAAGACTTTCCTTCCTAGAGAATAGCAACTCATTTAATACCTTTTCTCAGAACATTCTTTATAAACACTAGAGACAGTTATGCATGAAAATCCTAGGAGATTGACAGTTTTTTAAATAATCAAAACAGAACATCTGGCTCCAATGGATATACGACTGTTCAAATTCACAGCGATCACATTTTCCCCTCCCACCATTCTGATGTTAGGTGTGAACATTAACTTAAACCCTTATTAATTAAAATTTGCATGGATTTATGTGGCCACAGGATTGGCTGATTGGATAACTGCAAGATTGCACAGAGGCAGGTGTTTGTATTAAAGTGGCTTGTGAGAGTATATACTGTGTGTGTGTGTGTGTGTGTGTGTGTGTGTGTGTGTGTGTGTGTGTGCACGTGTGATTGAGTGTGGGTCACTGGCTTTGTGTTTGCTTTAGAGTCTGTAATCTGGTATGTATTAAAAAGTCATTTATATTTGGTGTGTATTAAAAAGTCATTTATAGCTTGTAAGCAATATCTGCACCCTGTAGTACAAAAAAAAAAAAAAAAAAACGCTGAAAGCTGCATTTTCTCCGGCAAGATAACAAGTCTTCTAATTTTCCCACTGTGTAAAAATGGGTTATTTCTTCTCCCTCTTTTCCTTTCTCCCCCTCACTCCTTCCTGCACCCACTCTCTTTTCATTAGTCTCTTTGGCCCACTTTCTCTCTTTCTTGAGCTTTGTGCCCATGAGGACAGAATTAGCTGTAAATGACTGCAATGTTGGCTATAGTAAATATTTTAACTGAATACAAATACAACTAAGCTTACATCATCTAATTTGCAAAGATGTGATACTGGTGGAAAGCTTTGGGCAACTACACAACATATGGGGGAAAAAATACAGTTTGAAGGTATTCAGAAGTCATAGTCAGCAATTTTATTAGGAGGCGAGAGGGATGAAAGTGGCTTTGATAAATTAATTCCCCAAGATAGTAGCATCAGTACAGCTGGAGAGAGCAGGATATCATTGAATAAGAGATTCTGTTATGTGACTCTTGTGTGCCTTTTTCCCCGATATTTCTCAGCTAATTTGGCCACATAATTTACATTTTACTCATTAGAAATATGTGTGTGCTCTAAGGGAATTATTATGGAAAGCAGCCTGTCTTGTAGAAGATTTTTTTTTTTTGGCCTTTATCTCTTTCATCATTCATTTGCCCTCATAGTAAGTGGAGCTGCTGGAGTAATTGTTGAACTCATTCTGAATGTTCAAGTTGGGTATGGCTATTCTGGTAAATCTCTACTTTATGTTCACATTAAGGCATTTTCAATCAAATTATATAAAATTTATAAGGGTCCTTGTAAATTGTGTGAGTGCAGTTATGCAGTTAAAAAAATAATGCTATTTATCTAAATAAAATAATGGTTTGGTCTGTACATTGGTCATAACTTGCTCTTTAAATTATATATATTTTTAATCATTTCATACATTGGACGACCTGAAACCAGTCTTATAAAATTGTCTGTCTGTATGTCTGTCTGTCTGTATATCTGTTCTGCCAGATGTAATCACAGCAGCACACAAACTGGCTGGAGAGAATTTTATGAAATACATAAAAGTAGGTATTTGTCTGAAGTTAAACCTGCGCCATAAATGAAATCAAGATGTTAAGTAGAAGTGTAGTTATGAGCAGTTATGTGCCAGATTATCAACACTTCACAGCATCTAGTGCTATTTTTTTATTTTAATTTATTTGACTAATTTAGAATATGTAACTATATGTGACACTCAACAGAGCCAATCAATGTGGCACTTACTGTATATAGACAGAGTATATGGAAGACACAGAAGCAATGGTAATGCCCCTACAAGCTGCCAAAATCCTCAAGAAATAGAAATGAAAGCACTACATAGCATGGCTTGATTAAAAAAAGAAGAAGAAGAAGTAAAAGTAGACAATGAAAACTGAACCTTCAAAGATGAATTGACAGATCAATGTACAGTATGTTTGATCTTCCTTCAGAAAACTTCCAATCAGTTTGTCTCATATGTTTAGAAACTTATCATGACTGATTACATTAAAGTTGATCAGCTTATTTTAAGATATACAAAATAAGAAGACTTTAATAATCAATTATGAGTACTTCAGCAAATTATAATTTTTTTATTCTTATGCTTATTATTGTTTTTGTTGTTGTTGTTTCTTGTCTTGACTTCTACACTAATATGCAATTATCTTCCAGTTGTTCTTTCTGCTTTTGGAATCTGTTGGGTGTAATCAATTGCAAGGTGAACAACAAATCACTGAATGATTTCAGACAAATTATTTATTTTTTATACTTATACAATATCATTACTCATTATTGTTGAATAATGACATTGTTAAATATTTAAAACAATGTTATTGCATTACACAATGCACAATTTTATGCAGGGTGTAACAATATTCTACGATTGCATGGACAATTTCAAGACTAAAAGTCTAATATAAGCTAATGAATCAAATGCTGCTTCAAGAGGAGTATTTTTTCAATACACTATCTACAAAACAGCATACCATTAGCTATCTGTGACATTCTTCCACTGCACATAGATAAGCATTTTTTGTTAGTAAATTTCTTTTAATTATTGTTGGTGACTTAGGTTCGAAGATATGCTAACATTACCATGTTGAAAGTTTCCATTCAGGCAGACACTTAGCCTCTTTTCAGAATATGAGTGTGAATAAAATAAAATAAATATAAAATAAAATAAATTAAATAAAATAATGAGAAAAAAATTAATAACAATAATAATAATAAAATAAAAAAATAATACAAATAATAAAAAATATAATATAATATAATATAATATAATATAATATAATATAATATAATATAATATAATATAATATAATATAATATAATATACAGGGTGGGCCATTTATATGGATACACCTTAATAAAATGTTAATGGTTGGTGATATTAACGTCCTGTTTGTGGCACATTAGTATATGTAACTTTTCAAGATGGGTGGTGGGTGGTGACCATGGTGGCCATTTGGAAGTCGGCCATCTTGGATCCAACTTTTGTTTTTTTCAATAGGAAGAGGGTCATGCGACACATCAAACTTATTGGGAATTTCACAAGAAAAACAATGGTGTGCTTGGTTTTAATGTAATTTTATTCTTTCATGAGTTATTTACAAGTTTCTGACCACTTATAAAATGTGTTCAATTAAATCAAATCAAAGATAAAAGTCTAAGGGGGTCAGATCAGGAGACCTTGGGGGCCATTCAACTGGTCTAACCCACATTGGATAGATCCAATGGATATACTAATGTGCCACAAACAGGACGTTAATATCACAACCGTTCCCATTTTATTAAGGTGTATCCATATAAATGGCCCACCCTGTATAATGGTTTTTAATTTTACAATTATTATTATTATTATTATTATTATTATTATTATTATGTTTATCATCATTATTATTATTAATAATAATACTAATTAATAATAATAATAGTAATAATGTAAATATTGTAAATGCAAATAATTCTTTCCAGTCACTCAAACTATATTACAAATATAATTTCTAATTCATTATAATTAATATTTTCAACAGTATAATAATACTTATTGTTATATTACATATTACTATATTACATATAGAAACAATTAAAAAATTTAGAAAGACATGTACAGTAAATGAAATGAAATAAATAGACATTAATAGACATTAAGCCTCACTTAACCTTAATTTATGAATACTCTTGGCACCAGCTGCTTTAAAAATGAAACTGAACGTGGCTCTATTTTCCTCTTGCTGCCCTTCTTGACAACATGCAGCACAGCCACATAATGGGTTTTTATAAAGCTGCCAATTTTTTTATATGGCGTTGCTTACATTATGACATGTTCCCATAGAGAGGGAAGCGGTGAATATGCTGAGAGACAAACACTCTATTGTTGCTTATACCCATACGACCGGTCACCTTTTTTTTTTCTCAGTGTTGCGTAAGTCCTTCTGTCACTTATTGGATTATTCACCACTGGGACAGTATCACAGGACAGAGTTTTTACATCATCACGCTTCCAAATTGACTCACACAGCCGATGAGGATGATACAAAACTCCTGCACATGCACACACTTAAATAGTATGCAGGATTTGGTTCTATACACCCATTCAATACATACTAAAATTTATATACAGTTGTAAATAGTCATTTTAGTTGTAAATTTGTCCACTGCTGTGTCTGTGTTGTATAATACAGTACATATTTGAGTTTGGTATATTAAGTGTTGTTTGTGCGTCATCTGTAGATGACATAAAAGTCCCCCGTTTGTGTAATCTCGGTTAAACTTGCTTTGCTTGGCTTTTCACAGAAAGTTTTTCTAGCTCGTACGTTTTAGTTCTTAAGGCGAAAATTTGCAAGCTGGCCCGTTAGTATGCAGAGGTACCACTCTTTGGCTATTATCTCCATACAAAGAATCAAGACAAAACCGGTGATTTTCAACGTTATCCTCCAACTTATTACTCACATTTCTAGACATGGCCAGAATGTGACAATGTTGTATATGAAATGTCTAATATAACAAGGTGCTGCGGATTACCCTAATCAACCCTATGTCAATGGAGGCTGAGGTAAATTCAGCTGAGAGAAGTCGAGAAGTGAACGAAAGATGCAGTGGACATTAATATTCCATCATGAGTTTTATCACTTCATGCTTGCTTTGATAGTCAAGAAAAGAACCTCCAGACTACATGGATAACAAGGCATGGCTACCTTGCATCAGAGCTCACTGATGATCAAGTACAGATTCCATTCACCATCAGGTTACATTTGTAATAAAATGTGAATTAAAGGTTCTTTTGCTCATTATTACCCATGACACTGCCATAAGCCAGACCAAACGCTGCTAGATTTGATCGTCATTAAAATGAGCAATATGCTCTTTTGACTGACAGAGCTTGAGTTGTGTAAAGGCCTCAAAATGATATCCGGTAATTTTCTGGTATTCAAATCAGCCTCAGTCTGCAGATCCAGTGTCATCTTCTATTAATCACATTATAAATTTCAATCTCAGTATTACGGCTGTGAAGCATTTCCATTTTCTTTTTCCATGTGCTATCTCAACATCCAGTCAGTATGCTTTTTTTTTATTTTTGCCTACATATTTGAGATGAACATAAATTTGAAGAAGTTTCTGTTATTGTCCTCACAAAAATATATAATTTCATTGCAAAATTCATGAGCGCATACGAATGCTAATAGGCTTACTTGACAGATCCCATACAGCTCTTCAATTATTAATACATTATTCAAAAAGGAAGATTGTTTAATTATTGAGTAATATTTAAGCTTTAGTCCAGACACTTTTGCAGGATTCTTGAGATGTGGGAAAACATCATAGGTTTACTGCCAATGCTGTACAACATTTCTGTAACAAAGTATAGCTTGCCTTAAGAATACAAGCATACCTGTACTGGTTGGATTTAGGTCCAAATGCCACATTAATAGCTAGACAGAAATCACCACATGGCAATATTCACGTTTATATATAATCAGTGGGAGAAATAATTCAAAAGAACATGGTCTCTCTTTCTCTTCAATTGTATAAAGTTATATGTTTGAATAGAGGGATTAATAGTCCCAACTGAACATAGTGAACCTTAAAAAAGTACTGTGGAGTTGGTGGGTAAAAGACGCAGTATGCATTTTCCTGCCTTCTTCCTCTTGGTCTATGGGAATTGGAATACAGATAACATTTGGACACGGCAAGGCAATTTAGATAATGAACTGTGGTTGAAAATACATTATGGAAATTGAGCCCTTCACTAATATACTCTAGGTGCAGCTGTCTTGATGTCTTACTGCCTCTGCCATCTCAGGAGTTTTATGTGTCTTACCAGGTAGAGGTACCTGTAAACAAATGGTATAAGACATTAATTGAAGGCAGCAATATGCCACGTCATTGCCAGTATGCCTACAGCATTAGCAATTGCTCACCTTAAAAAGTAAATTCTATGTTATTACTTGTACATATTGTAAATTTTACAACATATTGTAAAAGTTTTCTATATTTGTGTAATTTTCTGTTTTTTACTATCTTCATTTCTTTATTTAAATACTATTTTCTTTTATTTTTTTTTCAACTTAGGTCACAGGTGGTCATATAAGGATTTTACAGGATCACTTACTGTGTATGGATGTGTATGTGAATTTTAATTCAGTTAGGGCATCTCAAATATTTAAATAACCATCAGCGATAATAATGTGTGTGTGTGACTGCTTCAGTATTTTGCTCAAAGAATGTATTTTAAAAATATCTTAGGTAAAAGTTTTATATATATTGTGATACAGTATATATGTATCACATTAAAATGCACTGTTCTTTAACTGTTCCCTCTCCTGAGTCTCGCCCCTGTGAATTTGTGGCAGATAACTGGGGACACAGCAAGGAGATCACTGGTTTATGTAATCTACAGTTGCATAACTCCAGCAGTCTGCTTGAAGACACATATCAAGAGGCAGAAATGAAGATCTGATTTAGTCTCTTACTTCACCTTCTCTCACTCTCACTACCCCATCCATCCACAGCAGAGTAATGGGATCTTCCCTTGTAGTGACAAATAAGGAAAACATGATTCTATTTTGACCACCCACCTGGGGAAAGATGTCCTTGAGGGGAAAGAGATGAAATTTAATTTGAAGATGTGTTTGTGGGAAGATCAATAGATGGATACTGTGGAAGAAGAAAAAAGAAACACAGACAGATTGAATTTGGCAAGCATAACTTATGTGCATAAACTGTATAGTGACAGATGTACAGTACATATTCCAATTTTGTATTTAGCCCACATAGTGAATAACAATAGTGGTAATCCAAAGTAACTTAACTCTGGCATAGCACATGCAAAGAATAAGGGAGAGGTCCAGAAAGGAACGTTGACACTGTGAGAACTAAGGCAATGTGCTGGATCTACTAAGCCAGCAGCCCACCAATGGCCCGGCATCATGGGAAATTTAAACTTGACAAACAGATGAGATGTCACCGTGCTGAAAACGTTATTTTTCATTTTACCCGCCACCACTCTCCACTGGGGAGAGAGATCTTTATGGAGAGGAGGAGAACAATAACAGAGCTTAGAGGAGCAAAAGACAATGGGGTACAGCGAGGAATAGTGGCTGCCAAAGTATTATGCTGCCTTTGTAATAGAATGCCACTCGTCTCCCTGTAGAGAAGCTGAGAAGTCATTTCAGCTTGCTATCACCCAACGAGCTGGGCTTACTCTGTTTAGATGACGTATGACACATGTCCATGAGTGTATTAGTGGGTGTGCATGTGTTATGTTTGTAAGGACAGTTGAGATAACACACATTGTTCCTTGTGACCCTTGGGGACAGGTGACTGTGTTGTGGTTTGGCCTGCCACGGGGTCATGGAACTGCCACTGACATGAGACATCTTTTAGGCTGCCTCGAGCAACCAGACTGTGAGCGTGGGATAAAGTGTAGCTTATTACCTGTCCTGTGAGCCATGTTGCATATTGATGTTTCTCTTTTATATATGATGTGCATGCTCTAATAGTGGAATTCCCCAGGTAAAAAAGGTGGAGTAAATATCAAAGCAGTGGTGCATGGGAGCCAACAAATAGGTTAGTAGAGGTGCAAAGCTGACATCCTCAGTATAATAACACTAAAGTGGGCAACGCATACTGTATACAGGTTAATATTATTGTTTGTGCAAGTGAAGATAAATATTGTGTTTAGTGTTTTAACTACATTACAGATTATATCTACATGCTTCCATTTAAAGAGTCATGTAGCTGTGTGTTAATAATAATTGTCAAAGCCAAGGATTTTTTTATATGCATAAAGATTTGGTAATATTATCCCTGCTGGTTAATATGTTCCCTATGCTTACCAAAAAAAAAAAAAAAAGGTATTATTAACAACCAAGGGAGGAAATGGATAAATAAAGGTTTAAAATGCAGATTTGTCCTTTAAAATATTATTCACATTTAAAGCACAAATTTCAAAAGAAGATAATAAGAATTATACATGAATGCGAAGACATCAGCAGCAACAACATATTCCTACTACTAATAATACTATATAACAACAACAACAACAGCAATAATAATAATAATAATAATAATAATAATAATAATAATAATAATAATAATAATAATAATAATAAAAGAAAAAGAAGCAGGAAAAAACAGGTGTCCTACCCAGGGAGTATTCCTGACTTGTGAATCTATATCCACTTCATCTCCTAATAGAATAAAATGGTTGCTAAAGATAATAATAATAATAATAATAATAATAATAATAATAATAATAATAATAATAATATGTTGTTGTTGTTGTTGTGATAAAAAAAAAAAAAAAAAACGTTTTAACATATTTAACTTAAGCACATAATTTCCACTCAAGTAAATTTGTGTTGAACAAAAATGGTAAATTATGATACATTTATGTTAAACTCATTAAATAGAGCACTTTTACAAACTTTATTTATTTTAGTAAATTTGACATCAGTATGTAAATGTTACCTAAACTAAGTCAAAATATTTTTTTTGTTTGCTTCACTCATATACCCGAATTATGTAACAAACTACTGAAATAATATAAATCTAGTCACACCATAAATTGGCACAGAGACGACGGTACACATATATCATGACGGTTGGTTCTGAACATGAGGAGCACCTGTGGTGGGTAGATAGAAAGCTGGATGGATGAACTAAACTCACTTTCAACCTGACTCCTTCCTGCAGGAAAAGTGGGCCCAAGCAACACATTAATCTGCCCACAGACAATATCCATCTGTCGCCTAGGCAGAGCCTCAAGGTGTTGGCATTACTGTGTGTGTGTGTGTGTGTGTGTGTGTGTGTGTGTGTGTGTGAGCCTGTGGAGATGTGTGCCATGTGTATGTGCATATACATGCTTGTTGCAGCACTTCTTGTCCCTGTATGACCCATACTACATACTATCAGAAAGGACAGGAATAAGCTTTCTGTCTTGAATAGTTGATGTCACCACTCTTTCCACCACTGTCTAGGGTACACTTGCAATCTTAACTTGCTATGGTCTATTTCAGAAACTCTCTCTCTCTCTCTCTCTCTCTCTCTCTCTCACAAAGACACACTACACTACACTACATTAGACTCTCTATCCTGCATTACTGCATCCACACACTGACGAATCAGAAATCCTACTGTATCTAGTACAGTGTAGGTGACAATTATAAAACAGTAGTTATATTAAGTGACAATAATTTCATTCACCTTATAGTTTCCTAATTATTTTTCATTGGTGTCTAAAAAAGGGTTTTGAGTTTTTTTGCCTACTCATGTTCATTCTCTTGAGGTTATGCATCATGGTGCATTGTGGGATTTCACACTGGATATTTTTTACTCTACCTCTAATTATGAGAGCAAAATCTATTAATGCATAACATATTAAATGGGATGAATGTTTGGGCATTCTGCATTATAAAAGCATGACGGGGAGTGTAGCTCAGGGTCTGGTCTGTCTGGGATTGAGCTGAAGATCCGGAGATTAGCGGCAAGCAGATCAGCAGAAAGAAAAGTGCCCACTCTGCCCACCGCTGTTGCTCACCTGCCTGTGCCCACATTCCGGCTGGGCACTGCCACAAGCCCTGCGCACACACCTCCTTCACTACTTTCCTTTCCCTTTTTGTTCTCCCTCCTTAAACCCTTTTCCAACCCCATTTTTTAAATAAATAATTTGGTCCTTTTCTCCTATGACCTCATCTTGTATCTGTGTGTGTGTGGTGTCGCCCATGCATCAAACCCATTACAATATATACTGCACATTTTGTATTCCAAAATTCATGTACCTGTTTGTATGATATTGCAATCCCTGAAACTTGACTAACTGCAGCAATATCCTAAATGTCACATTAAGGACATAGCATTTAACACTCTGTCTCATTTTCACACATATTCACACATGCTCGCATACATACCCACATTCTCCTGAGAGAAAGTACAGCATCTTTCCTAAAGAACATCCTAAAAAAAGTCCTAGATTTAACCAAGTTCATTTTATTTCATCTATCTTTTCAAACATGCAGTGTTTGAAATTGCTCCTGTGCTGGTGGCATTAATAATGCATCTGCCTTAAAAATGGCATGAAGTTCAGAAAAATCTAAATTCACACATCTTCAACAACTTTTTTTTTAACCTGTGGGCCACAGTCATAGATGCACACTCTTCCCTGGTGCATGTTTTATGCATACCATCCACTCAACAGTAATACATTCTAACCTTAGAATTTAGCAACCACACAGTTAATGCTGAAATTTATAAAGAAGGTATGTTAAAGTGGAGTAATATATTACATTGTGTTTACAGTTTCTGAACTGAGTCTTGAAGAATGAGTTTTCCTGGGATGAATAGATCAGCACAGGCTGTATGATGTCTACTAATGTCCTACCAGGGCATTACTTAGGCTTCCCTTCCACATTAAAGATATCAATTGCTGGCAGCATCTCAAAGTCTCGGCTCAGAAACATGTCTGTTCAAAAACTTGTTTTGGTCTAAAGCATTTAAATGTCAAAAGGTGGATCATGCCTCTTTGTCATTCGTATTTCTTGCGATTAATTAGTGAATGCTTATCATAGCTGCATGCTGTTTCAGCAGGGTGACAACACCCTAGTGTTGTAAAATTAATTATTTTACTAATGTGGACCTTGTGCCTGAAAAATGGCTGAACTCTAACCAAATAGCTCATTAATCTTGTGATGGCCTCTCCTGGGCTAGGTGAAGTGGTGCTGAATTTCAATACATCCAATTGCTCACCTTGGTTGCTATGCTTGCTACCAAAGCAATTAGCATGCATACAACATCTTTATAGATTTTACACATACAAGTAACCCTAATATCCTGAGTATTTGACTTAAACTTTGATGGATAAGCACGTACTGTATGAGGTAAGGCAGAATCATACATTGCTCTATAAGACTCTAATGCATACAGCAACAAAAAGCATTGGTCAGAAAGTTTTTTAGTTTTTAATAATTTGTGTACCCTGTGACACATTGATAAAAGTAGCTTTTTATCAATCCCAGTTCGAGAGTTGCATTACTTCCTACACATTTTTCATTGCTTCATGAAGTTACTGAGTAATACTTTTTAAAATAAATAAACAACATCCAACATCTGGAACATCACCAGACAACAAGAGCTGCGGTTTTGGAGTTGCTCTGACCCAGTCCTCTAGCCGTTTTACACATCAACATCAAGAAAAAAGGTTCCTAAAATATCCCATTCACTGCCTAAAATATCCCATTCACTGCCACAATTGTAACAAGATATTGAAAATTGAAAATGTAGCTACTGTAAGAAGAGCCAAATTATAATGGCTCAACAACTGGGTAAGGGTAACTGACAAAATTAAGTTTTTAAATAATGAGCCAATTTATTAAGGGAAAAAAAAAATCTGTCCAAACCTACTGTATCTGCCCCTATGTGTAAAAGTATAATTGTGCATCTTGTAAAAATTTGTTGTGCACACCTTCCAAAAAGTTAAACTTTTCTCATTGATCCACAGAATATTTGCCCAAAAGTAATGGGGATAATCAATAAGTTTTTTTTTTGTTGTTGTTGTTGCAAAAGTGATATGAGCCTTTGAGTTCTTTTCAGATCAGATTGCTTTTTGATTTATCTTTATGTAATATTAGAATTTTTTTATTAATTTATACATTTTTTGGCTATGTATACAGTACATGTATACACTATGGTTTCCAAATTATTTGGAGGAATCCCAGATTACAATCTAAAATAGCAAGGCTTTCAGCATCTATTGCTTTGGGTATTATTATAACTTTAATCTTAAATTTTGTAAAAGATGCAAAACTATACTATATTTTTTAAATATCAGTCAAAAAGATGATTTAAATCCTGTTTCGTTAATTCTTCCATACTTCCATGGTTTTATAACTATTTCAGACCTACGAAATAATTTAATTTAATGTAATTTAAATTTCCTTTCCACATAAAATAATAAACATCAAAGTATAAATATACAGTAGGAGCTTCTTGTACAATTAGATACAATTCAAAATGTAAAACAGATTCCTCCTTTGAAAGCAGTTTATAAATGTAAAGTTACAAAGTACAGTATGTGGTACAGTATGTGCTTTTTAAACTGGATGTCTTTAAGCTTGTATGCAATGGACTGCATATTTCACATAATGTAGTGTTTCTCTATCATTCAGTATGTTCTTGGAAAATCTGCCTATTGCTTCACAGAAATCTACCTACAGTGGACCATTTTTGTATGATGAGAGCAAAGGAAAGAGTGATTTCTGTAATTATACTATATTTGACTTCGTTTTCTTGGAATAAAATTGGATAAGACCGCAGTGAGAAATGTTCTTTGCTTACTATCCCTAATTGCCTCTAAGGGTTAACATTTCCCTACGAAGGGGTTTTCAGTGGGCTGTGGATTTCTGTTATATTCACTAATATTAAGGAAATACTTTTTTGGCTACATTGATTAAAATTGCATGAATAAATACAATGTTAATTGGGAAATTTTTTTTAATATACTGTATGTCTAAGAATTAGATCATTTGTTAACATGTAACTTTTTTTTATTATTACACATTGATTCTGACTATGAATTTAATAGGGGCAGTATTCCAGCACTGCTTTTGAACCACATGCTGCAATCTATGTGTTGGGGTTTTAAACATACTCCAATGAGTAATTTATCCTTCTCTGAGACAATAATTGTTTAATTTTTTAAAATTCTTTAATTCTGTTATAAAGAATTGCACATTGGTTTAACACAATTACTGGTATTATTTTTATTTGATACGTTCACCAGCTCTAAATTGCAAATTAAATGTGGGTAATACCCTCAAACATTAGCAACCTTAGATGTGTCACAAGCGGTTTTCTAGTTTTGTCGCCGCACCTCACGGCAACGGTATGCTGTTGCTGGCTTTTACCACTGAGTGGCGCTATATAACTATAGACCAACGCATCAGACCTTAGTTCATTCTCTCAAGGATTAATGAGCCGCAGCTCCTTTAGAGCTGCACGTAGTAGCGGATAAAATCAAGTGTAACATTGTACTTAAACTAATTCACAATCACAGTACTAAAATTACAGTACAAATGTAGAATTACATTTTATTAGTATCGAATTTAAGCAAAGTAAATGTTAACACAGTGAGCCTTTAGATTTTATCATGTGTAATTAGAAAGCCTACGCGTGTACACTGTAAACCTACGCGTGTACACTGTTCTGGCCACCGTGTACAGACCCCCAGGGCCATATGTCGATTTTCTTAAAGAGTTTGGACATCTGCTATCAGACCTATTGGTTAACTCTGACAAAGTGCTGATAGTAGGAGACTTTAACATTCATGTAGACGATGCTAACAACGCTTCAGCACTCGCATTTATAGATTTGCTAAATTCCTTTGGGGTTAAACAAAATATAAATAGACCAACTCACCGCTTTAATCATACGCTAGATTTAATTATATCCCATGGTATAGATGTCTCTAATATAGACATTCTACCTCAATGTGATGATATCACAGATCATCATCTCTTAGTATATACTCTACCTGTAGAACAGCGTAGCTGTGCCTCCCCACGTTATCAATTCAGTAGAAATATTAATCCGACTACTAAAGACAAATTCACAAGTAATCTGCCGGATCTGTCCCAATTTCTTATCAGACCCCTAAATGCAGACGATCTAGATGAAGTGACTAGCAGCATGGCACTATTTTTACCAGTACATTAGACACTGTTGCTCCCATCAGATTAAAAAAAGTCAGAGATAAAACACTTGGACCATGGTACAATAGTCAAACTCGCGCCCTAAAGAGAGCAACCCGTAACCTGGTAAAACAAAAACAAAAATGGAGAAAAACTAAATTAGAAGTTTTTAGAATTGCGTATAAAGGTAGTATGTGCAGCTATAGACGGGCTCTAAAAGCGGCTAGGGCCGAGCATCTGAGCCAACTCATAGCAAGAAACCAAAACAATCCCAGGTTCCTATTTAATACAGTGGCTAGCCTAACAAACCCTAAGATGCCTGCAGGGAGTATCCCATCACAGCTTAGAAGTGAAGACTTCATGAACTTCTTCAATGAAAAGATTGATAGTATCAGGAAGAAAATAATGGAAATTCAACCTCTAACAACGTCTCATGATCCAGTCCAGTCTAAAGCTTCACAATTAGATTTTCAGTGCTTTACAGGTGTAGGACAGGAAGAGCTGTATAAACTTATCACCTCTGCTAAATCAACAACATGCTTGTTGGATCCAATCCCAACTACACTTTTAAAAGAAGTGATGAATATAACTGGAGCGCCCCTTCTAAACATTATCAACTCTTCATTATATCTAGGTCATGTCCCTAAACCTTTCAAGTTGGCAGTTATTAAGCCTCTTCTTAAAAAATCTAATTTAGACCCAAATGATAATAAATTACAGACCAATTTCAAACCTTCCGTTTATATCAAAGATATTAGAAAAGATAGTATCAACCCAAATATGCACATTCTTGCAGGAAAACGTCTCGGGTTACTTGGCTGTAACCCTGTTCCCTGATAAAGCGGGAACGAGATGCTGCGTGAAAACGCTATGGGAACATCTCTTTGTTGCCCGGTTGTGAAGCTTGTGCATGTCAAACCCGCCGAATACCTTCGGCTTATAACCTGTGCAGGCATGACGTCACCGAACAAGGTGCACCTGCAGGTTATAAATAGGAGTGAACCGGAAACATCCTCAGGTCAATTTTGTCTGAAGGACGTCCAGGCACGCCAGCAGTGCGGCATCGGAGCGCAGCATCTCGTTCCCGCTTTATCAGGGAACAGGGTTACAGCCAAGTAACCCGAGACGTTCCCTTTCAAAAGCTACACTCGATGCTGCGTGAAAACGCTATGGGAACGAGAATACCAACGCCGCGGCACTGCAAGTGTCTGGACCCCCAGGTTGTGTAGCGTGTGCGCACAAGCCGAGGAGGTCTCAGACCTAGCTCTGGGATGCTGACTCAAGGATCCGCGAACCTGGAGTAGCATTGACATCCAGACTATAAAATCTAACAAACGTGTGTGGAGAGGACCAGCCCGCCGCATCACACACCTGCTGCAGGGGTACGCCTCTTGCCAAGGCAATCGATGAGGCAATCCCCCTGGTTGAATGAGCCCTGATTCCCAGAGGCGAAGTGTGACCACGCGCCTCATAGGCTAGGGCAATGGCATCTCTCACCCAGTGTGACAGAGTCTGTCTAGTGGCAGCCGCCCCCCGGTTGCGACCCCCATGGCAAATAAAGAGTTGCTCTGATTTACGCCACTGGCTAGTGCGGTGGACGTAGATCCGAAGAGCACGTACTGGACACAGTAAGTGAAGTCTTTCCTGCTCCGGAGCTGTGAAAGGCGGAGGACAGAAGGCTTTGAGAACAACTGGGTGCATGGTTGAGAATGGAACCTTGGGAAGATAGTTCGGGTGAGGATGCAGAATAGCTTTGACTTGCCCAGGGGCAAAGTCTAGGCAGGATGGGGAGACTGACAGAGCCTGCAGATCCCCAATCCTCTTCAAAGAAGTAATAGCCATCAGAAAAACCATCTTAAGAGACAGAAGCTTGACAGGCGCTGACTCTAGTGGTTCGAACGGGGTGTCAGCCAGGCCTTCGAGTACGATAGTTAAGTCCCACGAAGGGACCGTCGCTCTAGTGGGCGGCTTCAACCGTTTAGCTCCACGAATAAAACGGGCAACTAAATGGTGCTTGCCCACAGAAACCCCGTCGTTCAGAGCGTGACAGGCCGAAATAGCGGCTACGTACGTTCTGAGCGTACTAGGGCATAAGCCCGAGGACAACCTTTCTTGCAGAAACTCCAGCACTGAAACAATCTGGCAGTGAACTGGGTCTATGTGTCTTGTCATGCACCAATTTTCAAACACACTCCATTTGAGGGCATAAGTTCTCCTAGTGGAGGGAGCCCTGGCACTTAAAATGGTTTCAATTACGCTGGCTGAAAGCCCAGCCTGTCTCAGTTGGTCCCGTTCAGGGGCCAAACGTGAAGGTTCCAGAGCTCGGGCCGGGGATGAAGTATTGTCCCCTGCGCCTGAGACAGAAGATCCCTCCTCACTGGAATCACCCAGGGTGAGCCGTCGAGGAGAGATATTAGATCCGAGAACCACACTCTGGTCGGCCAATGGGGCGCTATCAATAAGAGGCGCAACCCTTGTTGACGGACCCTCGCCAGGACTCCCGGGAGCAGAACTATAGGCGGAAACGCATAAAGGCGTAACCTGGGCCACGTGTGGGCCATTGCGTCCAGACCCAGGGGAGCTGGAGGAGTCAGAGAGTAGTAAAGGGGGCATTGTGCTGTCTCTTGTGAGGCAAAGAGGTCCACCTCTGCTACGTAAAATCTTTCCCAGATTTGACTGACTATTTCGGGGTGGAGCTTCCATTCCCCCTGTTCTACAGCTTGTCTGGATAGCAAGTCTGCTCCTACATTCATGTGCCCTGGAATGTAAATCGCCCTGAGGGACAGGAACTTGTCCTGTGCCCAAAGCAGAACCTGGTGCGCTAGCTTGTTCAAGCGGCGCGAGCGCAGTCCACCCTGGTGATTTATGTACGAGACTACCGCAGTGCTGTCCACCCGCACTAGGACATGGTAGCCTCTCAACTGCTGGAGGAAGTGTTTCAGGGCCAGAAACAGAGCCATCATTTCGAGGCAATTGATGTGCCACGCGAGAAGATGACCTCTCCAGCTCCCTTGTGCTGGACGGCCATCCAAGACCGCACCCCAGCCCATGAGGGAAGCGTCTGTCGTTAGCATCTTGCGACGACAAGACGGACCTAGAGTGGGACCCAAAGTCAGAAACCGGGGTCTGAACCACATAGAAAGGGTACGAAGCCCCAGGCGCGTAACCCTTATTAGCCTCTGGGGGTTGGCCCTTGAATGAAACCCCCTGGCTCTTAGCCACAGCTGAAACGCTCTCATGTGCAGAAGGCCCAAAGGTATCACCGTGGACGCAGCCGCCATGAGGCCTAAAGATTTCTGAAAGTGATGAACAGTGACCTTCTGGCCTAGCTTGATTTCCTTCAGGGTGTTGAGAATGGATTCGACACGAGCAGGAGACAACTGTGCCCGCATCGTGACCGAATCCCATGTGACACCCAAATATGTTGTCCTCTGAACAGGAAGGAGAACGCTTTTCGTGGCGTTGAGTCTCAATCCTAAAGAATGAAGATGGGCTAGGACGACATCCCGATGTCGAAGCGCTAGCTCCTGAGACCGGGCCAGAATCAGCCAGTCGTCTATGTAATTCAAAATACGGATGCCCTGGAGTCGTAAAGGAGCCAGAGCCGCATCCATGCATTTTGTATATGTGCGGGGTGACAGAGCTAGGCCAAATGGAAGGACCCGAAACTGGTAAGCCTCGCCCCCAAAGGCGAACCTCAGGAACTTCCTGTGCTGTGGCAATATTTCTATATGGAAATATGCGTCCTTGAGATCGATTGTCACAAACCAATCCTCTAGTTGAATTTGAGAAACAATCATTTTGACAGTCAACATTTTGAATCTGGATTTCCTGAGATAGCGGTTCAAGCCGCGAAGATCCAAGATCGGACGCAACCCCCCCCATCTCTTGGGCACCAAAAAGTACCGACTGTAGTAGCCTGACTCTCTGTCTGGAAGGGGAACATGTTCTATGGCCCCTTTGCCCAGCAGAGTCTTTAACTCCTGGGCCAGCAGATGTGCTCGGTCCGGTTTCACGGAAGTGGAGACCACGCCGTTGAAACGCGGAGGACGATGTGCAAACTGAATCCTGTAGCCTGTGCCTACAGTCTTTTCTACCCAAGGAGATATGCCTGGCAGTAGTTTCCACGCTGCCAGCTTCTCCGAAAGGGGCACGAGCTTTGACACTTCGGCTGGATGGGGAGGGTGTTAGGTGTTGGGTATCCTGAAGTATGGCAGGAGATACCCAAACACCCAACTCTTCGTTGGAGACCGGCGCTCCCCGAAACACCAGTGGTGGCGGGGATTGAACACCGGCCTCCAGGGAGTGCCAGGGAGGAGGCCCTGCTTTGTGATGAAGATCCAGGCGCCCCTCCCTGGGGGGGGGCACCCCCACAGCCCCAGGCGCACGAACCTCAGGGCCTCTTCTTCGAAGAGAGGAAGCTCCTCAGATCTGGTCTTTTTGAGGCAGATTTCTGGGAAGGGCGGCGAGCCCCACCCCAGTCTTTACGAGGGGGTGTGCGGCTGGTCACGCTCTCCTTCTGGACCTCACGCCTTATAGGGGCCAGACCTGGCCGGGGCCGGGTGGCCGACGGTCCCGGTTCTTGAGCACGGCGGGGAAGGAACCTCCCAAAAGCCTGTTCATATAGCTTCGCCTCCCGAAACCTAGTGGCGACGGAATTAACAGCGTCGCCGAAAAGGCCGGAAGGCGAGACGGGGGCATCAAGGAGGACAGCACGATCCTTATCCTTGATGCCCGAGAGGTTCAGCCACAGAGGCCTCTTCGTGGACACCATGGCAGCCATGGAACGGCCCACAGCACGGGCCGTCCGCTTGGTTGCACGGAGAGACAGGTCTGTGGCTCGGCGCAGCTCTGCAAACGCCCTGTCATCAATAGCCCCGCCGCTGCTCAGGTCCTTCAGCAGGTCAGCCTGGTAACCTGCCAAACCGTCATGGTGTGCAGTGAAGCACCAGCCTGTCCTGCTGCCTGAAAAGCTTTACCCACCAAAGCAGATGTCAATCTGCACGGCTTGGAGGGGAGAATAGGCTTTTTCAGGGAGGATGATGTCCCAGGAGAGAGATAGCCCGCAAGCGTCTCTTCTATCTGGGCATCATCATATAACCGCGTGCTTTCGCACCAACGATATTCGAATAAGTCGAAGTCGATGGTACAAAAACACGCGATGAATACGGCTTGCTCCATGAAAGAGTTAATTCATCATGGATGTCACCAAAGAAGGGGAGAGAGAGACGTTGAGGCTCCTCCCCCCGGCCACCCGACAGACACCTGTCGTTCAATCTCGAACGCTTGGGGGAATCTCGCTGCTGCGGCCAGTCGATATGCAATCGCTCGACCGTACGCGTTATAACCTCTAATAATTCCTCAAAAGCTCTGTCAGCACTGGAGGAGCGTTGTGAGGAGGCTACTTCCATGGAAGCGAGAGAGGAAGATTCCTCCGCTCCTTCACAAGAAGCGCCGGAGCGCGCTTGCGAAGCGGAAGCTAAAACTTCCTGATCCGGAGAGAGCGCGAGAGAAAGGGGAAATTCCGTCTCGTGCGCGTCTGCCAGATCAGCACGCGAGCCCCAGGAATGCGCCGCGGCTCGCGGTTTCTCTTTAAAGAAAGCGAGCCGCGCGCGAAGCACATTAATAGGGAGAAGATCACAGTACTCGAGACACAATCCCAAGCACTCGAGACACAACTCGTGATGATCGCCCTCCGAAAGAGATCTATCACACGGAGGCACGCATCTCTTAAGCAACTCCGCCATAACGGTGAGTTAATGCTGTTATTTTTATTTCGCTTTCGTTACGGCTTGCATGCACGCGCAAACACAAAGCGGTCCTGAAGACAAAAAGATCTGAGGATGTTTCCGGTTCACTCCTATTTATAACCTGCAGGTGCACCTTGTTCGGTGACGTCATGCCTGCACAGGTTATAAGCCGAAGGTATTCGGCGGGTTTGACATGCACAAGCTTCACAACCGGGCAACAAAGAGATGTTCCCATAGCGTTTTCACGCAGCATCGAGTGTAGCTTTTGAAAGGGAACGATATCCTCGAGGAATTTCAGTCAGGTTTCAGGCCCCATCATAGTACAGAAACTGCACTAGTTAAAATTGCAAATGACTTGTTTTTAGCTTTGGACCAAGGCTGCATCTCAATTCTTGTCTTACTTGATCTTAGTGCTGCATTCGACACTATAGATCATGATATTCTCATAGATTGCTTACAAAATCACATTGGTATTCAGGGACAGGCGTTAAAATGGTTTAGATCCTATTTGTCTGATCGATTCCATTTTGTAGATCTGAACGGAGAACAGTCTGGTGTAATGCCAGTGAAATATGGGGTGCCACAAGGATCAGTTTTAGGATCTCTGCTGTTCTCAATATACATGCTTCCCTTGGGTAACATCTTTAGAAGACATGGGATTAGTTTCCATTGTTATGCTGATGATACTCAGTTATACATTTCCACAAAACCAGATGAAATACCCAAATTGTCTAGACTGAGTGTATTCAAGATATAAAAGATTGGATGACCGATAATTTTCTTTTACTAAATTCAGATAAGACAGAGATATTACTTATTGGCCCAAAAACCAGTACACACCAGCTCTCACAATTCAGCCTGCGTTTAGAAGGATGTACTGTTACCACCAGCTCGACAGTGAAAGACCTGGGTGTAATATTAGACAGTAACTTATCCTTTGAAAATCATATCTCCAACATCACAAAAACAGCCTTTTTCCACCTTAGAAATATTGCCAAGCTTAGGAACATTTTATCTGTATCTGATGCAGAAAAGCTGGTTCATGCATTCATGACCTCCAGACTGGACTACTGTAATGCATTACTGGGTGGCTGTCCTGCATCCTCAATTAACAAGCTACAGTTAGTCCAAAATGCAGCCGGCAGGGTTCTCACTAGATCCAGAAAATATGATCATATAACCCCAATATTATCATCCCTGCACTGGCTACCTGTTCAGTTTAGAATTAATTACAAAATAGCATTACTTACATACAAGGCTCTAAACGGTCTAGCTCCCACATACCTAACCAGTCTTCTGATACATTATAATCCACCACGCAACTTAAGATCAGAAAACTCCGGACTACTGGTAGTTCCCAGAATATCAAAATCTACAAAAGGAGGTGCGGCTTTTTCATATTTAGCTCCAAAACTTTGGAATAGCCTTCCTGACAGTGTTCGGGGCTCAGACACAGTTTCCCAATTTAAAAGTAGACTCAAGACGCATTTCTTTAATCTGGCATACACATAATTTATTTCTTTACCTCATACTCCAGTACATCTATCCTGAATGGCAACCACGCTAATTCTTTTCACCTGCTCTTTATTTTTCATCTGTCATCTGGAGATTGTGCCAGCTTCAGTAGACAGAGGCCAACCCTGCGAGGTTCCTGAGGCATCCAGAGAAGGACCTGCTCCAGCTGGATTCTTCTTCATGTTGGTTTGGAACTACACATGCTGCTCCTGAGCTCCCAGTGATCCAGACCCCCATCTGCCCTCTGCACCTGCTGACTCATCCCTGAGCTGAACTGGACTTTGTGTTAATTTAAATAACTTCTGTTATATCAACTTTCAGCTGCATAACACACATGATGTTATACAATTTCTGTTATCTGTTATCACCCAGATGAGGATGGGTTCCCTGTTGAGTCTGGTTCCTCTCAAGGTTTCTTCCTATTGCCATCTCAGGGAGTTTTTCCTTGCCACTGTCGCCGTCACCCTTGGCTTGCTCATCAGGGACAATCTCATTATCTAGACACATTTTTCCTTACACATATATACATTTCCATAAGTCTTCTTTTCATTTTCTTTTCATTTCTGTGAAGCTGCTTTGAGACAATGACCATTGTTAAAAGCGCAATAGAAATAAAATTGAATTGAATTGAATTAAACCCTAATGCTCAAAGTAATTAAACACATTGAGTACTGTTAACCTAAATAATTGAATGAGTAATAATTTTGAGTATGTTATATAAAGAAAACGTGGGAAATACTAAGTACACTACTACTGCATCTACAGGATTTTAGAGAGTAAGGGGCAGCCAGTTGCTGCTAATCATCAGCCATTAATTAATTGATCATCAGTACCTGTAGCCCTCTATAAAAGCAGACCTCTGTAAAAGCAGAAGTTTTTAGCTGTGTATTATGCCAAGAAGAAAAGGCATAAGCAATGGTCATAGGGAAGCAACAGTTGCTGCACATCAACCTGGAAACCTCTTCTGTCTAAAAAAGAGATATAGTATAAGCACTGTGGTTCCTTTTCAAAAGCTACAGTTGATGCTGCGCTTGGCCCATACAACCTCATCCAGGTGACATCATCTGACCAGGTACACCTAGAGGTATAAATAGGTCTGAACCGGAAACATCCTCAGGTCTTTTGTCTTCAAGGACTGCATTGTGTTTGCGTGTGTGTGTGTAAAACGATACTGTGTGGCAGTTAAAATAAGAGAAAAGAAAGCAAAAGTAAGATGGCTGAGTTAAAAAAAAAGAGATGCTTACCTCCATGTGAGAGACTTCTCTTTGATAATGATTGCCATCCTTTCTGTTTTGAGTGTTTGGGTGAAGATCACACTATCCTCGGGCTCGAGGGACAATGTGAGCACTGTGATCTGCTTCCGATAAAAGTGCTTCGCGCCCGGCTCGCATTTTTGAAAGCAAAATCGCGAGCCGTGCTTTACTCTTGGGGATCGCGTGTTGATCGGTTTCGCTCTTTTCTCTCACACTCTCGCTGGATCAGGAAACTCTTGCGTCCTGTCCTCTGTGCTTCTTCTGATCGGGCGCAGGAGACCTCCTCCCTTCTCTCAGGTGAGTTCATCACCTCAGAACGCTCCTCTCGTGATGAGCGAGAGTATGAGGAATTACTTGAGGTGGTAACTAGGGCAGTCGAATGCTTAACCCCCAACTGCTCAGATGTGTAATGAGAAAAATGTAAATCGCTCTGTATAAGGGCGTCGGCGAAATGCCTAAGTGTAAAATGCATACTTACAGTAAACTACTACAGACCGCCATTGTGACAACTGCAGCAGGTGGAGAATTACATCTTGACTGCCCCCAGGAACAAGTGACCACCAAACACTCAAGATAGGATGACAGGGTTCTGTCGCCGGGGTAGGGACCTCAGCGAAGGTCTCTCCCCTTCTTTGGTGACCTCCATGAAGAGGTAAATCGCTCATGGAATAAACCTTATTTGTCCCGTATTTTTGTGCCATCAATGTTGATTTATTCGACAATCGTTGATACAAAGACGCAGGGCTATGTGATGATGCCCCAGATTGAAGAGACGCTTGCAGGCTATCTTTCTCCTGGGCACTCATCTTTATTGATGACACTCCCCACTAAGCCATGTAGACTAACATCTTTGCTAGTGGGGAAGGCTTTCAGTCAGCGGGTTAGGCCACTGCAGCGGTTCACACCATGGCTGCTATGGTTGCCACGGAGAGACATCTGTGGCTTAACCTCACTGGCATCAAGGACAAGGATCGTACGTTCCTCTGTTTGGGTCCCACTCGTTTTGGGTCCCACTCTAGGTCTCTGTTGTCATCACAAAATGCTAACAACAGACGCTTTCCTTTGGATTGGGGTGCGGTCTTGTATGCCCGTTCAGCTCAAAGGATCTGGAGAGGTCACTTTCTCGCATGGCACACCAATTGCCTCGAAATGATGGCTTTATTTCTGGCCATGAAATAATTCCTCCAGCTGAGAGGCTACCATGTCCTAGTGCGAGTGGACAACACTATGGTAGTCTCTTACATAAATCACCATGGCGAATTGCAGATTTTGCTTTGTCCCGCAAGGTGATTTACATTCCATATGGATGTGGGAGCAGACTTGCTGACCAGACAAGCTGTGACACATGGGAGTGGAAACCCCATCCCGAAGTGGTCATTCAATCTGGGAGAGAATTTAGGTAGCAGAGGTGGACCTCAATGCTTCGCAGGACACGACACAAGGTCTCCTTTACTACACTCTGAATCCCAGTTCCCCTGGGACTGGACACTATGCCCCATACATGGCCTAGACTGCTTCTTAAAGCAATTCCTCCGATAGCTCTGCTCCCTGGAGTCCTAGTGAAAGTCTGTCAACAGGGGTTCTGCCTCTTAGCGCCCCGTTGACCGACCAGAATATGGTTATCTAATAGCCCTGCTCGACGGCTCAATTCCGCTCAGGAGGGATCCTATGTCTCTGGCGCAATAATATTTAATCCCAGACCCGATCGTTGGGACCTTCATGCATGACCCCTGAAGGGGGCCAATTAAGAGATCTTGGTTCTCCAGCTAAGGTAATGGAAACTATTCCAAGTGCTAGGGCTCCCTCTAATAGAAGAACTTATGCTCTCAGATGGAATGATTTTGAAAAGTAATGTATGGCAAACCATGTAGACCCAGTCCACTGCCAGATTATTTCAGTGCTGAAGTTTCTGTATGAGAAACTGTCCTCAGGCATATGCCCTAGCTCTCTCAGAATGTATTAGGCTGCCATTTCGGCTTACGATGTTCTGATAGAGAGGGTTTCTGTGGGAAATCATCCGTTAGTTGCCTGCTTTATTCGTGGAGCTAAATGGTTAAGGCTGCAAACTACAGGGTAGGCCATTTATATGGACACACCTTAATAAAATGGGAATGGTTGGTGATATTAACGTCCTGTTTGTGGCACATTAGTGTATATGTGAGGGGGCAAACTTTTCAAGATGGGTGGTGACCATGGTGGCCATTTTGAAGTCGGCCATCTTGGATCCAACTTTTGTTTTTTTCAATAGGAAGAGGGTCATGTGACACATCAAACTTATTGGGAATTTCACAAGAAAAATGTAATGTAATTTAATGTAACTTTATTCTTTCATGAGTTATTTACACGTTTCTGACCACTTGTAAAATGTGTTCAATGTGCTGCCCATTGTGATGGATTGTCAATGCAACCCTCTTCTCCCACTCTTCACACACTGATAGCAACACCGCAGGAGAAATGCCAGCACAGGCTTTCAGTATCTGTAATTTCAGGTGCTGCACATCTCGTATCTTCACACCATAGACAATTCCCTTCAGATGACCCCAAAGATAAATGTCTAAGGGGGTCAGATCGGGAGACCTTGGGGGCCATTCAACTGGCCCACCACGACCAATCCACTTTTCAGGAAACTGGTCATCTAGGAATGCTCGGACCTGACACCCATAATGTGGTGGTGCACCATCTTGCTGGAAAAACTCAGGGAACGTGCCAGCTTCAGTGCATAACGAGGGAAACACATCATCATGTAGCAATTTCAAATATCCAGTGGCCTTGAGGTTTCCATTGATGAAGAATGGACCCACTATCTTTGTACCCCATATACCACACCATACCATCACCTTTTTTGTTCCAACTTGGAGGGATCTATCCAATGTGGGTTAGTGTCAGACCAATAGCGGTGGTTTTGTTTGTTAACTTCACCATTCACAAAAAATGTTTGCCTCATCACTGAACAAAATCTTCTGCGTGAACTGAGGGTCCTGTTCCAATTTTTGTTTTGCTCATTCTGCAAATTGTGTGCACCGATCTGGGTCATCCTCGTTGAGATGCTGCAGTAGCTGGAGTTTGTAAGGGTGCCATTTGTGAGTAGCTAATATCCGCTGAAGGGATGTTCGACTAATGCCACTCTCCAGTGACATGCGGCGAGTGCTACGCTGTGGGGTCTTGCTAAATGAAGCTAGGACAGCCACTGATGTTTGTTAATTACTAACAGTTTTCATGCGTCCACATTTTGGCAAATCCAACAGTGAACCAGTTTCACGAAACTTAGCAAGCAGTTTGCTAACTGTAGCATGGGAGATGGGTGGTCTCGTATGGTGTCTTGCATTGAAATCTGCTGCAATGACCCGGTTACTGCGTTCTCCAGATATCAACACAATTTCGATCCGCTCATCACGTGTTAACTTCTTTGACATGTCAATGGCTGTGAACAAAGAGAAACTTGTAAATAACTAATGAAAGAATAAAGTTACGTTAAAACCAAGCACACCATTGTTTTTCTTGTGAAATTCCCAATAAGTTTGATGTGTCACATGACCCTCTTCCTATTGAAAAAACAAAAGTTGGATCCAAGATGGCCAACTTCCAAATGGCCACCATGGTCACCACCCATCTTGAAAAGTTTGGCCCCTCACATATACTAATGTGCCACATACAGGATGTTAATATCACCAACCATTCCCATTTTATTAAGGTGTATCCATATAAATGGCCCACCGTGTAGAACAACAGTCCCTTCATGGGACCTAGCTATTGTGTTCAAAGGTTTTGGCTAAGACCCCTTTTGAACCTCTAGAAATTGTGCCTGGTAGGCTTTTAAACCTTAAAATGTTTTTTTCTAATAGCCATTATTTCTCTGTAGAGAAGCGTTTGCAAGGTGTCCCCTTGCAGCAAGTGTGTGATGCGGTAGGTTGCTCCCCTCCGCACAGTTTTCTCAGATTTTATAGTTTTTATGGTTCCATGCTACTCCAGGCTCAAGGTCCTAGAGTCAGCATCCCACAATCAGGTCTAGACCTCTTTGATGATTGTGCGCACACGCTACACAACCCTGGGGTCCCTGGGGGACACTTCGAGTGTGGCGGCATTGGTATTCTCATTCCCATATCTCGGGTTACTTTGCTATAACCCTGTTTCCTGAAAAAGCAGGAACGAGATGCTGCGCTCCAATGCCGCACTGTAGGCGTGACTGGATGTCCTTTCAGACAAATTGACCTGAGGATGTTTCCGGTTCAAACCTAATTATAACCTCCAGGTGTACCTGATTAGATGATGTCACCTGACTGAGGTTATACAAGCCAAGTTTTTGGCGTGTTTGATACACATGCTTCAACAACCGGTCGGCGGAGACCTCTTCCCATAGCGTTTTCAAGCGCAGTTCCCAATTTTTCAGGGAACAGGGTTACAGCAAAGTAACCTGAGATGCTTCTGTTAACATAAAAAGAATCAACCTAACCTGGCAGCCAAGATGAGTGGACTGAAATGCGCATACAATGACAACTACTAGTTTTTTAGATGATTTTATAGAGTCAGGGGCAGTCAGTTGCTGAGTGTTTAATTAAATGATCATCTCTGCAATACTTTGAATGCAACCCTAGTGCAATACTAAGTATAGGATTACTGCTTCCACAGGATTTTAGAGAGTAAGGGGCAGCTATCAAACCATATGAACAAATTGGCTCTCATGAAGACTGTCTCAGGAAAAGAAGACGAAGAGCTACCTCTTATCCCAAGGATACAATTATTAAAATGACCAGCCACAGAAACTGTGGGAGACACAGACTTTCGGGTTACTTTGCTGTAACCCTGTTCCCTGAAAAAGCGGGAACAAGATGCTGCGTGAAAACGCTATGGGAACGAGAATACCAACGCCGCCGCACTGCAATTGTTTGGACCCCCAGGGTTGTGTAGTGTGTGCGCACATTCACCAAAGAGGTCTCAGACATAACTCTTGGATGCTGAGTCGAGGACCCGCGAGCCTGGAGTAGCATGGACATCCAAACTATAAAATCTGACAAATGTGTGCGTAGAGGACCAACCTGTCGCATCACACACTTACTGCAAGGGGACACCTCTTGCCAGAGCAATTGATGAGGCAAGCCCCCTGGTTGAATGGGCCCTAATTCCTCGAGGCGATGTGTGACCACGCACCTCGTAGGCTAGGGCAATAGCATCACTCACCCAATGTGACAGCGTTTGTCTAGTGGCATCCGCCCCCATAGCATATAAAAAGCTGCTCTGATTTACTCTACTTGCTAGTGCGGTGGACGTAAATCTGAAGAGCACGTACTGGACACAGTAAGTGAAGTCTTTCCTGCTGCGGAGACGTAAATGGTGGAGGACTGAAGGCTTCGAGAACAACTGGGTGCATGGTTGAGAGTGGAACTTTCGGAAGATAGTTCGGGTGAGGATGCAGAATAGCTTTGACTAGCCCAAGGGCAAAGTCTAGACAGGATGGGGAGACTGACAAAGCCTGCGAATCCCCAATTCTCTTCAGAGATGTAATGGCCATAAGAAAAACTATCTTAAGGGTCAGAAGCCTGACAGGTGCTGACTCTAGTGGTTCGAAAGGGGTATCAACCAAACCTTCGAGCACAATTGCTAAGTCTCAAGAAGGGACTGTCCCTCTAGTGGTCCGCCTCAACCGTTCAGCTCCACGAATAAAGCGGACAACTACAGGGTGCTTCATTGAGAGTTGTAGGGCATAAGCCTGAGGACAACTTTTCTTGCAGAAACTCCAACACTGAAACAATTTGGCAGTGGACTGGGTCTACATGTTTTGCCATGCACCAACTTTCAAATACACTTCATTTGAGGGCATAAATTCTTATAGTGGAGGGAAGGTGAGATGGGGGCATCAAGGAGGAAAACCCGATCCCTGTCGCGCTTTGATGCTCGTGAGGTTAAGCCACAGATGTCTCTCCATAGCGACCATAGCAGCCATAGAACGGCCAATAGCACGGGCCGTCTGCTTGGTGGAGGCTCGATGTAGCTCCACAAACGCTGCGTTGCCAATAGACCTGCCAATGCTCAGATCTCTCAGCAGGTCAGCCTGGTGTGCCTGCAAAACCGCCATGGTGTGCAGGGCAGCACCAGCTTGACCCACTGTCTGAAATGCTTTCCCCACCAACGCAGATGTTAGTCTACACGGTTTGGTGGGTGTGTGGGCTTTTTCAGGGAGGATGAGCTCCCAGGAGAGAGATAGCCCGCAAGCGTCTCTTTAATCTGGGGCATCATCATATAACCCCGCGCTTTCACATCAACGGCATTCGAATAAATAGATGTCAACGGCACAAAAACACGGAATGAATAGGGCTAATTCCATGAATGAGTTAACTCGTCATGGAGGTCGCCAAAGAAGGGGAGGGATCGTAATTGAGGCCCCTCCCCCCGGCCACCCGACAGAAACTTGTCGTCTAATTTTGAGCGCTTGGAGGATTGTATAATTTTTTTTACTGCAGCCACGACTGCCCGCGTTAGTAACTGATGACTGTCCTCATCACTAGAGGAGTGCTATGAGGTGGGAATCTCCATCACTGCCGAAGCAGGAGAGGAATTCTCTTCTGCCCATTCACAAGAAATTCTCTTGCAAATTGGACACTAAAGCTTCTTGATCCGGCTAGAGCGTGAGAGAAAAGGAAGATTCCATCTCACGCGTGTCTGCCAGATTGGCACGTGGACCCCAAGAACGAGCCGCGGCTCGCGGTTTCTCTTTAAAGAAGGTGAGCCGCACTGCAGCACTGTCTGCTGATAGTCCTGTACCCCAAAGCCTCTTCTAGTACCCCAAAATACTGTCATGCTGTGTCATGTGTGTAAGCTGGGAGCCTTCCTAGCTTGGCTATGTGCCTCGCTCACCTCTCCCAGACTCTTTCTGGGGCACTCTGTTGGATCATGCTCCACTCTTTCCTGTTTTTGGAATCACACCAGGTGGCAAGGTGACTGTCTGTGAAATTCGCTTACCTTGTTGATATTGTTAAGCCCCCATAACAAAAAACATCTATGGGAGATCCTAACACTATGTCTCAGTCTCAGTTCACATTCTGTCAGGGCTGGAAGGATTGCAGGCAAGGCATAATCACAGAAGAGAAGTCTTACACAAACCAAAATAAAATAGGACTAATAACTTCACTATAAATAAATTCACTAACACTTTCACACATGAGAACCACTTAATTTTTACTTCGGTGACAGCAAAAAAAAAGAAAACAAAACAGACAACTCATCAAGGACTAATCCAAAGACCCATGAATAAACGGGCCACAGGTGATGATCATCACAACACGAGATAGAGATGCACTCCGGGAAATAACGTTCCCATACAAATAATAATAATAAAAAAAATATAGTCTACATACAAAATCACCATCCAACGCATCAGCCAAGCACATCCAGGCCATGATTCCACCTAAGGGTTTTCTGCCATTGGCTTTAAAAAATGCCAAGAGCTCCAGTCATTGCAAAACTATCTTGCCTCTGTGCCTTCTGTCTTGTTAATCCTCTGGAATAGCCCTCTGGCTATTTTTCATTCAGATGCCCTTCTATGTATGACATTGCCTGTTCTACAGACTTCAATCTTGAATCGCACTTCCAGGTTTGCTCTCTCTTGCTGCTGGACAAATGTTACCAACCCAGCTTTGTTTAATGGACTTCTCAGTCTCGGTTTTTGATTTGGAAGCCTTCTTTGAGTCATCCGGCTTTTGACCCTGCCTGTCTATTCAACCCAGATTCATGTCTCAAAATCTGCAATCCATGTGTATGGATGATTTTCTTCAACAGCTTTCAGTTCCCCACAGACTACGGTTTCACTACACTCTGGAATTTGTTACAGAACTCCCAGACAATGATGGCAATATTTGTGACCTTATTCACCTGTGTAATCTCCTCTCTGCCAAGGAAATGGCAGATTTTCTCATCCTCCATGTATTTCACGTTCATCTCATTCCTGTGGACGTTGTCTCCAACCACAGACCCCAATTCTCTGCCAAATTCTGGGCTGCATTCTGTAAACTAACTGGTGTTACTCTCAGTCTCTCCTCTGGTTATCACGATAAGACCCATGGCTGGACTGAGAGAGCCAATCAGGTCCTTGAGACAGCCATTTGATGTACACACATGGACAAAATTGTTGGTACCCTTCGGTCAATGAAAGAAAATGGTCACATAAATAACTTTAATCTGACAAAAGTAATAATTAAAAAAAATTCTATGAATGTTAACCAATGAAAGTCAGACATTGCTTTTCAACCATGCTTCAACAGAATTATTAAAAAAAATAAACTCATGGAACAGGCCTGGACAAATATTATGGTGCCCCTAGAAAATACTGAAAATAATGTGACCAAAGGGACATGTTAATTCAAGGTGTGTCTACTAATTAGCATCACAGGTGTCTACAATCTTGTAATCAATCAGTGGGCCTATATATAGGGCTCCAGGTAGTCACTGTGTTGTTTGGTGACATGGTATGTACCACACTCAACATGGACCAGAGGAAGCGAAGGAAAGAGTTGTCTCAGGAGATTCGAAAGAAAATTATAGACAAGCATGTTCAAGGTAAAGGCTATAAGACCATTTCCAAGCAGCTAGATGTTCCTGTGACTACAATTGCACATATTATTCAGAAATTTAAGATCCATGGGACTGTAGGCAACCTCCCTGGACGTGGCCACAGGAGGAAAATTGATGACAAATCAAAGAGACGGATAATCCGAATGGTAACAAAAGAGCCTAGAAAGACTTCTAAAGAGATCCAAGGTGAACTTCATGCTCAAGGAACATCAGTGTCAGATCGCACCATCTGTCGTTGTTTGAGCCAAAGTGGACTACATGGGAGACGACCAAGGAGGACACCATTGTTGAAAACAAATCATAAAAAAGGGAGACTGGAATATGCCACACTACATGTTGACAAGCTACAAAGTTTCTGGGAGAATGTTCTATGGATAGATGAGACAAAAATGGAACTTTTTGCCAAGGCACATCAGCTCTATGTTCACAGACGGAAAAATGAAGCATATCAAGAAAAGAACACTGTCCCTACTGTGAAACATGGAGGAGGCTCTGTTATGTTCTGGCACTGCTTTGCTGCATCTGGCACAGGGTGTCTTGAATCTGTCTCAAGACTATCAAGGGATTCTAGAGAGAAATGTGCTGGCCAGTGTCAGAAAGCTGGGTCTCAGTCGCAGGTCATGGGTCTTGCAACAGGACAATGACCCAAAACCCAGCTAAAAACACCCAAGAATGGCTAAGAGGAAAACATTGGACTATTCTAGAGTGGCCTTCTATGAGCCCTGACCTCAATCCTATTGAGCATCTTTGGAAGGAGCTGAAACATGCTGTCTGGAAAAGGCACCCTTCAAACCCGAAACAACTGGAGCAGCTTGCTCATGAGGAGTGGGCCAAAATAACTGCAGAGAGGTGCAGAAATCTCATTGACAGTTACAGGAATCGTTTGATTGCAGTGATTGCCTCAAAGGGTTGTGCAACAAACTATTAAGTTAGGGGTACCATCATTTTTGTCCAGGCCTGTTCCATGAGTTAATTTTCTTTTATTCCGTTGAAGCATGGTTGAAAAGCAATGTCTGACTTTCATTGGTTAACAATCATAGAATTCTTATTTATTATTACTTTTGTCAGATTAAAGTTATTTGTGACCATTGTGAGTTTTTCTTTCATTGACCGAAGGGTACCAACAATTTTGTCCACGTGTGTATGACCTTCCAGGACCCACACTTCTGGAGCTGGATGTTAATGCGGATTGAATATGCACACATTTTGCTAGCCACATGCTCCATGGGCCTCTCACCATGTTTTTGTCTTGGCTACGAACCTCCCTTATTTACATCCCATGAGGGGGAGGTAGCAGTTCACTCAGCCCAAGCCTTAATGCACTGTTGTAAAAGAACCTGGTTATGGGCAAGAGCTAGACATAATCCCATTAACACAATCTCCCACAAGATATCTCCTAAGAAAATTTGGCCCTCCACCTAAATTATCAATCCACAGTCAAGCTACTCTTGCCATCCACAATGCAACACGTCAACACTTCAAACCATGTCTCCCAGATGGTTCAGTTTAATCTCTTCTGTGAGACTGAGTCACCCTCCGTTTTTCCCTGACAAGCGGTCATCAAAGTAAAAGGTGCTACTTTGAAGAATTTACCATATTCTCCCCATGCTTGGTGTGTTTCCTCCGAGTACTCCAGTTCCTTCTCACAGTCCAAAGACATGTAGGTGACGTTAATTGGCATTCCAAAATTGGCCATAGTGTGTAAATGAGTGTGTGTGTGTGTGTGTGTGTGTGTGAGTGCGTGTGTGTGCCCTGCAATGGATTGGCACCCTGTCCAGGGTACCCCACCTTGTGCCCTCCTGAGTCCTCCTAAGTCTCCTGGGATAGGCTCCAGGACTGTCACGCACTAACCGGAGATGGACCATCAGACTAGCAGTTTGCCCTGTGACGTGGATGGTAAACCTAAATGCGGATGTAGCACGAGCAGGCAGGATAACCACGCTGGTCATTATTAGAACTCTCCCGAAGCGAGAGCAAGAGTTTACACAAAAGCAAGGTGGCATCGTGATGCACTTGTCACATTCCCACCCCTTTGGTGGCCATCTTGGAGTGCAGATGACTATGGAGCAGAGATTGCCACATCAAGCACAGCGCTCCTACTAGAGTTGGGCTAGTAAATTACAAACTACAACAGCTGGGTAAGAGTACTACATTAATATTTTAAGAAATTGGATAGAGCCACTATATGCCCACTTCATTTCAATACTTGACTAAAAGCTACTGGCAGGTGACTCTCACCAAAAAGGGGAAAGAGACATGGCCATTTGCAGTAATTAATCCTCTCCTTTGGGCTGCATGGAGCCCTTGCCATGTTTCAATGCTTCAGCACAAGCAGCCAGCACCTCTTACCATCTGCAAGCCCCTCACTCAATCAAGAAGAAGAACTCACAATGATCATTCAGCACCTCATTTATTTCTGCTGCACACGCAGGATGGTTCACCAGATGATAGGCCAAGATTGCACCAGCTCACCTAATTCTCACTTCCCTACCCTTCTCACTGAATCCCATTTCACCCTTTTTGTATGAATAAAGTACACATTCTTCTTCCTGCTGTCTCGCCATCTGTGTTCTGACCTACCCCTTTGACAGTGTTATGATGAGGTTGCTTCTGGTGGTCAGGTATAAGTTCAGCCATGTTATTTGCCCAAAAAATTTGTTCAGCCGACTACCTGAATATACTGAATTACCAGGTTTTTCCATGTATGCATTTTTATTTCTTACCTGATGGAATGGGCATAATCAGAGATAACAATATTAGGATTCATCGGGCTCAAAATGTAAAATATTCATTCATAAACATAAGACATATTTTTCACACATAGATTGGCCATCACACATTCGAGACCTTAACCCATTCAGAATCTTTGAGATAAACTTCGGGCTCCCCGACCTTGTACAGTATAAGCGATAAAGAAGAACTGAAAGAAAGAAATGGTAATGAGTGAACAAATTAAAACATACGTAGACACTGTGGCAATTAAATGTTGAACAGCTAAACCTAAAATGAACTGAGGTCAGAATAAAAAAAACAAACAAACAAGATTTAAAAACTAGGATGTTAGCCATCCATAATACCTAAGCATAGTAGCAACTAATTACTCAAGTATTTTTCACAATGAGAAAATGAGAAACTAAATACAAATACTAAATACCACGCGCAGGAGAATATTTACCCTGATGATGAGATATTGCTAGCTTATCCATTTTATGGTTTTACCAATGGAAATGCAGCTCATTAGTTGACATGCCTAAATTGTATTCTCTACTACAGGTGTGATGTTGGCCTAAATCATTGGCACTGTCTTTCGACTACTTGCTGGTATCAGAGGGCTGAATAAAGACCTGTTCGCAACCACTCATGCTTCCTGTCAGCCTACTGCAGATTTATTGGAGGTAATGGCTCAGTGATAGAGTGACAAGCACATGGGGTTTATCACCCACACTCAGAGAAGGAGAGAGGAACTCTGGCTTGGCTTTGTGAAACCTTTGTACAGTAGTTTCTAGTTTATTAATTACTTTATAGTTTATCAAACCACGCCACAAACTGTGTATACAGAAACCACATGTTTGTGTATACAATATATTTGTTAATAAATTTTTTAAATAAAACTGATTGACAAGACTATGAAGAATATTAGTTTGTGTTACATTAAAAGCTACACTGACAAACTGCTAGCATAGTGCAATGCTTTGCCAGCTTCCATAGCTTCAACTGTCCATCTGCAGAGCTGCACACTGTCTTCTGCAGAGCTGCTATTTTTACATTGCTGACATTAGAAATGAAAGAAATAAAGGAAAGGTTGAAGAGAGACAATTGGTAAAAGGGGAATGAAAGAATAGATTAAGTAATTTAACTAATTAAACAGCAGATTTCCATGACTGAATACATGAAAATTTCTATTGTGACCTCATGTGTAGAAAACGAGTCTAACCAAACCAACCCCAACTATTCTATGACCTCAATTCATATTCTTTTTGCATGTTACGCTTTGTGACTGGGGTAACTGATAAATATGGCTTCAAAAGAAATCCACCAGTTTTAGCCACTTCAGTGGGAATACTGTATAAGGATTGTGTTTTGTGGTTCTATGCTTACCCTGTCTTTGATAAAGGTTAATCTGTCACTTTTCATGTATGTTTGCATTTATTCTCATCTGTACCTTGCCACTCTGCTATCTGCCTGTGTAAAAGTATCTCTCCCACAAAATCCCTTTTTTTTTTTTTCAAATACCTTGAAATAGAAGAGAAATAATCCTATAATACTGTTGTCAATGTAAGCAAGGGCCATCTTTAAGCTAAGCTAAAGAAATGTGATTAAATGCATTAATAATAATAATAATAATAATAATAATAATAATAATAATAATAATAATAATAATAATACAGACATTTCTAGCAGACAATACAGGGCCTCCATGTGATGAAATCTGCAAACAGAAGCAGGACATCAGTCAGATAGGTCCAAAGGGCAGAGGGAGTCTGGATCACTGGCAGCCCAGGAGCGGCATGTGTAGCTCGACAGAGAGAGGGAAGGAGAGAGGAGAAGAGAAGGTATTGTCCTATTGAACATAGTAGTCAACTGCCTTTGCACCAGTGTTTGAGAAGTGCTGTTACTCCTTTGGTTGACATCTGGAATCCATTCACCCAGCATTAAATAGTTTTTTATGTTTTATGTAGCTGTACCTAGACCAACCTTTCTGTAAAACAGTTATTTCTCAATGGCATTATATTGCAAAGAACTACTGAAATCCGTAAGGAGACTCCCATACATGTTTAAATAAATATAAAGAAAAACTTTCATAATATTCTCTGCGGTGTGTGTGTGTGTGTGTGTGTGTGTGTGTGTGTTAGAGAGATAGAAATAATTATATAATAGTCAATGTAAGCAAGGACCAGGTTTAAGCTAAGCTAAAGAAATGTGATTAAATACATAAATAATAAGTATTATTAATACTTATTATTTATGTATTTAAAGACCCCCTCTGCCCTTTGGACCTGTCTGACTGATGTCCTGCTTCTGTTTGCAAATCTCATCACTTGGAGGCCCTGTATTGTCTTCTAGAGATGCCTGTGGTGACTGGGGATGGTTCCACTTTTCTATGAAGACAGTCCTGGCCTCGGCTGCTGCAGACAGCTGTTCTCTGAGGACTTGTGACTGTAGTCACTCAACAGTTCAGGACTGGAATTTCCTACAGTCTACCTGAGCCTCCAATAGTAAACTCAACTCCATATTAACTTAAAGACATCTGTTATATTGAACTTCCAGCATCATTTTGATTCATACAATTCACATTTCATACACATGTCCATAATTTTCTGGCTGCTTTGCCACAATGACAATTTTTAAAAGTGACAGTCGTTAAAAGTGTCAAATAAAGTCCTCATTTTACTGCTCACAGGTGATGCCAACTTGACCTATTACTCTCTGTACACCTGAAGTCAGAGAGTATAAACACAAAGTACTCAGATGTTGTGATCTCCCTACAATTTTCGCCATGGTTTAATTCCAGGTTTTCATACTCTCCCTCAGCACTGCACTTCCATGCATTGAACTTTCTCCTATACAACGCTATGCATTTGTGGATGGAAAAGTTGGCTTTAGCATCCATCCTGTTTATGACTAATGAGGTGACTTCATATAGCTTCAGCTTCATTATTCAGATTAAGGCTACATTATTCTTAGTTACAAGATGAACTTAAGCAACACATATTTTACCTGTAATGTAACTGGCTTGAGTCTGACAGCTGCCGAAATATGGCTTTAGCCATTCTCTTTTCTGAAAGACTTGTTGTATGCTGCCTTTCCACACTTCTGATGGGCTTCCTCAGGTTGTCCAGCCCTTTCAGGAGCCTGGATGTGCATGTAGCTTCTTATTCATGGAAATCCTGGCACCTGGACTCCACTCACCATCTGCCTTGCTATAATTAGGATGATATTGAATTCTGCCACAAAGAGAATGAGGGACATAGAACATCCCATTGTTGGGCCTACTTCCAACAATTGCTAGTAAAAGATAAAATTCTGTAGCACAAAACACTTGTGCATGCCCTAGTCAAAGGCCATGAGTCAAAGGCCATGAGCTGGTGTGGTACTCCTTCATGAACACAGGCCATGAGAATTCTTCCTCCTCCCTGCTTTCTTCTGGCCCTTCATTCTTCTGGCTACAATGGGCTCAATGGCACTGTGGTTTTTGACCTTGCAATGGATTCCATTTGACTGACGTGCCTTTTCCTGAGTGGTGCACGGTTGCTTATGGCTGTCTATGCTACACTTTGATGAAATTTCTCATTAATAAGGGCACAAAACCGATTGACATTTTCAGAAGACTTTAAACACATGATGATGAGTCTCTTAGCCTTAGGCTTAGCCTTAAAATATTGAATGGTGCAAACATTTAAAAGTACGCCATAGGGTCATGAATGATGACCCACTGCAGCCATTTCTGTGACCATTCAGCAAATTGAATGCCTGATCCTTGAAAATTTATAGATAACTTGCCACCAACTTGCAAAGGAGGCACGTCTGTCTTTTTTAACTGTACACATGCAACCATTGTGTATTCATTCATTAGAGGAACTTGGCTGGTAGTTATTGTCATACCCTCCATACTCTCCTGACCCTACGGTGAGCGATTTCCATTAAAGAAGTTCCTGGGTGCCCAGCATTTCAGCAGAGACAAAGATGTGAAGCAGGCAGTCCGATAATGGGTCTGAAAAAAAATTTCTACTTTGATGGTATCCAAGCACTAGTGAAATGCTATATCGGAAGATTATGTTAAACTCTTACTCTGCAAAATCAAATGCCACAATTTCACCAGAACGCCTCTTGTACTTTTGTATAAACATGGTTTTAAAGATCTCACCTTGTTGAATATATTACTTATTTTACTATTTTGAAAAATCCAATATATATTACAGTACAATGTTGAGCTAAGAGATGGCCAGCCAGTGACAAGATTGTAGAGTTAAACATTTATAAATTTGGGACATCAGTAAAAAAAACACCAGTAGAAGGCTGTCATTAGTTTGTACTATGCATTTCCAGACTTGAGTCTTGAAATTCAAACTTGAGTGCAAGAATGTAAAAAATTGTAAAAAAAAAAAAAAAAAAAAAAAAAATGAAAAAATGAAAAAAATCTCTTTTCACACAATTCTTTGTCTGTCATTTTGCTTCTTTCTTTTGGGTGTTTTTTTTTTCCTTTTTCTTTTTCCTTATTTTCTCTCTAATTTAATCATAACTTGACTCAGTTGATACAGTTTTATTCTCTTTAAATATTTTTCTATATATTTTCAGTATATTTTAATATATTATTTGTAGCCTGTAGAAGAGCAGCTGAAAGTGCTCCCCTTCACCATTACTTGTTGTAAATATATATAATATTTTACATAAACCTGATGTGTTTAAAGTTGGGCAGACATGATCTGTTTTACATTACAATGTACCTTTATATACTTTAAGGTTTCTTAAAGTAGATAATGTATCTACTTTAAGAAACTTACATTTAAATTTCAAGCTTAGTCCATGAAAGGTAAGAAACAAAAATGTCTTTAAATTTGTGCATGTCTCATCTTTTTGTAGCCAAGGAGCTCATTAGTATTGTTAATGCTAATTTTAGGTTTATTTTTACCCATGGGCATAAGAGTCATAGCAACCTATGTTCAATCATGGCTGCTTGACCAGGGAAAATAAAATACAGTATGTGTTTTGTGGAATGACATTGTCTAATTTAGTAAGCAGATAATTTACTAGCCAATGCATTGCTGAGTCTGTCAAAGCTCTGAGGTGTGGGAGCTCTGAGTTTACAGGTTTTTTTGTTTGTTTGTTTCTACCTAAAATTTTCTATGTACAATTTGCCAAGTGCCAGGCTAAATAGGCAATAAAGACAAAATGGAGAAAGTACACTGATAATGAATAATCAGCACTGCATTACTATGAAGCAAAATAGCAAAGGAAAATCCTTAGTTAGTCTGAAGGAGAAGGACTCCTCACCATTGGTATGCAGACATGTAAGATGAATTCAATTAAATAGGCTTGAAACTATTTGGGGGTTTGTTGATTGAATGATGATCCTTAACAGACGTAATTTATGGTAACAGGGTAGCTAGAATGTTTCAGGCTGCTAGCAGCAGGTGAAAAGAGATTAACGGTGAATTCTGATTGACTTGAAGTTTCCTGTGAAGAGTATCCTGCACAGGGTATTCAGCCATGTTTAGTGTGATTCCAAACCACAGAGAGTGAATCTGCTCAGTTTAAAGGCAACTGTCAACAGTATAGGGAATATGTGAGCAGTAAGTCTTTAGTAAGTCATCAGACATTGTGCCTAACTGGATAAAATTTTAGGGGTGCGTCAGAAAGAGCAAATGGAGTCAAACCTGTGCCAAGCTTGTGTGCAGAAACACACTTGTCTGAAGAAAACTCAGGGTATTGAACACTGTGTAGCCTTAAAAAAATGCTTCTTAGGCTAATAAAAAATACTTCAATTTGCTAGGGACCATAAAGAATGGATTGTGGAGCATTGGAAAAAAGTCCTGTTGTCTGATGAGTCCAGGTATACCGACTTCCAGAGTGATGGTCAAATCAGGGAAAGAACAGGGTGAATGAATTGATGCATCAAGAGGATACTATTTTTTAAATATATGAAAGACTATCAATTTAAAATATCCCACAAAGCATACATGATATATAATTCTGGTAACAAATCACAATACATGATTAAACTAGAAAAAAAATATTACTGCATCTATTAATGCCAGCAAGACCCCAGAGGTCTCCTTAGGAACACTTAAATATTTAAATGTGATTCTTAAAAAAAGACCCTGACTACTGATCAGTCATTATCCCAGCTGATCTTATAGCTAATCCTATAGTGTATTGTTATTGATGCATTATAACTTTAGCTCCCTCCTCTGTGGCCTCATGGATGAATGTGTATTATTATTATTATTATTATTATTATTATTATTATTATTATTATTGTTGTTGTTGTTGTTGAAAGAAAACAAACAAAAATCAGTTATTATATGTTAACCGTCTTTGGTTACTTTGCTGTAACCCTGTTCCCTGAAAAAGCGGGAATGAGATGCTGTGTGAAAACGGTATGGGAACATCTCTTTGTTCAACCAGTTGTGAAGCATTGTATCAAACACGCCAAATTTTGGCTTATATAACCACGGACGTCATCTGATGAGGTGCACCTGCAGGTTATAAATAGGGGTGAACCAGAAACATGCTCAGGTAAAATTTTTGTCTGAAAGGACGTCCAGTCATGCCAGCAGGCATTGGAGTGCAGCATCTCATTCCCACTTTTTCAGGGAACAGGGTTACAGCAAAGTAACCTGAGACGTTCCCTTTCGAAAGCTACACTCGATGCTGTGTGAAAAAATGCTATGGAAATGAGAATACCAATGCCGTCGCACTGCAAGTGTCTGGACACCCAGGTTGTGTTGCTTGTGAGCACAATAGCTCAGACATAACTTTGGGATGTTGACTCAAGGACCCACGAGCCCGGAGTAGCATGGACATCCAAACTGGCGAATGTGTGCAGAGAGAACCAACCTGCCTCATCACACACTTGCTGCAAGGGGACACCTCTTGCCAGCACAATTGATGAGGCAATCCCCCTGGTCAAATGAGCCCTGATTCCTAGAGGCGAACTGTGACCATGGGCCTCGTGAACTAGGGCAATAGCATCTCTCACCCACTGTGACAGCGTTTGTCTAGTGGCGGCCGCCCACCGGTTGCAGCCTGCATAGCATATAAAAAGCTGCTCTGACTTACGCCACTGGCTAGTGCGGTGGACGTAAATCTGAAGAGCATGTACTGGATACAGTAAGTGAACAATACAGTAAGTCTTTCCTGCTCCGGAGCTGTAAAAGGCGAAGGACAGAAGGCTTTAAGAACAACTGGGTGCATGGTCGAGAATGGAACTTTCGGAAGATAGTTCGGGTGAGGACGCAGAATAGCTTCGACTAGCCCAGGGGAAAAGTCTAGGCAGGATGGGGTGTCTGACAAAGCCTGAGATCCCAAATTCTCTTCAGAGAATGGCCATAAGAAAAAAACTTTTTAAGGGTCAGAAGCCTAACAGGCACTGACTCTAGTGGTTACGAAAGGGGTGTCAATCTGACTTTCCAGCACAATCGCTATGTCCCAAGAAGGGACCTTCGCTCTAGTAGGCGGCCTCACCCGTTTAGCTCCACAAATAAAATGGGCAACTTAAGTGTGCTTTCCCACAGAAACCCCATCAGTCAGAACATGACAAGCCAAAATATAAGCCCGAGGACAACTTTTCTTGCAGATACTCCAGCACTGAAACAATTCGGCAATGAACTGGGTCTACATGTTTTGCCATTCACCAACTATCAAGTACACTCCATTTGAGGGCATAAGTTCTTCTAGTGGAGAGGGCCATAGCACTTAGAATAATTTAAATTACGCTGGCTGGAAGACCAGCAGCTCTTAATTGGTCCCTCTCAGGGGCCAGACGTGAAGGTTCCAGAGCTCGGGCCGGGGATGAAATATTGTCCCCTGCGTCTGAGACAGAAGATCCCTCCTCACTGGGATCACCCACGCTGAGCAGTCGAAGAGAGATATTAGATCCAAGAACTATACTCTGGTTGGCCAATGGGGTGCTATCAATAAGAGCTGCAAACCCTGTTGACCTTTGCCAGGACTCCCGGGGGCAGAGCTATCAGGGGAAATGCATAAAGACACAATCTGGGCCACATATGGGCCCAGAGGAGCTCGAGCTGGAGTAGCCAGGGGAGCTGGAGGAGTCAGAGAGTAGTAAAGGGGACACTGTGCTGTTTCTTGCGAGGCAAAGAGGTCCACCTCTGCTACATAAAATCTCCCACAGATTTGACTGACTACTTGGGGGTGGGGATTCCAATCCCCTCGTGCCACAGCTTGTCTGGACAGCAAGTCTGCTCCCATATCCATATGCCCTGGAATGTAAATCGTCCTGAGGTACAGGAACTCGTCCTGTAACCAAGGCAGAACCTGGTGCGCTTTTTCCAGCGATGCGAGCACAGTCCACCCAGGCGATTTATAGTATTGTCCACCCGCACTAGGACATGGTAGCCTCTCAACTGCTGGAGGGAGTATTTCAGGGCCAGAAATAGAGTCATCATATCGAGGCAATTGATGTGCCATGCGAGAAGATGACCTCTCCAGATTGGAGAGTGGGACCCAGAGTCAAAAACCGGGGTTTGAACCACATAGAAAGGGTACGAGGCCCCTGGTGCCTAACCCTTATTTGCCTCTCGGGATTGGCCCTTGGATAAAAATCCCCTGGTTCTTAGCCACAACTGAAACGATCTCATGTACAGAATGCCCAAAGGTATCACCATGGACGCAGCTGCCATGAGAGCTAAAACACTTTGAAAGTAATGAACAATCACTTTCTGGCCTTTCCTTTATGGTATTGAGAATGGATTCGACACAGCGCAGGAGACAGCTGTGCCTGCATTGCGATCGAATTCCATATGAAACCCAAATATGTTGTCCTCTGAGCAGGAAAGAGAAAGCCTCTCCCGGCATTGAGTCTCAATCCTAAAGAACGGAGGTGAGCTAGGACCACATCTTGATTTCGAAGCGCTAGCTGCAACGACTGAGCCAGGATCAACCAGTCATCTATATAATTCAGAATACACATGCCCTGGAATAATAGAGCCAGAGCTGCATCCGTGCATTTTATATATGTGTGGGGTGACAGGGCTAGGCCAAATGATATTGCTAAGCTTTGCCCCCGAAAGCGAACCTCAGGAACTTTCTGTGTTGTGGCAATATTTCTATATGAAAATATGCGTGCTTCAGGTCGATTGTCACAAACCAATCCTCTGGTTGGTTTTGAGAAACAATCATTTTGGCTGTCAACATTTTGATGTTCAGCCCACGAAGATGTAAAATTGGAGGCAACCCCCCTCCATCTCTCTTGGACACCAGGAAATACTGACTTTAGTAGCCTGGGTCTCTGTCTGGCAGGAGAACATGTTGTATGCCCCCTCTCTCCAACAAAGTCTTTAATAGCAGATGCGCTCGTTCCGGTTTCATGGAAGTGGAGACCAAGCCTCTCTCTATAGTGCTTTGTACCCACGGAGACATACCAGGCAGTAGGCTCTTCCTATCCCCTGGCTCTTAGCCCCAACTGAAAACACCCTCATGTGCAGAAGGCCCAAAGGTATCACCGTGGACGCAGCTGCCATGAGACCTAAGATCTTTGAAAGTGATGGAGTCACTTTCTGGCCTAGCTTGATTTCTTTCAAGGTGTTGGAGGATGGGTTCGACACAAGTGGGAAACAGCTGTGCCCGCCTTGTGATCGAATCCCATGTGACACCCAAATATGTTGTCCTCTGAACAGGAAAGAGAACGCCTTTCGTAGCGTTGAGTCTCAATCCTAAAGAATGGAGATGAGCTAGGACGACAACCCGATGTTGAAGCGCTAGCTATTAAGACTGAGCTAGGATCAGCCAGTCGTCTATACAATTCAGAATACGGATGCCCTGCAATCATAGAGCCAGAGCTGCATCCGTGCAGTTTATATGTGCGGGGTGACAGGGCTAGGCCAGATAGAAGGACCCGATACTGGTAAGCTTCGCTCCCGAAAGCAAACCTCAGGAACCTCCTGTGTTGTGGCAATATTTCTATATGAAAATATGCGTCATTCAGGTTGACCGTCACAAACCAAACCTCTGGTTGAATTTGAGAAACGATCATTTTGGCTGTCAACATTTTGATTTTTGAAGGAACCGAGCACCTAACATTTCGCTGGAGACCGCAGCTTCCCGAAACACCAGTGGTGGCGGAGATTAGACAACGGCCCCCATAGGGTGCCAGGGAGGAGTCTTTATCCCTTATTGGAATTTTTACACATCCCTCCCCAGGGGGAGACACCCTCGTGGTCCTGGTCTCTCACACGAAGGCATGCATCTCCTCTCAAACTCGACCGTATTGGTGAGTAATCTAACACTTTCTTTTTTTTCTTTTTTTTGTATATCAGCTTTGCACACTCACACACAAGCAAAATGCGGTCCTTGAAGACAAAAAGACCTGAGGATGTTTCCGGTTCACTCCCATTTATAACCTGCAGGTGCACCTCATCAGATGTCACCTGACCGAGGTTATCTAAGCCAAAAATGTTTGATACACACATGCTTCACAACTGGTTGAACAAAGATATGTTCCCATAGCGTTTTCACGCAGCATCGAGTGTAGCTTTTGAAAGGGAACTACCTTTTTCTTTATTAACATGACATATTTTGTCAGTGGCAAAGTTGAATGTTACCTCATGACAATTATTGCAGTTTACAATCCTAATATAAAATATTACTGTTAACAGTTAGATCCAGATTTTCTTTTTTAAAGACACATTCATCTGTGGGTCCTGTTAATTAGCAGCTTGAATTTTAAAGCACACTTTATGAAACTAAAGAGGGTCAATTGAAGCACAGTTGAAACCTAAACCAAGTAGCTCTCACTTTGAGTATAATAGATAACTGGCTCTTACAGTATGCACATAGAGCAAATAACGTTAATGTTTATTGTAATAATTAAAATTATACATTTAAATACATAAATGTGACTGTAGATTAGAAATTATCGGCTTTTTTCTCATTTATTAAACCTCTTTGTAATTTTGACCTTGCTGATTTTAAAACATAGACAATGCATGAGATACACATGTTCTTTATCGCTATGAAATGCAATTTATTACATTAAGTGCTTTTGAGGGTGGCATGGTGGCTTAGGGGTTAGCATTGTTGCCTTGCACACTCAGGGTCTGGGTTTGAGGTGTGGATGCAGTTTGTATTTTCTCCCTATGCTTGGTGGCTTTCCAGTTTTCTCTCACAGTCCAAAGACATGCTGATTAGGCTGTTTATTGAGATTCTCAGCATTAAAATGGTATTATCTAAAATTTAAACCTTGATGTCAACATGTTGCAGTGAATGCGTAATCACCACATGGAATGATTATGATTAGTCTGCAATTACAATGACAGTGACAGATTTAAATAATTTCATCATAAATCTGACTTGGAATGACTTCATTGTGCACATTGTATAGTTGTGGATATTATACAACAAATAAATATCCCTTCGGGTAACTTCTAATAGACCTAGACTTGTCCAGAATCATATTCATCTAATGTTGCTGTTGGGGTTCTTTTGGGTGCTTCTGTTAAGGCTTTGACACAACAGAACATCTAATCTGCATACAACTTGGCACAGGTTTTATGCTGGATATCCTTCCTGATGCAACCCTGCCATTCTATCCAGGCTTGGAACTGGCTATAAGAGTGCCCCCCTCTTACCAGTGGCTGGGTTTGGGTAGTGACTGGGAAGCAAGCCCAGGCACTGCCCATGGAAGGCAAGAAGCTTACCACTGCACCACCAATGTCATCTAACATTTTATCTAACAATTTATCTAACATCACTTAATAATTATTTAACAACAAGAACTATGTTCGATCTATATGGGTCATTATTTATTTGGCTACGAATTAGATGTAATGTATAGGCTTTTGCCTTGATGTCCTGAAATAAAAAATATATCTTAGATTTAGGTCTCTTAAGCTCAAGCTCTCATGTCTAACTGCTGATTAGCTACATACTGTGTTATCTTAACAGCTTGCTTCTGATGTGTGCTAATAATCATATTATAAAATAGGTCTTAGAACAGAGTCAAAGAGCAATACAACAAATCCATGAACACACATACATGTACGCTTGCACGCAAGCACGCACATGTTTTATTTCATTTTCTGTACACAGAGCTCTTTCTTTGGCCATTTTTAAAGTTGAACAATCAGTTCTCATGAGACAAATTGGTCTTTCAGTTTGATCCTACCTGAATAAATTGATGAATACAAACACAGAACCTTGAAAATGATCGTACTACAGATTTCACAGTACTGAAAATGACCTTGGAGCAACATGTATGGAGTGAAAGTAAAGCCAAATGTTTTCAGAAGAAACACACACACACACACACACACACACACACACACACACACACACACACACACACACACACACACACACACACACAGAAAATTAAACATTACCTTGGTTGCATTTTAGATGAGAGCACTATCCCTTCCAGGAGACAAAAACTTGACAGATGTAGAGTGGAAGGTGAAAGGGAAAAATAATAGAAAGCTATTTTTGGATGCAGTATTGTTTTTCACATTGGATGGTAGTAGCTTTGATTAATTGTCCAAACAGTGTCTGGTGAGGACTTTCAAATAAATGCCAAAGTCTCAGCAACATATTTCCGAGTAGCAAACGTTCTCCATGCTGTATCTTACTGGTGTAACTTTATATATTGTGTCAACATTAGCCAGATGTATGAGGAGTGCTGTTACTGTATAATCCCAGTCATGTTGTGGCTATGGTTGCCTGTAAATGGTAATAGAGCAGTACATGACTAGAACAATGTATCAGGACGTATTGTAAGAGAATTCAAACAGTTTAAAGAAACGGAACCAGGGTATACGATGGATACAACAAGACAAGATATTCAAGCCAATATCTAACTTAAATCACACTAAACATTTTTCAAGGATTTTGAAAATTCTAATCCATTGGAGCAATCATCATAGATTTAGGGAATTAAAAATGATTTGCCAGAAGGAATCAAAATTGCAACAAAAATAAATCAATAACGCACTGAACCTCAAAAAAACTGTAGATGGCCCAAAGCTATCATTGTCCACACTAGCTCTTCAGTAAAGCAATATTGTTGGTAATTTGTGGTGAATTAATTATTTTTAATCCTAACCATTTCCTTTTAAAAAACATAAATATATTAATAGCAATATGTTTGTTATTTCCAAAGAGAAGTGACATTATATATACAGTATATTTGTAGTGGATGTATACAGATGTATGGTAAATTATACAGACAATACTGTTGAAATAGTTATTTTCCCTCACTACATGTATTATATTTACAGATCAATGACAGTATTCATTGATATTCTCCATTATTGTCTTCATTTTGACACAATAAAGGTGTACAAATACTTCAGGCTTACAAGCCCTTTATCTATGGAGCAGAATGGATGCTCACAAGGTCCAGAATGATTGTTTCCAGGTCAGAAAAATACTGCATTATCAGCTTAAAAGTCCCAAGTGAAAGCACTTATTCCATGAGTAAGCACTTCATGTAAGAAACTGATTTCTAACTTGATTTCAGGCTGATGGAGCAAATTGTGTTTACTTAGAGACTAAAAAATGGAAGAAAAAAAAGAGGAAACCTACCTTCACCAACCCTGACCTAAATGGTGCAAATCAGCAAGCAGTTGAACAAGGAAGAGACAGTTCACGACATCAGCAAACAAGGAAAGAAACGGTTTCATATCCCCAACTCAGATGGAGTAAACCTGCAAAGAAAGTTTCTTACACAAGAGAGAAGCAGTTCACATCCTCACTCAAATGGTGTAAGTCAGCAAGCAGCCCCCTTGAATGAGGAAGAAGCCAGTTTCACAGCCCCCTGGCAGTTGCTGACCTTTTGGCCCCATAACAGAGAACATACAATGCTTTAAGGACACGTAAAATGTTAATCAGTTAAAGTATGCTACTAGGGCAAATATGAAATTATATCTACAGTCTTATGCAAAAGCTTAGGCACCCCTTGATAAATAACAGATTTTGGTTATTTTTTAATTGAAAATATGTTAACACAGTCTATCTTGGAAATGGAAAAAATGCACAATATTTTCAGCAAACATTGATGCATAGTGATTCATATTCTGTAATAAGTCTCGCTATGATGAAGCAATCTGAACCAAAAAAATATTGCACATACCTTGATGGAATCGATTGCATTACATGCAAAGCTGGAAGTGATCTCATAATGTGTCAAGCGTAGGTAGTGATAAATATGCAAAATAACTAAAATAAACAAAAAAAACAGGAAAAGACCATTTATTTTACAGCACTGTAACTTACCAAAGTTTTTAGGCAAATCAGCATATGAAATACTGAGTGTTATCCTGCCTGGGTATCATCATTACACAACATGCAGACAGAAGTCAAAGCAATGCATATTGAGCAGTTTAACCAGATGACAAAGACACCAAATACCAAACTCTCAGGGAACACTGCACTTGCAATCCAGCAATCTAGCTGGACAGAGATCAACACCACATGCTGCATTTACAGCATTAATCACATGTTGCTTAGCACATATTACCTCAATAAGGAAAAAATAAGGAAAACTCAGCTTTGACTCTATAATATGTGTGTAACCTAATATTAATTAGTGATGGAAATTTTTGGAATTCATTATGTTCATACAGACTGAGTTTGCTGAGTTCCTTTATTTTTTCCAAGTAACCCTGTTTTGCTTGTTTCAACACATGAAATATCTAAGACAGAAACTGTACACCTGAGGAAGCTGTGAGACCAAGGGTGTCTATCTTAATAATCTTCAGTCATTATTCCTGCTTCTTTTCTAATTGACTCTTACTGAATATCCATCTGGGAAAATAAAGCTTCCTTGATGAGAGCACATTCTGATAACCATCTGAGGTATACTTTTAACTAACAGAAACAGGAAGCTAATTGGGACTATACTTAGACATATACATGTACTGATTTAGGAACTGATTTCCCAAGTGATATCTATGCCTTCTCAGATCAGTATGAAAAGTGTTCATGATGTGATCTTGAAGTCACAGGAAAAATAGGAATGCATTCATTAACCGTTGTTTACCTGCTTCCAATTTGCTTTTGGGGTGGAGTAAATGTTCTCCCTATGTCCATGTAAATGTAGATGGTGCCCTTTCACAAAGTAGCATCACATTAGAAGCATAATAACTAAAATAAAAATGTGTTATGGCAGATCAGTGAAAAAACAAATGCAACAGGAATGCAGCCATAGAGCTGTACAGACCAACACAAATGCAGATGCAAGTAATGTTCAGTAAAACCTGAGAAGATCAACCATTATTCAGGTGTCATATGTAGTTGTTTCTTACAAAGTTGTACTATTTACCTAATAACAGGTTTTATAAAACATTGTTCCCAAGTGTGTTTGGCCCACTTCTTGGCTTTTAGGCCATATTTTCTCATTGTGGTCTGTGTTAAATAAATATTCCCGGAACTACCATTATCATGAATAGAAGGATAAAGTGCTCGCTGAAAATGAATGAATGAATGAATAAATGAATGAATTAATTAATAATCCAATGTGGCCTCTAGTATGGTTACAAAATAAACTGTACCTAAAGGTAGTTCTTTTATTTAAAAATAAGTCAGATAGGTAATGCATTCTTTAAATACCAAGCAAATTAAAAATTTATGCTAATTCTTTTTCACCAGGCATCATAGTTTCATTGGGAAAAGATGTATTATGGAATTGTGTGACAAATTGACAAAAACACTCTGATAAATGTGTAAATAGAATTGCAATTTCAGAAATACAAACACCATATTCATACATATACAAGTGTGATTGCTTTCCTCATTACATTGGTCCTTTTTGAAAGCTGTGCTAGTTTGGTGGAATGGTGGCATGGTCCAACAGAGGGCACTGTGGCTACATTTTTATCTCCAGGGAGGTGCAAGGCATGCATACAGCCAACCAGCCAATAGGGATGACTATGATTAGCCAATGAATGGCTCTGCAGGGGCTCTTTGCCACAGCACATTTTTACAAAGTGTCTCACTCTTTGGGTCCTACTTTGATGCAGTGTGTGTAAGAGACTATGTCATTATCTCCAGACTGAACTTCTGTGCTTATATATATGCATGTGTGTGACAAGGTTTCAGTCAGATTCAATTAATAGCACTTCAATTTTTAATGGTTAAGCTGCATAAAATCCTAATGCATACTTTTTTCTGTATAATACATTTTGTGCTTGCATCACAGTTTTCTCTGCTGTATATTGGGTCTTTCAGACACATATGTATTAAAATGCAGAACATCAATTTTGGTCTGAGGGCCATAGGATAAAAGATATGTCATCTAAGTAGTTCTTTGTCTTTGGCTTGCATATTCAGCCAGAAGAGATGGCACTAAGAGGTAAAGGGAGGGAGTGAAAGGTAATGGCAGAGACTAAGAGAGTAGTCGCTTACTGTCTACCCTAAGTGAGTGGACAGAGATGTAAAGAGTATATACATATACATATACTGTATATGTAGAGAAAAGGAGGGGTTTGAGTAGATAAGATGTTTAAGATGACCATTCCTGTAACATCCCAGACAAATATAAAAGCACCAGTAGCAGGGGTCATCAACTGAGGCATCTTGTCCCAGCACCAGATTTTAGTTGACTGTACAGAAAAATATGCTAGGAGAACCATTTCAAATCTGGTCATATTTCTGTAATTCCAGTTTTAAAACATAAACCTTCATGGCTTCTTCAGCAGATAATATCAGTAATTCCAGGTTTCAAAACATAAACCTTTTTATTGGTTCTTCAGCAGTGATATATACCCACATTACACACATTATGTCGCCTATTTAGCTAAAAGCAGCTCAGGAGAAAAGAATCTAGCTACACAGCTGAACACATGGAGTCAAAAAAAGAAGAAATTTTACAAACATTAGTATTTTTCTTTTCTTTTATTTATGTTGTTGTGCTCTCTCCTATTATTAGTAAAATGACATCATGGCTTGTTTTAAAATCAAAGTTGAGCAAGAAAACAAAAATGTTAAATGCTCCCGACATAGAGAATCTAATCTGTTTACAGTCTGTGGTACCCATCACAATTATAGACATAAAGCACCACTACAAAACACAGCATAAACATTTTAAATAGATGATTCCTATCAATAGCCATGAAGCATTAAATTTTAACTATACCATCATTTACTTGTTTCAGTTGTTTATCCATACTTTGCAAGAAAGAAATTTTATGGAATATGACCTTGAATGCACTCCTCATGTAATCATTCTTGATTCAAGATGAGTGAAAAACATGTACTTTATATTTATATATATCATGAGAAAGGCTCTTTTACACAGAAATGTCAAACACATTATTTCAGCATGTGTCTCTTAAAAATAGTGATTTGAAGCAGAAAGGCATGCAAGTTAGCCTAACTGAGTTCATTCTATGACTGGTGAGCTAAACACCAAATTAAATATCATCACCTGATCAGACTGAAGAAATTTGGTTAATTATGGAAGTTGAAGCACAAAATAAAGTCCAATGTAAGCATCAAAACTTAATTTTTTATTTCAATCTTGATTATCTGTAGAATTTGTTTGTTTGTTTTTTGTTTGTTTGTTTGTTGCACAGTAGCTTTTAAATTAAGCTGAGACTCGGCATCTTGGGCACATGTACTGTAGTCATTTGCACAACTTTAAAATGCTGCTTACACATTGTAAAAGAACATCTCAACTAGCATAAAAGTGGGTGCTAACTGCTCAAATCTGGATGTCGCATAGCACAAGCATTTATTGCTTACTGTAGGTCTGCAATTAAATATGAGGAAGTGTATGTTGTAAGTCAGACTTGTTTCCAGTGGGTGTTGGCCTCCGCCAGGGCTGTGCTCTGTCACCAATCCTGTTTGTGATTTTCATGGACAGGATATCAAGGCGCAGCCGTGGAGGAGAGGGTTTCCAGTTTGGTCAGCTAAGGATTGCATCGCTGCTCTTTGCAGATGATGTGGTCCTGATGTCATCATCAGTCTGTGACCTGCAGCGCTTGCTGGATCGGTTTGCAGCTGAGTGTGAAACGGTGGGGATGAGGATCAGTACCTCGAAATCTGTGGCCATGGTTCTCAGCAGGAAACCGATGGATTGTCTACTCCAGGTAGGGAGCGAGTCATTACCCCAAGTGAAGGAGTTCAAGTATCTCGGGGTCTTGTTTACGAGTGATGGAATATTGGAACGTGAGATTGGCCGGAGAATCGGAGCAGCGGGGGCGGTATTGCAATTGTTTTACCGCACCGTTGTGACAAAAAGAGAGTTGAGCCAAAAGGCAAAGCTCTCAATTTACCGGTTGATCTTCGTTCCAACCCTCACCTATGGTCATGAGCGTTGGGTCATGCCCGAAAGGACAAGAAATGGGGTTTCTCAGAAGGGTAGCTGGCTTTTCTCTTAGAGATAGGATGAGAAGCTCAGTTATCTGTGAGAAGCTCGGAGTAGAGCCGCTACTCCTTTGCGTGGAAAGGAGTCAGTTGAGGTGGTTCGGGCATCTAGTAAGGATGTCACCAGGACGCCTTCCTAGGGAGGTGTTCTTGGCACGTCCAGCTGGGAGGAGACCACGGGGCAGACCAAGAACTAGATGGAGAGATTATATCTCCAAACTGGCTTGGGAACGCCTCGGGATTCCCCAGTCAGAGTTAGCTGATGTGGCTGGGGAAAGGGAAGTTTGTCTAACCTAAATAATTAAAAAAATAACAATTTCAATTTTTTACATCTACCCTGATTCCCAAAAAGGTCACAAGGATTTATCACAATGATCATTTTGGCCTGCTGATTTATGGTCTAACCCCTCCCCTCTGCAGGAATGGTGTGCTATAACTTTTCTAAGGAATCCAACTTACAGTTTTCCCAAAATTCCTGTTTATCTGGTTCAGGAATAGGTAGCTGTATCTTCCTCAATTTTGCACATACTCCCATGAATGAAAACATTTAGCCAGAACTCCCAACCACTATGGAACACTATAGAACCATTTTTGAGCTATGAGGATTTGTGTGAGACCCGACACCCATGATTCCTGTAACTAGCTCACTTGCTTATGTGAATGGAATATAAGACAGTTCATGCTAAAAGCCTTGAAAATATGTGCTATGAGAAAAATAATGTCAATCTATAATACATAGCCTCTTCAAAAATGTCCCCGAACTCACTCCAAATATGCTCCATTCAAAAATTAACTGCCATCTAGAGTGTACAGCGAGTGAATTATAAAAAAAAAACTACCTCCATTTCTTTCTCTTAGATTCTTGCTTAATTTTGCATTGCACACCCTATGTCACAATCTTCATCTGGGTATTCTGAATGCTCAAAATAATAATAATAATAATAATAATAAATCCCTAGCACTAATGGCTCTAGAGTTAAATGGCCAAGAGGACAAGAAGCAGCACAGTTGCTTTTCCATATACTATAAGTCAAAGGAAGTTATCAGGTTACATACACTGTGTGTATGAGTCAGACATGCAATGACATCACTGCTAAGACAACCTGGCCAAACCATACTCCCCACACACAGACCAAGGACAGTTGAATAGCCCTATCTCAGAAACCTTAGGGTGTACAAATGAGCCATTTTCACAATTTTTCCACCAGGGAAACCGATGGATCTATACAACCCTACCAAAGTGTTTGTCTCTAGTTTATTAATAATTTTGCTTTACCTGCCAGTAGCTTTTGTGCTCTGTAGTTTTTAATTCCCTTGTGCTATTATTAATTATATTTTTTCCTTACTCACATATCAAGCAAATTCGTAGCACATATAATACTGTCAGCAGTATGACTGCTCCATTAATATTACAAAAATCTGTCACGTACAAAAAGCCATTACAATTTGTAGTGTGGTAGTGTTTGTTCAATAATTACATAACAATAAGTACCAAATAAGGGCAATAATGAATATCTGCATATTTTAAGTCAACTTCAAAGTAAAATGCAATGAGGGGCAGCCACAGTGGTATGGGATCTAACTGGGTATGTACCATGACAATGTAATGCTAAGGATTGCTGCAAATTTACAAATTTTAATAATCTGTGTGTAGTCATACAGCAAGAACATAGCTTATAGGGTATCTATCAGGATGACCTGTATTGATCCTGGCTTTTAAATATTTTTTTTTTAGCATGCTCAAAAATTTGCAGCAAATCTACAGCATTTTAATGACCCACAGATCTGCTGTAGGACAGGTTATGTTTCCACAGCATTATCTATGGTGAAATATTAATAACCTTCCATAGTTCAATGTAGAAACCATAGCAATATTATCATGTAAGGTGCCATGTCACATATTGTCAGGTGAACTTACTGTAACAGGTGAACCTAAATTTATTTAAATTAATGTTGGTAAACCCCAAACTTATTGTTATGTAACATGAATTTAGTACAAAGGAACACAATATTTTATTTTTAAATAACCTAAAATTGTTGCTAGTAAGTTTGAAATGATTGCAATGTAGTGGAAAACTATTGCCAAAGAACACAAAAATGATTGCAAGGAAATGCAAAACTATTGGTTTGTTTCAAGGTAATTTAAATATATTGCATGGCAATGGAGAAAATGCAAGGTATTGGAAACTATTGAGTGTTAATGCAAAACAATTTTGAAATTCAAAGATTTTATATATAAGGAACCTTATTTCACCATTTAAGTTCTTAGTCCATTTTTATAATCAGAAAAAATACTTATTGAGTATCACTACTAAAAGCTGTCCTGCATGCTTTTAGTGGTTGGCTAAATAGATAGATATTATATATCTATATACAGATAGAGCTTGGCTGTCGTTTGCCTCCTCATCTTGTTTTTTCTCTTTTCTGCCTTTGCTATATTTTTTATTCTTTCTTATACACTGTCTCTGTCAGACCCATCTCTCCCTGTGCTCTTCTGTTCATGCTTTGTGTGCCAAAAAGCAGCAGAAGCACACCTCAGAAAGAAGACGCAGAACACTTTTTTTTACAGATGTATCACCACGAGCCTGTTTCAATGAGGGCATTTTGAAACATGAGCCTGTTCGTTATCATGCTGTAATGTCAAAATACTGCATTGGTAACTGTTATCAGCCAATGATGATTAACTAGTTTCAGTTAGAAAATTTCATTATTTGCATTTTCTTCTAATAATTCTTCTGTTTTAAGCTAAGCAGAGCACATTTTCAGTTAAATTTTAAAGTTATGACCCTGTCTATTTTAAAAGTTGATTAACAAAGATTTTCTTCATGTTTGTTGCACTTTTGTTCGCAATATACTCAGTGGAGTGTTTACTTCTTACTGATTGGGGATCAGGGAGACTGGCGATGTTTCACTTGCTACTGGGCCTGTACATTATCAGTTTTCTTACCCAGATTTCCCAGATTTCTTTCTTTCTTTTTTTTTTTTTTTTTTGCACTTTGGGTTTTGGGAGGGTTTTGTGTTTATTATGTTGCATTATATAGCATTAGCTCACAATTAAGCAGAGATAAAATGATAAGCAGAGCACCTATTTATATACTTGGTACTTTGTCAGTGATGTCTATGTTTTAAGCGTAATTATTTTAATTGCGTGCATTATGAGGGCACGATAAACTGAGCATAAATTAATTTATAGCTGCAAATTTATTAAAGCACATAATATTTGATAGCATTTCAGAAACCACAAATTAAACTTTGTCTCAAAAGTAAAAGTTACATTGACTGAAGTCAACAGCTGTGTACTCTGGGTTCACTAAATAAATATTCACCCTTCTGAAACAGTTGGAATTTTCCCTGAGTCCCCTCCTCACTCTTGGTAAGTGTTGGTCTCGTTCTCAATGACACCTGCTGTCATGCCATAAATACTGCTGAATGGGCCATTGAGTGAGCAGGGCTGCCAAGAGCTTAGCTGCGCAGGATGGCGATGAGCTCGCATAAAGACGACACCCGTGTTATTTATTCCATCTCTGAGAAGTCTAGGAAATGAGATGTTTACCATAAATGGGCCTCTCAACAGCCCCTGAACACCTTTCAGTATTGATTCAATGAGTTTGATTTGTAAATAAATACATCAATACATTCTCACACAGCTCAACCTGAGTTTCAGGGTCTGAAAAACAGAAAGCCCTTCTAAAGGTGAATGAAGACAAATATATTGACATAGATAAACATGTTTAATTATTGTGCACAAATGCTCCAAGATTAGTTAAACTGGTGCCTTTTTTGTTATATTTATTTTTCTGTCTCTAATAGAAGAAGTTTCTCATTATTTCATTATCTCATTATACATTTTACTAGGGTATGTATTATACTGGTTAAATACAAAGAACAACTTTTATAAATACCAGCATGTAATTATGAATTATGACGTATGCCATTACTATTTTACTAAAGTCAGCATCAAAGTGACTTTTTTCTCATTTAAAATATACAGTACTTACAGTACATAGTAAAATGAAATAATGTTCCTCCAGGAGTGTGGTGTTACATAAAACAAAACAGAACTACATGAGGCTACACATATTTAAAAATTCTAGGCAGCTCTTTGGCAGTTTTATTTTATAGTATGAGACATACAATATTTATGATAAATTATTAATCTAGTCTTTCAACAGGTCTTATACAGGTCTAGTTTTATATATTTATTTATCATACATTTTTTTAACTCTTAAAATATGAGAACATAACAGATTTTTTTTTAGGTTCACAAAATCAAGTCTTGTTTTCCCCGTGCTTGGTGGGTTCCCTCCGGGTACTCCAGTTTGGTGTTCCCATAGTGTGTGAAAGTGTGTGTGTGCCCTGCGATGTATTGGCACCCTATCCAGGGTGTACCCTGCCTCATGCCCTCCTCTCTCTATCTCCTCGCTCTTTCCTGTGATAGACTCCAGGCCCCTCATGACCATGAATACAGGATAAAGCGGTATAGACGATGAGTGAGTGAGTGAGTGAGTGTGTGTAGTACACATACAGATTTTATTCCTTCAAAATTAATGAGATTCCATTTCAACATTGCCATTAGCCAACAGCTTGCTTGTGTGAGTCACCTGTTTTAACAATACTGAGATGATGGGATTCAGGGCTGCAGTTCTGACACTCTACAAAGGTCATATGCTTTTTTTTTTATTTTTATATAGCCTGACTCTTAGGTCTTTCATACACACTCTTGTGTATTACTGCTGTCATCCCTGTCACCTCTTTCCCCAGGAAAAGGATCTATGAAAGACCAAGAGTGGAATCCATTTTAAATTTTAATTGGCTGCCTTTGTGTGTTACACAGACACACGTTCAGGCCGACATTATCCCCTCAAAGCTTTAATTACCAACTGCTTCTTGGTTTCAAAACATCAAAAGGATGTGTGAGTAAGTGAATGAATGGAAAGGACTGTGTGTGTGTGTGTGTGTGTGTGTGTGTGTGTGTGTGTGTGTGTGTGTGTGTGTGTGTGTGTGTGTGTGAGAGAGACGGCAAGGCATACATGTTTGTTAAAAGACAGTCATGCAAGTCCTTTCCTACTATCAAACAGTTCTGATGGTTTTCACATCAACCCTACATTTGGAGATGCAGGGGGCTTTACAAATCTCCACACGCCTATTGCCTATTTGATGTCCGCATTTTTCTGGTGCCTCTCATTGCCCAGTGAGCAGTCTGAGTGCAATGAAATATAAAGAAATAAACAAATGTACAATGGATTACTGGCTAAGCTGGCTGTAGTGCTCCACATTTAAGCCAGCTGAACACACATTTGACTCAACTGAGCCTAACATGGCAACAGATCCATATGTCTTCTTCTATTCTTATTAATCATTGCTGTCTTGAAGAAAAGAGGTGATAATGGCACCAAAGGGATGTCTTTTTTTTTTTTTCCATCTCCTCATATGAGAGCAACTTACATAGCTTAGTGGCTTAATTGCAACCATGCAACCTATGCTAGCATCAAAGATTTGAGTTGTAAGCCTGAATAAAAAATGTTGTATCAAACACACACCTGTGGTTAAGCTTCCGTTCTCTCACCTAATCATAAGAGCTTTTCTAAGCTAAGATAAAGAAGGCCTATCCAGTCAACCCTTGACGTTTGCTTTACAGTGGAGATGTTTTTTTTTCACTCTCTCCCCAAATTTGTAAAATATAATAATGACCAAATTATTATTATTATTATTATTATTATTATTATTATTATTATTATTATTATTATTATGTTTATAATCTTTTATGTTATTCATGTTATTTGTTACATAATACAATTAAAATGAGATTAAAAGTCGTATACCTTCATAAAATTCATATATAGTTCATGTATAATTTCTTTATTTTTGGTCCATGCAACCTTTAGAGGAAAAAGACTCAGAGTCTGATTCTTGATTGAAAGCACTGATGGCAATCCATGGCCTGCAGGTTGAAGCAGGTCCCTTCGCAAAGGGCCGTGATCTGTAGGGACCATCTGATTGGAGGATTAAGAGTGCTGAAGGTTACATGCTGGCCTAAGGTCAGTAAGAAACGTTTTAATGAACACCTTGTCTCGAGGAACGTCTGTGGAACCAAGCCAGGTGGCACCAAACACTAATTATCTAGCAACCTTTTTGCTCGGGTCAAAGGCTCACTACCTCCACAATTTAATTTAAGAAGTAGAGGAAAGGAAGAGTGAACTTTTAAGTCCAGTTTTAGGGCTGCATTTTGCCACAATATTCCTTTTTGTGCGGCAGTTATAAAACCTTGATAAATTGAAAGAAAGAAAAAGAAAGAAAGAAAAAAACAATCAGGCTTCTAATTCATTAAAATGCAAAGTATTTAACTGTGATGAGCTTTTTTATTTAAAAAAAAAAAGAAAAGAAAATCTTTTTAGTCAATCTAACACACTTGCATCCGATGTCTATTCTCAGTCTTTCACACCCTGTAGGTATTTTAATGCTAATTGCATGAATTTTAATTTTGAACCACATAAAACAACTGGAAGTGGCATATCTGAATATTATCTTGCTGTTTACACCTTTTCAGCATCTTAAATTAAGTAAGAAGTTGTAAAGCAGTTATATAGGATTCTATGTGCATAGGAAGAAAAGGCTCCGCTAAACAACCCCCCGACCCCAAACGTATCCCTGAGTATAACCAGAATTATGTGTGTTGTTTTGAGATTTTATAGCCTTGCACAATTAATGCTTGGAAATACATTTGTCCCAGGAACATGCGTCTGTAGAAAATAAATGTATAATTAATGTAGTATCAACATTGATTTTGAGATTATATTTATTGATGTTGTATAGGCTAAAAATCAATTGTTTTTAAGTATTTTATGTTACTTTGTTTGTAATAAATGCCATTAATTATTTTAGTTTGAGTGCTACTGGCAGGTAATTTGTAGTGATTTAATAGCTTTAAAAGTTTAGAAATGTTATTTAATTATTTATAAAAAATTAATATAAAGTACATTGTTTTCACTTCAGGGTACTACATATTAATCAATTAATGCATTATGAAATACACTTACTATGGCATGATTGTTTTTGCTAGACAGGCTGGTCTGAGTATTTCTGAAACTGCTGATCTACTTGGATTTTATGCACAACCATCTTGAGGGTTTACCGAGAATGCTCTGAAAAAGAGAAAATATCCAGTGAGCCTCAGTTCTCTAAGCGAAAATGCATTGTTAATGCCAGAGGTCAGAGGAGAAAGGGCAGTTTGTTTCAAGCTGATAGAAAGGCAGCAGTAATTCAAATAACATATCCTTAACACTAAAGTATGCAAAAAAAGCATCTCTAATTGCTGGCTTCCACCCATGTCAACTAATAAAATGAAACTGAAGGTACAATTCATTTTGACTCATCAAACTTGGACAATTTGGAAAATGTTGCCTGGTGTGATGATTCTCAATTTTTCTGTGGTTTCAGTGCAATGCATAAAAACATACAGGTGCAGGTCAAGCAATAAATATCAAATTAATTGTTTCAGTGTTCAGAAACTGCTGATCTTCTGCTATTTCCATTTACAACATGATAACTGAAATCACCCAAACAACCCTGATTAAAAGTTTACATATCCTTGAATGTTTGGCCGCATTATAAATACACAGGTTGACACACACAGGTCTATTAAAGTAAAAAACTGGAATTACTGTCTGTGCATAGTCAGTGAGTTTCTCAGCTCATGAGGTGATGCGCTGACCAGGGGGATACTTTAAAACTGCCGATGGACCTGCGCAATAAGTTAAAATTTATAAATTAGAAAAGGGGTTATAAAAATATCTCTCAACATTTGAACATGTCAGCACTGTTTAAACTCTGATAAAGAGGTGGAAATTAAGAGGATTTGTTAAAAAGATTTCACCTACTACTGCCACAAGAATTGTTCAGGACACAAGAAAACACCTACAAAAACTTTGAGAGAAATACAGGCTGCTCTGGAAAAAAAAAATTGGTGTTGTTGTTTCAAGCAGCACAACAAGTAGGTACTTGCCCACTTATGACTTGCATTGTCAAGAAAATCCATGGCAAGCCTCACAGCTATTGGGAGCCATTTGGAGTGATGAGACCAAAATTTTATTTATTGACTTTATAGTCACAATCATAAACACTATGTTTAGAGAGAAGTCAACAAGGTCTACAGGAACTAAACTTTAATGTTCTGGAGTGGCCCTCGCAGTCTCCTGACCTCAATCTCACTGAGCTACTTGGAGAAGATTTAAAATGTGCAGTTCTCAAGAAGAATGAGCAGCTATACCACCTGAGGGAATTAAGGACCTCATGCAAAATTATTACAAAAGATTGCTTGCCTTTATTAATGATAAATGGGGCAATACACAATATTAAAAACTAAGGTATGCAAATTTAGGACCCGGGATTATTTCCTTATTTTCTTTATTGTCATGTTTTGTTTGATAATTGTGTTATTTTGTTATGCCTTACATATGGCTCTATAAGAAATACCAAAAATACATTTGTATTGCCTTGTACATGTTTTCTTTAAAAACAATTGTACACAGCTCATTCATTATCTCTCTCTCTCTCTTCGCATGCGGTGGGTGTGAGTGAGCGTGTGGAAGGCTTTTTTTCCCACCTTTTTTACAGTTTTATTTATTGGTGAATGTTGTTTAAAATATATATAAGTTAAAACTTTATAGTGAGAGAGAGAGTGAGCGGGGCACCATGGCCTCTGAGAGGATCTGTGAGAGGATCTGTGGTCCAGGTTGCCCCTCTGTCTGCCACCGTGAGAGTGGTGATCTCAACCATGCCTCCGTTCATACAGGACGAGGCAATTATGAGGGAGCTGGCCCGATTCGGGAGGTTCGTCAGCACCATAAGAGCCATCCCGCTCGGGTGTGAACTTCAGTGTGAGACACGCAGACAGGTTTAATGGTTTTAACTAACCAGGAAGGAACACTTAATGGGAATTTTAAATGTAAAGTGGGGGACTGCAGCTACACCGTTTTTGCTACAACGGAGCCGCTGAGGTGTTTGGAGTGTGGAGGCATCATTCACAAAAGGCTGAGCTGTCCACATGGAGCTGTGCAGCCGGGGAGCTCAGGGGCGACTTGGCTGGGGAAAAGTGGCAGCAGCGCGGGGACAGTCAGTCGGAAAAAAACAAGGAGTCCAAGTCCGCAGCAGGCCTCAGTGATACACCCGAGCCAGCACTTACGAAAGTCAGTCCTACACACACTGACACCACAGAGACACATACCACACCCGGCGCTAACATGAACACCGCCACTACTGTACACAGCGTGAGTAAAGAAACCCGAAGTATGTACAGAAGTCAGCGTTGACGCCCCTAGCGTCAGCACCAGAGAGACACAGGAACCCCAAACCTGTACACCACCACCGACACACAAAGAAAAAAAAAACTGTTAAACCCAGGAGAAACTGAAAACCTGTTTTAGTTTTTCAGCAAAGAGAAAACACAGGACATGGACACTGACAGTAACTTGGGACAGGGTAATACAATGAACAGCAATTTCTGAGGCTGTTCATTCTAACAAACTTCACTTTTGCAGCAGTGGTACGGTAGTTCTTGGTTTTCTTTACCTGGAATTGAGCCAGCATATTTTTTTGATAGAATACATTCAAAGTTCTTTTGGATTGACTGACCTTTGTTTCTTAAAGTAATAATGAACTGTCCTGTTTCTTTACTTATCTGTTTAAGTGACATACTTAACTGTTTCTTCACATAATATGGATTTGTACAGTAGTTGCATTAGCACTAATAGGGCTATTGACTCTGTACAAGACACCAGATGGTCTTGAAGCAAATTATTAAGAAAGCAAGGGATGTCACAGATTAACTCTTGAAAAGACACATCTGTGAAATGAAAATCATTCCAGCTGACTAAGATGTCGTCAAAGCTAAATGTAGCTACTTTGGACAAACTAAAATATAAAACACATTCTGATTTGTTTAGCGCTTATTTTTTTGCTTCATAATTACATAAATTATCGTTCATGGTCTGGTTGTCTTCAGTGTTAATGTATGATGATAAAAATAAAAAATAAAGAAAAACCACGGAAGGTGTATACAAACATTTGACTAATAGTATATATAAAGAATTCTCTTACTTCTTACTTAATATATCTTCTTCTTTGTTAAGATTTACTGTAAGTTAAGACAACCTGAACATGATATAATCCAGTTTTGCCTTTCAGTGATAATTCATCACATTCATCATAACGATAACGTATTTTGAAGAACGTGGTCTGTGAAAAACAGGGTTAAAATGGAAACAAGTGCATTTAGCAAGTCCTAGCCACATCCTTGTCAGGTTCTCAATGTGTTGTCACTAATTTACTATCAAACACATGCTCTCACCAAATCCAGTGAGATTAAACTGAGTTGTTATTATGTATGTGTGTTTCCTGGCCCAGGCAAGTCTCTCTCTTTACTTTATTGCATCCAGCACACTGGAACCCCGATTAAGTTGGCAAACCTCAAAATATTTGAGGTAATCAATTACATCAAATTTTTTAAGTAATATTGTTTCCAATTTTAAGTAAACGGAACTATCAATTTCTTAGTTTGTTGAACTTGTTGCAAATCAAATAAATTGTTGCTGCTGTCACCACAGCAGACAATCCCGCCCAGGAATCAAACCCGGGTCTTTCACACATGGCAGGTGAAACACCTACCACTGAGCCACCAATGCTCTATAGAGTTTAAGTTGGTGGAACTTTAAGGTGACAGTTACTGTTACTCAAGTATGTACGATTACTTAAAATATTAAATTTGTTCAGCTAACTTGAAAAGTGTAATTTCTACAAACTCATAAATACCAAAAAGTTCTGAATACTCAAAAAGATCTATTAATTCTTGGACCTGGCTCGCGTTCGAGCGCACGTAGCACCAGGTTTTCTATTTCTAGGTGAGTATCAGCCACCAGACAATGCGGGGGAAGGATGGTTTCCTGAGGGGGGGAATAGGATCTATTGCAATTTAAGGTTAATAGTACTCAATGTGTTTGGTTACTTTGAGCATTAGGGTTTACAGTGAAGGTTGGAACAAATATCATGCCATGCAAAGTGCTTTTCATCACAAAGTGATGAAGTTATATCAACTATTTATGCTACATTCTCTGACCATGACAAAGATGCACTGATAACCTGCTGCATGCATGCCATACATGTAGTAAGCAACTCAAGAATGTAATATAAACTTACACGTAAGGCATGGACTTACTCCATTCATGTAGCAACAATGCAAAAACATCATCTGCACCATCTGTCACGAGCAACCGAGGGATGAACACAGTAGCCTTAGCAGTTAGCCCGTGTTGCGTGGACGGTAAACCCAAACGCGGAAGCAGCGCGAGCAGGCAGGATAACCACGCGTTTACTCTTAGAACTCTCTTACACAAAGAGCAAGGATCTACACAAATAAACCCGCGTTCTGGCAACACACACTCAATCAAGGAAGCGATCTGAATAGGTGAGTACTCACGAAATAGTTGGTGAAGCGATAGCGAAGGCATGAACGAACTCAATGACTGAGCGATGTGAAGCGCCATCTTGTTTCCTTTTATGCTTTCTGAAAGCGCGACCGTCTTACTTCTGGGTCCTCGTGCCGGTCGCGGATGAACGTGATGAAGGGTTTCAGCTGAAAGGTGTGGAATACTGGGTGAATCCGGAGCGCCGCAGGCAGCTGGAGCTGATAGGTGACAAGGTTGACACGGAGGGTGACGCGATATGGACCGATGAATTTAGGCGAGAGTTTTTTGGACTCTGTATGGAGGTTTAGATTTTTGGTGGAGAGCCATACCTTGTCACCTGTGTGGTACAATCATCCCGGGGGGTGTCGACGGCGATGTTGTGAAGTGTAGAGGGTATTGGCGTGCTGAATGGCCTCCTTGGCTTGAGTCCAGGACTGCAGACACCTTCGGACCAACTGTTGGGCTGAGGGTACTTCAACCTCCGGTTCTTGATGTTCGAACATCAGAGGTTGGAAACCCTGGCATACCTCAAATGGACTCAGCTTCGTGGCGGAGGAGACGTGGAGGTTGTGGGAGAGCTCTGCCCAAATGAGATAGCGAGCCCAGGAGCGCTGACGGTTGGCAACAAAGCACCTCAGGTAGCGCTCCAGTTGTTGGTTGGCCCGTTCCGTCTGACCATTTGTTTGGGGGTGATAGCCCGAGGAGAGACTGCAGGTAGAATTGATCAGATGGCAGAAGGCCTTCCAGAACCGTGCAGTGAACTAGGGCCCCCTGTCCGAGACGATATCATTAGGGAACCCATGCAGACGGACTACGTGCTCTAATATCAGCTCGTAGATATCAGCTCCCATCTCTAATATCAGCTCTAATATCAGCTCCCATCTTTTAGCTGATGGGAGTCCGGTGAGGGCCACCAGGTGCACAGCTTTGGAGAACCGATCCACTATGGTCATGATGACGTCTTTCCCTTCGGATGCCGGCAGGCCCGTGATGTTGAGTGGGGTTGAGTTGTTTTAGGTTCTTGATGGTAATGAGGTTTTGGTGGTCGGTCCAGACGATAAATGGTTCTCTGGCGCCCTGGAGCCAGTGTCGCCATTCTTCCAAAGCCCACTTTATGGCCAGCAGCTCGCGGTCCCCTACCCCGTATCGCTGCTGAGTGGGGTCAAATTTCTTGGAGAAGAAACTACAAGGGTGTAGAGGCGAGCAAACTCCGGTGGGTTTACTGCTTTGGGCTCAGTCATTCTGTCACGAGCAACCGAGGGATGAACACAGTAGCCTTTAGCAGTTAGCCCGTGTTGCGTGGACGGTAAACCCAAACGCGGAAGCAGCGCGAGCAGGCAGGATAACCACGCGTTTACTCTTAGAACTCTCTTACACAAAGAGCAAGGATCTACACAAATAAACCCGCGTTCTGGCAACACACACTCAATCAAGGAAGCGATCTGAATAGGTGAGTACTCACGAAATAGTTGGTGAAGCGATAGCGAAGGCATGAATGAACTCAATGACTGAGCGATGTGAAGCGCTATCTTGTTTCCTTTTATGCTTTCTGAAAGCGCGACCGTCTTACTTCCAGGTCCTTGTGCCGGTCGCGGAGCGAGTGTGCATGACACCATCCTTGTAGTACGTTAATGTCATCATTATTGCAATGTCATCGTTACTAACTGAAATTAAAATGACATTTTTATTTGTTACATTCACTGCCATAAACAGTATGATATGCAGTGAAATTCTTATATGACTGCCTGTGACCTAAAAGAAGGAAGCGTTTCTCATTATAATCATAGCAATGAATATCAATTGAATTAATTTTTTTTTTACAGAACAAACAGCCTCTGTTGTTATATTAACTTCCATTAAAAGAAGTGAACATATCCAATGTTCTAATTGCATAATTGTTTAAAGTATAGTACCGTCCTGTAAAAATTATAAAACATTACATTTTTGTATTTTGCTGCACACACTCATCAAAAAGCTTTATTTAGTCTCATTAACCATCACATTTATTTTGAAATATTATCCATGTACCCAGTGTCTAAATCACTTTTCTTTTTTATGTCTTTGGAATGTTCGAGGAAACCAACGTACCCATGGAATATACCCTATGCCTTGGTAGGACAAAAAAAAAGTCGTTCCTACTGTGTTCACCCAATGTTTTGGAGACATAGAGGGCATATGTTTCAGTGTGACAGAGGCCTAAGGAATAAAAAAGGTAAAGGTACACTTCTTCAGGGGTTTTGTTGAGGGTTTTAGTGAAGTGTTCCTATCATCATAAATCCATGTCATGGATTTGTCTGTGATAGTGATGACAAGTGATGTATTACATCTCATCCACTAATTCCAAGATATGCTTTTAATAATTTATATATTTATCAATTGATGTTATTACGCTTTATAATTACGCAATATAATTTAACAGTATGCACTAGGATGGTTTAGTAGTTAGCATTGTTGCCTCACACCTCCATGGTTGGTATCTCACCTCAAATAGTAGAGTTTGCATGTTTTCCCTATGCTTGCTGGGTTAGATAAAGCTTTTTGATGAGTTAATATAGGAAAGTACAACAAAGTGCTGTTTTACAGGATGGTACTGTACTTTAAACAATTATGCAATTAGAGCAGTGAATAAGTTAATGTTTTAATGCCAATTAATATAACAAAAGAGGTGGTTGTTCTGTAAAAAAAAAAAAAAAAGAAGAAGAAGAAGAAGAGAGAATTCAATTGATATTCATTACTATGATTATAATCAATCCATACATATGCAGCATATGCAGTGCTGTTCCTTTGGTGTATAGTGGGGCTTTAAAGAGCTTATCTTATATCCATATCACATTTTGGGAGGATAGGGAAAACAACTGAATGCTTTCGTAATATTAATAAAGTGAAGGCTAGGAAAAGACAGTTAAGGTTTTAAAAGCATTGGAACATATGCCAAGAATGTGAAGATAATTCCAATTTTGACTTTGGGGTCAGGATATGCTTGGATAGTCTCTTCTAAAGCCAGATCCCAGAAGTTCCTTGTCTTTTTACCAGAAACCCAGCATCCCTCACTGATTTGTTTTAATTCAAACTGTTATCACATAAGCAGGTCGTCTGCCGAACATAGAATTTTATGAAATGCTCAGAAAATCCAAATAGGAGGAGACTGTGGGTTTCAAATGCATTGTTCTTCTCTAGTTTGTAACCCAGACTGCAGGCTGGATGGACGGATGCATCTTATGGAGAAATTAGCCACAGATATTCAGAGGATATTTCAAAGCATCTCCGCTGTTTTGTGGATGAATGTCTGTGAATCTCAGCAGCTTTAAAATATCTTTGTCCTCAATATCAGGAGAAAAGACCAACAGCCTAGATTCACTGAATCATATTTTTTTCATGATTTCACATAATTTATGAATGACATACCAGCTGCCTGTCAGGGATCAATATTATATTAAAATATTATATAACACTTAAATTTGTTAAAGCATTCATAAAAATAAATCCCTATTGAATTATCATATCTTTTTGGTCAGATGATTATTTTGATTACTGATTATTTTCATTAACAGTAGCTCTGGCAATAGCATTAACTGTAATTCAAATTTTTAAAAAGATCTAATATGCTGTTGTTTATATAAGAACAGCTAGTTCACAGAGATGAATGTGGCAGAAACTCCACATGAACAGAATAAAAAAAAACTGTTTTCTGTTAGATTTTATGTAACATTAACATCAGTAGCCTGTAACAGTCACAAAGTTTCCAGGTCTTCAGGAGTCTTCAGAACAGGAGGGTTTTTGAGAGGAATGCGCTTTCTGTTTTTATTTATTTATTCATTTATTTTTTGTCTCACAACAAGGTTTTTTTGCCTGTGTGTGTGTGTGTGTGTGTGTGTGTGTGTGTGTGTGTGTGTGTGTGTGTGTGTGTGTGTGTGTGAGAGAGAGAGAGAGAGAGAGAGAGAGTCAAAAATGCACACTCCAGTTATATTAAAACTCCTGTTGTCTTATCTGTGTTTTTCATTCAAGGCTGTCTCCACAGTCACTGCTGTGTAGGTGTGAATGTGTTACATCAGTTAATATGTAACTTCAGTGTGAGCAAAAATATGTAACTTCAGTGTGAGCACATCCTTTTTGTGGTCTAAGGATGTACCTGGTGCCAAAAGAACTGACGGAAGAGCATAAACAGAAGCGTTTAGATATTTGCAAAAAAACCTTTAAACTTTATATATATATATCATTTTATTTATTTATTTATTTATTTATTTATTTTTGCACTGTAAATTTACAATACTCTAAGAAAGGTGAAAGTTTCTTAAAAAGAATTATTCCTGGTGATGAGACATGGGTTAATCACTACAAGCCTGAGAGTGAATGGCAGAATATAGAATGGAAACATCTTTAATCTCTGACCAAGAACATGCTAAAAGTCAACCATCGGCAATTCTCAAGGGCCAGTATTAGATCATTATCAGGAAAACAACTTCAATTTAACAATACTCATTGCAGTAACATGTATTAAACAGCTAGAGCCTAAACTTCAGATTAAATACAAACCTGCTATCCAAAGTCTTTGTGATCTTGCATGACAATGCACATCCAGTGTAAAAAACGTTCTAAAATTCTATATCTTTCATTATGTGCCTGAGCAGTATAACAATAATCAAAAGCTCTTGCCTAAATCAGTGCTTTAAAGATCATGTCTGACTTTTCTCTTTACTTCCTACCCAAGTTACTGCAGGATATCCATCCACTGTCTAAATAAGTTTCATATGGAGTCAAGGTTGTGAAGCAGGATGAAAAGAACGTTTAGGCTTCTATTCCCTCAGAGTATCCTATCTTGTTGGCCTCTTCCCCAAGAGACATTAGCATGATTTAACATGACAGGACAGTCTTTTTCAGCCATGTTCTGGCAAAAGATTCAGAGTACTGGAAAAGAGGAAATATTCAATTAGCTTACTTTTTTTTTTTATATTTTTTTATTTTAATAGGTAATTTTAGTCCTGGAATGGATAAGAAAAGATACAAACCTGACCCAAAAGAGCAAATTTACATCTGCTTTATAATACAAAGCATGATCTTTTTTTACTTATAATCTAATGTAGAGCACAAATTTGTTTGGGGATGCTGTGTGTGCAAGATATTGTGTATCCTGTAGAGCCTCAGTTGTATTGGCTATGTGCTTTGCTGTCAGTTTGATTAATAAGTGAATCTGCATGGCTAGGCTCTAACGGCTGATGAAAGATGAGATTAACAGGAGAAACGGTGATGAGAAAAGAAGAGATTGAGGGGTAGATCAGATGAAGAAGTAATAGAGCAGGTCTCTCTCCTAAACTGAAAGGAGTACAGGGGTTAGAAGATGCAGAGGGGCTACTGAGAGATTGGAAATGGTCTGAGACCCAATTATTGGCAGTTTGTTCAGAAAGTCAGTCTGGTCTTAAAGGGGAAAAGTAATGTGTAATCTTGATGTCACATCAAGATATACAATCAGAAGTTAGCAACAGTGTGAGGGAAAGTAAAACAGCATAAAAGAAAGCAGAGATCTAGTGTCACTCCTCTCACTTGTTTCTCTAGATAGTGTCCCTCATACTACTGTATATCCATTCCCTCTGTCCATTCTCTAACTCCCTTCTGCAGTCAGTTTGTGACTTGAAGAAGCAATGTCTAAGGAATTGACAATGTATTCTTCTCAGGTCAAGTTTAGAATTGATTCTATTGTTTGACAGAAGTAGGGTCTACTCTATCTGGAAAGTCCATGAGTTTATGTGTCCCGAATTTGGTTTGCTGACCAATGGAGTCATTGGTATGCACAATGCAGCCCTTAACAATTGTATATATGATAATGCTTGTTAGGTATACCATAACCGGAGCTGAAGACCTCTGCCACAAACACTTCTGATTAGTTAAGATAGGTATCAACATGTTTAGATACACCAGCATTAGTTTGCTTTTGGGGGTGGGGGGGGGGGGTGCAGGGGGGGGGGGGGGGGGGCATAAGATGAGTAATAGAACACATTACATTTTAAACAGAAAATGCCCTTATATTATACAAAGTTCAACCTTGAAAAAATTATTAGTTCATCTCAAAATTAATTCAACAGATGGTGCATACATCTGTATTTTTTAAAACACATTTATGAGTGTGTTGTTAATATCTAATTAATAAACATGATCTCACACCTTCATTCCACGCACTTCACGGTAACACAGAAAATGTTTGTTAATTCCGAAATTCAACAGTGTTCAATTAAGTTTCATGCAAACATAAATATATAAATATATTTAAACTTTTATAAAAATGAAAAAGCAATGCTGATGTCTCTATGTGTCAGAAGGTTTTGATGAATTTTCAATAATAACAGCTTTGATAGTAGTTTGAGATTTATTTAAAATAAATACAGGCAGGATTCTGTGCCACAATTAGATAGCTAGATGTTTTGCTGTTAACTTAATATTTGACTGTTCATGTCCTTCCATGGATTTTGGTGACTTTTGTTGGAAACCCAAAACCACTGCACACCTCTCAAATCGTGATGCAACGGAAACAGAGGAACAAGCAGCCTGTCCTGCCAAAGTTTAAACAAGTTCTGTATTCAATTAAACTAAAAAATGAAAACCAAACCATGTGAAGAAGTGATTCAATTAAGGGGATAAATATGTTTTGTTCTGTGGAAGTTAGCATGTGGGTGTAATTGGGTGCAGGTGTTAGGCAACAGTGTTGGGTGTAATGCGTTACAAAGTATCATGTTAGAGTACTTGAATTTCTTTTTTGATGTAACAAATAATCTAACATGTTAGGTCCCCTATTTAAGTACTCAGTTATTTAGTTATATTTTCAACTAATGTAATCTGTTATTCAGACAATTTACGTAATCCGTGAGCCAGACAGCAGTCATTCCGTTAGTGTGCGTGTGTGAAAGTCGTCCTACAAGCCTCGCCCCTGATAACCCACAGCCACTGTTATTCTTTCTGTTATATAGTTATAGTTAACAGATTATGGGCGAAACTTCACTGATACCCTTATCTCACCTATGCGGTTTTGGTGGCCGTACATATGATTCATCATGATTCACTGCAAGTTTTGGTGCTTTGATTACGTTTCCATATTTCCGTGCGAAGAACAAGAATCTGGAACACAAAACCCTAAAGTCAACAATTTTTTTTGTTCAATTTATGACATAAAAAGTAACTATGCACCAATGTTTGCTGAAAATATTACGCATTTTTTCCATTTCCAAGAGAGACTGTGTTAACATCTTTTAAATTAAAAAATCATCAAAATCTGTTATTTATCAGGGGGTGCCTAAACCTTTGCATAAAATTGTATACACTGTTCAGCCATAACATTACAAACATTATGTCCAGTATTGTGTAGGTTTCCTTTGTGCCACCTGGGGAGCTAGGGCCGCTTGAGGCATGGCTCTCCAAAATCTCTGGGTGTGTGCTATAACTGTTAACCTGGGACCTTGGCAGACCTGGGACCTTGGCAGACCTGGGACCTTGGCAGCGGATCCTTTTGGTGGTGTGGGTTGTGGGGTGGAGCCTCCATGGATCTGACTTGTTTGTCTGGCACATATCATGGGTGTTCACTTTGATTGGGATCCTGGGGGGTGTAGGGTGGGGGGGTGGTCAGCAGTCTTGTGGATTTTTTTTTTAAACATAACTAGATTAAAAGCACACAGAATGTGCACTACATGGCAGGTATGTGGGAATGAAGGTCCCTTTGTTCTGTGTTAGTGAGAATTGCGATTGTAATTAGGTAATCAGATTTTGATCATGAGAATTGAAAATTAGAGTCCACTGTGGAGGTGTTATTATGCTGCTCTGTAGTCTGGAAGTTCAGGTTTGATGATGATGATAAGTCTGGCACTGCTTTGCATCATACCAACCTGTCACAGAACAACATTTCTTCAGAGCTTAATCATTGGTTACTAATAATTAAAATGTAAATAACCTGTTGTAAGTTAGTGACCTTAATGGCTATCACAAAGGTCAATAAGTGTAGATCCAAGGGAAGTCAAACTAATAAACTTGCTGCTAAGTGTATGTGAATGTATTTGTGATTTATTTTGGAATAAACAATGTGAAACTTATCTGCTAAATGTTGATCACACAAACATGGGTGGAATAAGCATTGATAAAGGGCAAACCCGTGCCATGTCAAATCACACAGAGACAATATCAGAGGTCTTCTAATTGCTCCATGGCCCTCGTAATGCTTACGTGCCTGACAGAACACACTGCAATTCCATCTGGATACTAACCCTGGCCAGACAGCTGTCTCGTATGTCACCAATCTAAACAATTGAATTATGCTGAAAATTTGTGTATATTTATTTATCTATTTTATTAATTGTTACTGATTGTTGTCTGTGAAATCCCCAAAAGAACCTTTTCTGAAATAAAATAAAAGTAGTTTAAAAAAAAAGTAAAGTAGTTAAGGAGCACACCTATGACAGACAGATGTACAAACATATACCACAGGTCTTACAGGTGAAAAAAGAAAAAAAAAAAAAGTTCTCGATCATCGTGCTGGTGTGGTGCAGCAACACTATACCTGTGAATGTGATGTAGTGAAAATAAATGCTTCAATTAACAGCAGAATTTCCACTCACCTAAAACATATAAGTTGAAGAAAAAATGATAGGGGTAAATAATGTTAAGATCTGGTATGCTTAGGTTAATCTAATTATAGCCATATGTAATAGTTAGTGCCCCTCCTTTAATTGTATTTTATTTTTGTTTACCTCAGACAAACAACACCATATAACTTTTTTCCAGTGTGCAATTATTTATTTAACAAAAATGAACCCAAAAAGAAAAAAGAGGGCAATACTAAGCACCCCCTTACTGCTTCCACTTTTAAGAGAGCAAGTTGTAGCCAGGTGCTGCTAATCATCAGCAGTTGATTAAGTGATTATCAATAGCTATGCAGATATGAAAACAGAAGTTTTGGGAATTTGCTTCTCTGGAGCATTCAGGTGTGTGTTAATACAATGCCAAGAGGAGATGACATAAGCAGTGGTCCTGGAGAAACAATTGATGGTGCTTCTTGCACATCAAACTGGAAAGGGTTAAAAAAAACACACACACATTTCCAAATAAAATAGAACATTGCAAGTGGAAAATGTTCAAGGTAGTTTCCATTCTTCCTAAGAAGAATGGAGTTCACCCACCCCAAGGTGCACCCTACAGGATTACTGTGTCTGTAGCCTTGAGTGAACCATGAACTTCTCTATATTCCAGAATATTCTAGAGGCAGATGTGAAGCCATCTGTCAGAAGGCTAAAGCTTGGTCTAAATTGGGTCATGCACCAGGACAACAATCCGAAGCACACAAGTAAATATACACTACTCACAATAAGTTAGGGATATTGTGAGAGACTCAGTGGATGTTTCACTTAAGATATTTTTGGGATATGGAGGCAATTGTATTGGGGTGATAGACACACCTCATTTTGTGTTTTCCATGTAATGGTCTCATTATGTACAGGTGTGCCTTATATTGGGGCCAATACCAAAAGACAACCCTTTTCAATGTGGCATCAATTTCAACATTCTGTGGGTATAAAAAGCTGGTATTGTCAGTAAGTCATTCCAAGTTCATCATCCAAACAGCCATGAACACACGACATCACTTAATGGACGATCAGTGCCACCTGGCCTTGACGCGCCTTCGGGTCGGGGGCAGGCAGTCAGATGTTGCTCGTGAAAGTGGTGTTGTCTCAAAGTGTCAGCAGACTTGCATCAAGACACAGAACTACTGGCAGAGTTCATGACAGATCCAGGAGTGGAGCCCCACGTGTGACAGACAGCAACGATGACCAGTACCTATGCACCAGTAGGCCCATTTACGAGATTGGAGGGGTACTAGGGTTCAATATCAAAAGCTACACTCAATGCTGCGTGAAAATGCTATGGGAACGTCTCTTTGTTCCACCGGTTGTGAAGCATGTGTCTATCAAACACGTCAAACCTTGGCTTATATAACTTTGGTCAGGTGACGTCATCTGATGAGGTGCACCTGCAGGTTATAAATAGGTCCGAACCGGAAACATCCTCAGGTCTTTTTGTCTTTAAGGACCGCATTGTGCGTGCGTGTGTGCAAACAGTCTGTTTTTCAATACTGCGGCGGCAGTTGAGAAAAAAAAAGCGAGCAAAAAGTGTTTATATTACTCACTGGATCATGGCGGAGTTTGAGAGTAGATCTGTGCCTCCATGTGAAAGATTTTTTTTGGATGACGATCTCCACACTTTCTTCCTCGAGTGTTTGGGGGAAGAGCACCCTATCCTCGGGCTCGAGGGAGAATGTGAGCACTGCAATCTCCTTTCTGTCAAAGAGCTTTGCGCTCAGCTCTTTCTTAAAGAGAAACCGCGAGCCACGGCTCACTTCTGGGGATCATGTGTCAATCTGGCAGAAGCGCATGAAATGGATTTTTCCTTTTCTCTCGCACTCTCGACGAATCAGGAGCCTCTCATGCTCACTTCTCAAGCGCCCCGGCGCTTTTTCTGAACGGGTGGAAGAGACTTCCTCTCTTGCTTTTGCAGAGATGGACATTGACCTTACTCTTCCAGTGTCTTTGTGTCATCGACATCGATTTATTCTAATGTCTTTGATGCGAAGGCGCTGGGTTATACGATGATGCCCCAGATTGAAGAGATGCTTGCGGGCTATCTCTTACCTGGGAGCTCATCTTAACTGAAAAAGCCCACACCCCCAACCAAGCCTTGATGGAGTAACATCTCATTGGTGGGGAAAGCTTTTCAGGCAGTGAGTGGGTCAGGCTGGTGCTGCTCTGCACACCATGGCATTTTGCAGGCATACCAGGCTGACCTGCTGAGAGACCTGAGCACTGGTGGGCCCATCGATGACGTGGCGTTTGCTGAGCGACGTCGAACCACAGATTTATCTCTCCATGCCACCAAACAGATGGCCCGTGTTATCGGCCGTTCTATGGCTGCCATGGTCGCCACGGAGAGACATCTGTGGCTTAACCTCACCGGCATCAAGGACAAGGATCGCGCTTTCCTTCTTGATGCCCCCATCTCGCCATCCGGCCTCTTTGGCGACGCTGTAAAGACTGTTGCCATTAGGTTTCGGGAGGCAAAGCTCTACGAGCAGGCCGACCTACTGCCAGGTATGTCTCCGTAGGTACAGAATTCATTTTGCATATCATCCTCTGCGTTTCAATGGAGTGGTCTCCACTTCCATAAAACCGGAACGACTCGGCAATTACAGACTTTGACTTTTGTCAACCTAGCTCATCTTGATTCTTTAGGATTGAGACTCAACGCCGGGGAAGGCGTTCTCTTTCCTGCTCAGAGGACAACGTATTTGGGTGTCATATGAAATTCGATTGCAATGCAGGCACAGCTGTCTCCTGCGCGTATCAAATCCATTCTCAATAGCCTAAAGGAAATCAGGCTTGGCCAGAAAGTATTGTTCATTACTTTCAGAGTGTTTTAGATCTCATGGGAGCTGCATCTACGGTGATACCCTTGGGCCTTCTGCACACGAGATCGTTTCAGTTGTGGGTAAGCACCAGGAGATTTCTTCCAAGGGCCAATCCCCAGGCAAATAAGGGTTACGCGCCAGGGGCTTCATAAATCAAATTCAAATTTTATTTGTCACATACACAATCCTACACAGTACGATATGCAGTGAAATGCTTAGACAACTGCCCTGACCTAAGAGAATAAAATTAAATAAAATATAAAATATAGAATAAAATATAAAATGTAAAATGAAAATTGTAATTGTACAAGTGGAAAATAAAAATATTGAAATGGGGACGGAATGTCCAGGGGTGTGCAAATATGCAGTAAAGTGACATGTTAAATGTTAAAGTGGCTTGTGTGCATATTTAAAGTGACTTGTGTGCATATTTAAAGTGACTTATGTGCATACTACCCATGAGTGAGCAGGTGTGCAGTGAGGACAAGTGAGCGAATGTCCTGAATGTCCAGAGTGTCCAGAGTGAGTGCAGAAGCATGTGTGGATGTGCAAAATGGATCAGTACTGTGTGTTGTACTGATTAAGAGACCGTATCGCCTGCGGGAAGAAGCTCCTCCTCAGTCTCTCTGTGTTGGCCTTCAGGGAGCGGAATCGCTTTCCTGACCTCAACAGAGAGAACAGTCCATTGCTGGGGTGACTGAGGTCCTTCATGATCTTCCTGGCCTTGGTCCAGCACCGCTTGCTGTAGATCGAGTGCAGGTCAGGGAGCTCGGTGTGGATGATGCGCTCAGCTGATCGCACCACCCTCTGAAGAGTTCGTCTGTCCTGCAGATGAACCCTTCCTATGTGGTTCAGACCTCGGTTTTTGACTCTGGGTCCCTGAAATGATTTCTGGCCTGAAATACTCCCTCCAGCAGTTGAGAGGCTACCATGTTAGTGCGGGTGGACAACACTACGGTAGTCTCGTACATAAATCATCACGGACTACGCTTGCGCCTCTGAAAAAAGCTAGTGCACCAGGTTCTGCTTTGGACACAGGACAAGGTCCTGTCCCTCAGCGCGATTTACACTCCAGGGCATATGAATATGGGAGGACTTGCTGTCCAGACAAGCAATGACACACGGGGATCGGAAACTCCACCCCGAAGTAGTCAGTCAAATCTGGGAGAGATTTTATGCCTCATATTGATAGCACCCCATTGGCTAACCAGAGTGTTGTTCTCAGGTCTAATATCTCTCCTTGACCATTCACCGTGGGTGATTCCAGTGAGGAGGGATCTTCGGTCTCAGGCTCAGGGGACAATATTTCATCTCCGGCCCGAGCTTTGCAACCTTCATGTCTGGCCCCTGAAGGGACAAGCCAAGATGGCAGTGCGGCAGTAGCACGCAGCGGCCGCTCCGGAGCCAAAATGGTGCTACTTTGTTTACTTAGTGTTGTAGCGCGTTTATTTTACCCAGTATATGGACATCGGCGCAAACGGTGTTCGTACTTACCACCGCCAGACACTTTTGCAACTCAATAAACCGGTAAATTTAATTCAAGATGAGCTGCGTGAGAAGCTACGCTACCTCGGCTTGCTTCGGGAACCAGGCCTCCAGTCCTCGGCATTGCCTGATGCCGGTAGCGAGAGGAGGGGACATCGTAAGCGGTGCGCGAGGAAGCAGAAGCGCGGCAAGCGGGCGGGAGTCTGTGCTAGGCTAAAAACAAACCCTAGCCGGCCGGCTCTTCCGTCCATCATCTTATCAAATGTCTGTTCTCTGGACAATAAACTGGACTACATCCGACATCAGCAGGCTACACAGCGTGAGGTGAGGGACTGCTGTGTCTTTGTTTTCACGGAGACATGGCTCAGCGATAGAGTACTGGACGCCGCCATTCAACTAGACGGACTAGCCTCGTTTCGCGCCGACAGAAACGCAGCTCTGTGGGGTAAGACTCGCGGCGGCTTGTGTGTTTACATCAACACGAAATGGTGCAAGAACTCTGTGCTAGTTTCTAGCTTTTGCTCATCGTTGCTGGAGACTGTGACTGTTAGATGTAGACCTTTTTATTTACCGCGGGAATTCACCTCTGTTTTCATTATCGGAGTATACATTCCACCTAGCGCTAAGCCTAAGGAAGCGCTCTGTGAACTGTATGCTAAGATCAGTAATCTGCAGAACACACACCCAGATGGACTGTTTATTGTTGCTGGTGATTTCAACCATGCAAATCTCAAGTCAGTGCTTCCTAAATTCCATCAGTATGTGGACTTTGCAACGAAAGGGGAAAACATGCTGGATCTTGTTTACACAAACATCCCTGGCGCATATCAGGCAGAGCCCCGCCCCCACCTTGGCTACTCAGACCACATCTCTGTTATGCTAATTCCAGCATACAGACCACTCGTCAGGCGTTCAAAACCGGTTCTGAAGAAGGTGAAAACCTGGCCAGCAGGAGCCATCTCTGCTCTTCAGGACTGTTTCGAGAACACTGACTGGAACATGTTTAGAGACGCTGCGACTTACGGCGACTACACTGACTTGGAGGAGTACACGTCATCAGTGACCAGCTACATCAACAAGTGCACCGATGACGTCACTGTCTCCAAGAATATCATCTCACGACCCTGTTATGAGGGGGTACTTCAATATGGCGGCCCTTGGTATTCAATCATGTATGAAAGCCCCAATGCAGGACTTGGAGGGGTATGGGCCGTGGATTGTTTATTTCGGTGGGAATAATCGGCTCGCGTGAACACCACGTAGCGCTATAAAGGGAAGGAGGGCGCGCTTATGTCGGCGCATGCCACCGTGCTTCGTCACAACGAAAAGGTATTTTGTTTGTTATTCTTGTCTTTTACACCGCTCTTTTCAGTTCTCTCTCTTTTCTCTTATCTCCTTTCTTCACTTTTCTCTTTTCACTTTCCCTTCTCACTTTTCTCTTTTCTCTTTTCCACTTTCCCTTCTCACTTTTCTCTTTTCCACTTTCCCTTCTCACTTTTCTCTTTTCCACTTTCCCTTCTCACTTTTCTCTTTTCTCTTTTCACTTTCCCTTTTCACTTTTCTCTTTTCACTTTCCCTTCTCACTCTTCTCTTTTCTCTTTTCACTTTCCCTTTTCACTTTTCTCTTTTCTCTTTTCACTTTCCCTTCTCACTTTTCTCTTTTCTCTTTCCCTTTTTACTTTTTTCTTTACTCTTTTTATTTCCTATACCAGAGCTACGCTCTCGTACCTGGTGCTATCTAATGTTCGCACAGGGTGCGCTGGTTTCTGGGAGCTTAAATATCCTTCCGGCCAGGTGTAGCTCGTCTCCCTTGATTGTCAGTGCTACGGGGTTGCCTAGCAACCGCCCGTCGCATGTGTGGTCGTGTTACAGACCCAACCAGAAACCGTGGATCACTGCGGAGGTACGTGCACTTCTGAAGACCAGAGACTCTGCCTTCAGAACGGGAGACAAGGCGGCCCTAAGAACAGCAAGGGCCAAACTGTCCTGGGCTATCTGAGAGGCGAAGCGCGCACACGCCCAGCGAATCCACAATCACTTCAGAGACAGCGGTGACACACGGCGCATGTGGCAGGGTATACAAGTCATCACCAACTACAGGACTTCATCACCTGCCTGTGACAGCTTCAATGCACGGTTCGGCATACAGAACGACGTGACGGCGAGGAAGACTATCCCTCCTCCGAATGACCAGGTGCTGTGTCTCACCACGGCTGATGTGAGGAAAACTCTGCGAAGAATCAACCCTCGTAAAGCTGCTGGACCAGACAACATCCCAGGCAGAGTGCTCAGAGAATGTGCAGAACAGCTGGCAGATGTTCTCACCGACATCTTCAACATCTCTCTGAGCAGCGCCGTCGTTCCCACATGCTTCAAGTTTACCACCATCGTCCCCCTGCCGAAGAAGTCTTCTGTGTCCTGTCTCAATGACTACTGCCCTGTTGCACTCACACCCATTATCATGAAGTGCTTCGAGCGGCTCGTCATGAGACATATCAAGACCCAGCTGCCTCCCTCACTGGACCCCCTGCAGTTTGCGTATCGTCCAAACCGTTCGACGGACGACGCCATCTCCACCACACTCCACCTGGCACTGACACACCTGGACAAGAAGGACACTTACGTCAGAATGCTGTACATAGATTTCAGTTCAGCATTCAATACAATCATCCCCCAACAACTGATCGGGAAGCTGAGCCTGTTGGGACTGAACACCTCCCTCTGTAACTGGATCCTGGACTTCCTGACCGAAAGACCTCAGGCAGTGCGGATCGGGAACTATACCTCCAGCACCACCACACTGAGCACTGGGGCCCCCCAGGGCTGCATGCTCAGTCCCCTGCTGTTCACACTGCTGACTCATGATTGTGTAGCGACACACAGCTCCAATGTTATCATCAAGTTTGCTGATGACACGACCGTGGTGGGTCTCATCAGCAAGAACGACGAGTCGGTGTACAGAGAGGAAGTGCAGAGGCTAACAGACTGGTGTACAGACAACAACCTGTCTCTGAACGTTGATAAGACAAAAGAGATGATTGTTGACTTCAGGAGGACACGGAGCAATCACTCTCCGCTCAGCATCGACGGCTCTTCTGTGGAGATCGTCAAGAGCACGAAATTCTTGGGTGTCCACCTGGAGGAGAACCTCACCTGGTCCCTCAACACCAGCTCTCTGCATAAGAAAGCCCAACAATGTCTTTTCTTCCTGAGAAGGCTGAGAAAGGCACAGCTTCCACCACCAATCCTCACCACCTTCTATAGAGGAACCATCGAGAGCATCCTGAGCAGCTGCATCACTGTCTGGTTTGGGAATTGTTCCATATCAGACGGCAAGTCCCTACAGCGGATAGTGAGGACAGCTGAGAAGATCATCGGGGTCTCTCTCCCGTCTATTGAAGACATCTACACCACACGCTCCATCCGCAAAGCCACTAGCATTGTGGCTGACCGGACACATCCATCACACACACTCTTCACTCTCCTGCCATCTGGAAAAAGGTACCGAAGCATTCGGGAACTCACATCCAGACTATGTAACAGTTTTTACCCACAAGCCATCTGTCTCCTCAACACAAAGAGACTGGACTGATAAACACACACACGCACACACACACACACACACACACACACACACACACACACACACACACACACACAAATCACTAAAACAGACGAACTAAATAACATCAGGACTGAACTGATAAACACACATATGCACAATCACACTGATTTACAACCACCTTAATTTGTCCATACCTACCTATCTGAACTGCTCTTTGCAATATTTGCACAATATTTTATTTCACTTTGCGATTTGCACACAATATTTTTGAACACAATGTAAATTGTTTACTTGCTGCTCTCTCCACTACCTCAACCCATACCTTATCACTAAAAAGGTATTCCTTAACTGTAACGTGTTACGTTGTTGTGTTGTCATGTAGCTCTTCGTTTGCACATTTGCACGTGCACTTTGTTGTCTGTTGTCTGCTGTCTTTGTTGTCTCTTTTTTGTATAGAAATTGATAGTTCCCTTTCAAAAGCTACACTCAATGCTGCGTGAAAACGCTATGGGGAACATCTCTTTGTTGCCCGGTTGTGAAGCCTGTGCATGCCAGACCCGCCGAATACCTTCGGCTTATATCCTGTGCCAGGCATGATGTCACCGAATAAGGTGCACCTGCAGGTTATAAATAGGAGTGAACTTTTTGTCTTCAGGACCGCTTTGTGTTTGCGTGTGCATGTACAAGCCGTAACGAAAGCGAAATAAAAATAACAGCATTAACTCACCGATATTGCGGAGTTGCTTAAGAGATGCGTGCCTCCGTGTGATAGATCTCTTTCGGAGGGCGATCTTCACGAGTTTTGTCTCGAGTGCTTGGGGAAGAACACGCTCGCCTCGGGCTTCAGGGAGACTGTGAGTACTGTGATCTTCTCCCTAATAAGGTGCTTCCCGCGCGGCTCGCTTTCTTTAAAAGAGAAACCGCGAGCCGCGGCGCATTCCTGGGGCTCGCGTGCTGATCTGGCAGATGCGCACGAGACGGAATTTCCCCTTTCTCTCGCGCTCTCTCCGGATCAGGAAGTTTTAGCTTCCGCTTCGCAAGCGCGCTCCGGCACTTCTTGTGAAGGAGCGGAAGAATCTTCCTCTCTCGCTTCCATGGAAGTAGCCTCCTCACAACGCTCCTCCAGTGCTGACAGAGGTTTTGAGGAATTATTAGAGGTTATAACGCGTGCGGTCGAGCGATTGCATATCGACTGGCTGCAGCAGCGAGATTCCCCCAAGCGTTCGAGATTGAACGACAGGTGTCTGTCGGGTGGCCGGGGGGAGGAGCCTCAAAGTCTCTCTCTCCCCTTCTTTGGTGACATCCATGATGAATTAACTCTTTCATGGAGCAAGCCGTATTCATCGCGTGTTTTTGTACCATCGACTTCGACTTATTCGAATATCGTTGGTGCGAAAGCACGCGGTTATATGATGATGCCCAGATAGAAGAGACGCTTGCGGGCTATCTCTCTCCTGGGACATCATCCTCCCTGAAAAAGCCTAATCTCCCCTCCAAGCCGTGCAGATTGACATCTGTTTTGGTGGGTAAAGCTTTTCAGGCAGCAGGACAGGCTGGTGCTTCACTGCACACCATGGCGGTTTGGCAGGTTACCAGGCTGACCTGCTTAAGGACCTGAGCAGCGGCGGGGCTATTGATGACAGGGCGTTTGCAGAGCTGCGCCGAGCCACAGACCTGTCTCTCCGTGCAACCAAGCGGACGGCCCATGCTGTGGGCCGTTCCATGGCTGCCATGGTGTCCACGAAGAGGCATCTGTGGCTGAACCTCACGGGCATCAAGGATAAGGATCGTGTTGCCCTCCTCGATGCCCCCATCTCGCCTTCCGGCCTTTTTGGCGACGCTGTTAATTCCGCCGCCACTAGGTTTCGGGAGGCAAAGCTATATGAACAGGCCTTTGGGAGGTTCCTTCCCCACCGTGCTCAAGAACCGGGACCGTCGGCCACCCGGCCCCGGCCAGGTCTGGCCCCTATCAGGCGTGAGGTGCAGAAGGAGAGCGTGACCAGCCGCGCACCCCCCCGTAAAGGCTGGGGTGGGGCTCAACGCTCTTCTCAAAAATCTGCTTCGAAAAGACCGGATCTGAGGAGCTTCCTCTCTTCAAAGAAGAAGCCCTGAGTTCGTGCGCCTGGGGCTGTGGGGGTGTCTCCCCCCGGGGAGGGGCGCCTGGATTTTCATCACAAAACAGGGCCTCCTCCCTGGCACTCCCGGGAGGCCGGTGTTCAATCCCCGCCACCACTGGTGTTCGGGGAGCGCCGGTCTCCAAAGATAAAAAAAAAAAAAGTTGGGTGTTCAGGCATCTCCTGCCACACTTCATCTCCCAACACCTAACCCCCACCCCCCCCCCCCCCCCCCCCCATCTAGCCGAAGTGTTAAAGCTCGTGCCCCTTTCGGAGAAGCTGGCAGCGTGGAGACTACTGCCAGGTGTATCTCCTAGGGTATAAAGGACTGTAGGCACAGGCTACAGGATTCAGTTTGCACATCGTCCTCCGCGTTTCAACGGCGTGGTCTCCACTTCCGTGAAACCGGATCGAGCACATCTGCTGGCCCAGCAGTTACAGACTCTGCTGGGCAAAGGGGCCATAGAACATGTTCCCCTCCCAGACAGAGGATCGGGCTACTGCAGTCGGTACTTTTTGGTGCCCAAGAGAGGGGGAGGGTTGCGTCCGATCTTGGATCTTCGCGGCTTGAACTGCTATCTCAGAAATCCAGATTCAAAATGTTGACTGTCAAAATTATTGTTTTTCAAATCCAACTAGAGGATTGGTTTGTGACAATCGATCTCAAGGATGCATATTTCCATATAGTAATATTGCCACAGCACAGGAAGTTCCTGAGGTTCGCTTGGGGGCGAAGCTGACCAGTATTGGGTCCTTCCATTTGGCCTAGCTCTGTCACCCCGCACATATACAAAATGCATGGATGCAACTCTGGCTCCTTTAGGACTCCAGGGCATCCGTATTTTGGAATTACATAAATGACTGGCTGATTCTGGCCCAGTCTCAGGAGCTAGCGCTTCGACATCGGGATGTCGTCCTAGCCCATCTTCATTCTTAGGATTGAGACTCAACGCCACAAAAAGCGTTCTCCTTCCTGTTCAGAGGACAACATATTTGGGTGTCACATCGGATTCGGTCACAATGCGGGCACAGTTGTCTCCTGCTCGTGTCGAATCCATTCTCAACACCCTGAAGGAAATCAAGCTAGGCCAGAAGGTCACCGTTCATCACTTTCAGAAATCTTAGGCCTCATGGCAGCTGCGTCCACGGTGATACCTTTGGGCCTTCTGCACATGAGAGCGTTTCAGCTGTGGCTAAGAGCCAGGGGGTTTCATTCAAGGGCCAACCCCCAGAGGCTAATAAGGGTTACGCGCCGGGGGCTTCGTACCCGTTCTATGTGGTTCAGACCCCGGTTTTTGACTTTGGGTCCCACTCTAGGTCCGTCTTGTCATCGCAAGATGCTAACGACAGACGCTTCCCTCACGGGCTGGGGTGCGGTCTTGGATGGCCGTCCAGCACAAGGGAGCTGGAGAGGTCATCTTCTCGCGTGGCACATCAATTGCCTCGACATGATGGCTCTGTTTCTGGCCCTGAAACACTTCCTCCAGCAGTTGAGAGGCTACCATGTCCTAGTGCGGGTGGACAGCACTGCGGTAGTCTCGTACATAAATCGCCAGGGTGGACTGTGCTCGCGCCGCTTGAACAAGCTAGCGCACCAGGTTCTGCTTTGGGCACAGGACAAGTTCCTGTCCCTCAGGGCGATTTACATTCCAGGGCATATGAATGTAGGAGCAGACTTGCTATCCAGACAAGCTGTAAAACATGGGGAATGGAAAATCCACCCCGAAGTAGTCAGTCAATCTGGGAAAGATTTTACGTAGCAGAGGTGGACCTCTTTGTCTCATAAGAGGCAGCACAAGGCCCCCTTTACTACTCTCTGACTCCTCCAGCTCCCCTGGGTCTGGACGCAATGGCCCACACGTGGCCCAGGTTACGCCTTTATGCGTTTCCACCTATAGTTTCTGCTCCCGGGAGTCCTGGCGAGGGTCCGTCAACAAGGGTTGCGCCTCTTCTTGATAGCGCCCCATTGGCCGACCAGAGTGTGGTTCTCGGATCTAATATCTCTCCTCGACGGCTCACCCTGGGTGATTCCAGTGAGGAGGGATCTTCTGTCTCAGGCGCAGGGGACAATACTTCATCCCCGGCCCGAGCTCTGGAACCTTCACGTTTGGCCCCTGAACGGGACCAACTGAGACAGGCTGGGCTTTCAGCCAGTGTAATTGAAACCATTTAAGTGCCAGGGCTCCCTCCACTAGAAGAACTTATGCCCTCAAATGGAGTGTGTTTGAAAATTGGTGCATGGCAAGACACATAGACCCAGTTCACTGCCAGATTGTTTCAGTGCTGGAGTTTCTGCAAGAAAAGTTGTCCTCGGGCTTATGCCCTAGTACGCTCAGAATGTACGTAGCCGCTATTTCGGCCTGTCACGCTCTGAACAACGGGGTTTCTGTGGGCAAGCACCATTTAGTTGCCCGTTTTATTCGTGGAGCTAAACGGTTGAAGCCGCCCACTAGAGCTACGGTCCCTTCATGGGACTTAACTATCGTACTCGAAGGCCTGGCCGACACCCCGTTCGAACCACTAGAGTCAGCGCCTGTCAAGCTTCTGTCTCTTAAGATGGTTTTTCTGATGGCTATTACTTCTTTGAAGAGGATTGGGGATCTGAAGGCTCTGTCAGTCTCCCCATCCTGCCTAGACTTTGCCCCTGGGCTAGTCAAAGCTATTCTGCATCCTCACCATCTGAACTATCTTCCCAAGGTTCTATTCTCGACCATGCACCCAGTTGTTCTCGAAGCCTTCTGTCCTCCGCCTTTCACAGCTCCTGAGCAGGAAAGACTTCACTTACTGTGTCCAGTACGTGCTCTTCGGATCTACGTCCACCGCACTAGCCAGTGGCGTAAGTCAGAGCAGCTCTTTATTTGCCATGGGGGTCCCAACCGGGGGGCGGCTGCCACTAGACAGACTCTGTCACACTGGGTGAGAGATGCCATTGCCCTAGCCTATGAGGCGTGTGGTCACACTTCGCCTCTAGGAATCAGGGCTTACTCAACCAGGGGGATTGCCTCATCGATTGCCTTGGCAAGAGGCGTCCCCCTGCAGCAGGTGCGTGATGCGGCGGGCTGGTCCTCTCCACACACGTTTGTTAGATTTTATAGTCTGGATGTCAATGCTACTCTGGGTTCACGGATCCCTCAGTCAGCATCCCAGAGCTAGGTCTGAGACCTCCTCGGCTTGTGCGCACACGCTACACAACCTGGGCGTCCAGACACTTGCAGTGCGGCAGCGTTGATATTCTCGTTCCCATAGCGTTTTCACGCAGCATTGAGTGAAGCTTTTGAAAGGGAATGTCTCGGGTTACTTCACTGTAACCCTGTTCCCTGATAAAGCAGGAATGAGATGCTGCGTTCCGATGCCGCACTGCTGGCGTGCCTGGACGTCCTTCAGACAAAATTGACCTGAGGATGTTTCCGGTTCACTCCTATTTATAACCTGCAGGTGCACCTTATTCGGTGACGTCATGCCTGGCACAGGTTATAAGCCGAAGGTATTCGGCGGGTCTGGCATGCACAGGCTTCACAACCGGGCAACAAAGAGATGTTCCCCATAGCGTTTTCACGCAGCATCTTGTTCCCGCTTTATCAGGGAACAGGGTTACAGTCAAGTAACCCGAGACGTTTTTTAGGTTAACTTAAAAATGTAAAAATCTGCGTTGTGTTGTTAATTTATGTCGTTGCATGTATGTAGCACCTTGGTCCTGGAGGAACGTTGTTTCGTTTCACTGTGTACTGAACTGTATATGGTTGAAATGACAATAAAAGCCTACTTGAACTTGAACTTGAACCAATTAAGAGATGCTGGTCTTCCAGCCAGGGTAATTGAAATGATACTAAGTGCTAGGGCTCAATCCACTAGAAAATCGTATGCCCTCAAATGGAGTGTATTTGAAAGTTGGTGCATGGCAAAACATGTAGATCCAGTTCACTGCTAAATTGTTTCAGTGCTGGAGTGTGTTACATGGTATGGTATAGAGCGTCGCACCACGAGATATTTTTAATGATAAGAGCCCTTACGCAGGACTTTAGAGGGGGTTAACGAAATAGGAGTAGGTGAGAGTGCTTATGATGTGCACAGGAAGACCTTTCCGTTTGGAGATAGCGTGGGATTGTTAATTAGGCAACTTAAGTGAAACAAAAGAGTTCTGCCATCTACGTTAGAAGGGTTGGTGCTCTGAAAAATAAAACAAAACATTATCCTCTCAGGGCTTATCCCCTTACCGAGGATTTATAGAGAGAGGGAGAGTTTGGTGCGCTTATACTGAGCGTACCGCTCTTTCTTTCTATTTCTCTCTCGCTTACTCTCGCCGGCATCTTAAACAGACAGAGGCTGTGGCTTTGCCTCTGTCTCTGAACAAAACACTTTGTCTGTCTGTCTTTCTTTTATTTTCTAACTTTCTTTTATTTTTGTTCTTTCTTTCTTTGTCTTGTCTTTGGCCCTGATACCTTACCGGTGCTAACTAAATGATCGCACAAAGTGCACCGGTATCAGGATCCTTAAATAGACATGCCGTCAGGTGCTGCTCATTCAGACTGATTTCCTGACGCCGGTGTCTGTTCAAAAGTCTGCGTAGTAGCAGCCTGCAGATCTGCCCGTTCTGAACAGTTTATGCGCAGCTCTGCCCCTCGCACGACCCGCATCATTAAAGAGTGTCTGCAAGAAAATTTGTCCTTGGGCTTATGCCCTAGTACTCTCAGAACGTACGTAGCAACCATTTCGGCTTGTCATGTTCTGACTGATGGGGTTTCTGTGAGAAAGCACCCTTTAGTTGTCCGATTTATTCGTGGAGCTAAACGGTGGAGGCCGCCCACTAGAGCGACAGTCCCTTCTTGGGACTTAGCTATTGTGCTTGAATGTCTGGTTGATATCCCTCTCGAACCACTAGAGTCAGCGCCTGTCAGGCTTGATGGTTTTCCTAATTGCCATTACTTCTCTAAAGAGAATTGGGGATTTGCAGGCTCTGTCGGTTTCGCCATTCTGCTTAGACTTTGCCCCTGAGCTAGTCAAAGCTATTCTGCATCCTCACCCGAAATATCTTCCGAAAGTTCCATTCTCGACCATGCACCCAGTTGTTCTCAAAGATTTCTGTTCTCCGCCATTTACAGCTTTGGAGCAGGAAAGTCTTCACTTACTGTGTCCAGTACGTGCTCTTCAGATTTACATTCACCGCACTAGCCAGAGGGAAAAAATAATAGCAGCTTTTTATATGCTATCGGGGCCGCAACCGGGGGGCAGCTGCCACTAGACAAACTCTGTCACATTGGGTGAGAGATGCTCAGACTCTCAGACTTCTCAGATTCCTTTAGGAATTAGGGCCCTCATCAATTTCTCTGGTAAGTGGTGTCCCCTTCTAGCATCTGTGTGAAGTGGCAGGTTGGTCCTCTCTGCACAAATTTGTCAGATTTTACAGATTTTATATCCTCGAGTCAGCATCCCAAAGTTTTGTCTGAGACCTCTTTGGTGACACAACCCTGGGCGTCCGGACACTTGCAAAGCGGCGGCGTTGGTATTCTCGTTCCCATAGCATTTTCACGCAGCATTGAGTGTAGCTTTTGAAAGGGAACGTCTCGGGTTACTTTGCTGTAACCCTGTTCCCTGAAAAAGCGGAAACAAGATGCTGCGCTTCAATGCCACACTGCAGGCGTGACTGAATGTCCTTTCAGACAAAAACATTTACCTGAGGATGTTTCCGGTTCAGGCCTATTTATAACCTGCAGGTGCACCTCATCGGATGAAATCACCAGACTGAGGTTATATAAGCCAAAGTTTAGCATGTTTGATACACACGTGCTTCACAACCGGTGGAATAAAGAGACGTTCCGCTTTTTCAAGGAACAGGGTTACAATAAAGTAACCCGAGACATTTCCAGACAAACTGACTCCACCGCTTTGGCTTGAATGTCAGACGACCATTGCAGGTGACTGCACTCACACCAAGACACCGCAGTGAACATTTGCAGTGGGCACAAGACCATGTGACCTGGACAATGCAGCAGTGGTCTACCGTCCTGTTCACTAATGAGTGTCAGGTCCCTGTTCCTGGAGAAGGCGAGGTGAGCGATACGCTGAGGTCAACATGGTGCCCAGCATTTGCTTTGGTGGAGGAGGTGCAACAGTCTGGGCAGGCATCATCAGTCAGTGCAAAACAGATTTGGTTATTGTAGATGGCTCAGTCACTGCACGTTCTTACCTCAGAGACATCATAGAACCCATCATCATCCCCAATTTCCACCAGCACACCCCCAAATTTTGTTCATGGATGATGATGCTTCACCACATCGTGGGAGAATTGTCACAGCCCGACTTCAGAAATTTGGAGTTCCTCATATTGGATGGCCATCAATGTCCCCTGACCTGAACCCCATGCCCACGTCTGCGACCAGTTGAAGCAGAGACTGGATGATTGTACCCCACCCCTATGTGACCTGGCAGAGATGCATGTAGCACTTGTGGAAGAGTGGAACGAATTGCCTCATAACAACATCATGAGGCTAGTGAAGAGCATGAGACATCGCTGTCAAGCTCTCAGGCTGTCATTGCGGCAAATGGTGAAAACACCTGCTACTGACATTGTCAATTTTTGTTATTTGGGGCTATCCTTGTTATTGTCTAAATTTTGGGGGTAAAAAATATTAAACTAATGAAAATGGTGTTTCTTCTCATACATTATTAGTAATATCAAAGGGAACTTTTACTTATTTCACTAAAATTCAGAGCAAATAGGAAAAGTAATCATGTAAATAACAATATCCTTACCTTATTGTGAGTAGTGTATATCAGAATGGCAGAAAAATCAAATAATCAAGGTTTTGGTGTCACGCTCTCGGCACCCTCGTGCATTTCATTGACATTTCCGTTCCCACGCTGTCAAGCTCCTCATCACGCTGGTTTGTTTTCCCACGCTGTCATGACATTTCCCACGCCCCCGGACCGCCCCACCTGCACACCGGTTTCTCATCCGACGCTGATTTCCTTGGGTTTATAGGGAAGCTCAGCACACCAGTTCTTCGCCAGATTATTGAGTACTCTAGCCGATTCTCTCGCGTTTATTTTTTGATTGTGATCACGTTACCGAAGTCTTGTTTCGTTTCTCGTTTTTCCCCGTTGTCTTATGATTCGGATTTGTTTGCCACGCTGACGGATTTTCCGGTTTTCGACTCAACGCGCTCTTTCTCGACCACGGCTTATCTTCACGTCTCGGCACGGACGCCACGCTGACAGATTTAACGGCTCTCGACCCAACGCGCACGTTTTCTCGACCACGGCTGATCTTCACGTCTCGGCACGAACCCCACGCTCACAGATTCAACTGCGCTCGACCCAACGCGCACGCCCCTCCTCTTCGGCAGCGAATCGACTTGACGCTCCTCCAGCGGACCTGCGCGCACACACTTGTTTACAATCTGAGCACAGCACCTGCTCATCTGACGCACCTGCACCTGGATCCACCTCAGCAGCTAACGAAAGCCACGTTCACTGACATTTGGAATGAAATAGTAAAAGTCCAGACCTCAAACCAATTGAAAAGCTGGTTTTTTAAAAGAGTGGTGTACATGTGAATTCCCAAATCAATCAAGAAACTGACACAATGCTGTTTTTTATTTACAGTTGTGGCCAAAAGTTTTGAGAATTACATAAATATTGGAAATCTGAAAAGTTGCTGCTTAAGTTTTTATAACAGCAATTTGCATATACTCCAGAATGTTATGAAGAGTGATCAGATGAATTGCATAGTCCTTCTTTGCCATGAAAATTAACTTAATCCCGAAAAAAAACTTTCCACTGCATTTCATTGCTGTCATTAAAGGACCTGCTGAGATCATTTCAGTAATCGTCTTGTTAACTCAGGTGAGAATGTTGACGAGCACAGGGCCGGAGATCCTTGCCTGTGAAGCCATTGTTATGCAACGCAATGATGGCTGCACGCGTTTCTTTGCAGGTCACCATGGTTAACAATGAAAGAACAATGATTTCAAGCATCACCCTCCTTTTAATATGTCAAGTCTGCCATTCTAACCCAATCAGCCTGACAGACTTGACATGTTAAAAGGAGGGTGATGCTTGTTTGCGTTGCATAACAATGGCTTCACAGGCAAGGATACTTCACAGGCTACTAAGATTGCACCTAAATCAACAATTTATAGGATCATCAAGAACTTCAAGGAAAGAGGTTCAATTCTTGTTAAGAAGGCTTCATGGCATCCAAGCAAGTCCAGTAAGCGCCAGGATCGTCTCCTAAAGAGGATTCAGCTGCGGGATCGGAGTGCCACCAGTGCAGAGCTTGATCAGGAATGGCAGCAGGCAAGTGTGAGCGCATCTGCACGCACAGTGAGGCGAAGACTTTTGGAAGATGGCCTGGTGTCAAGAAGGGCAGCAAGCCACTTCTCTCAAAAAAAAAACATCAGGGACAGATCGATCTTCTGCAAAAAGTAAGGTGAATGGACTGTTGAGGACTGGGCCAAAGTTATATTTTCGGATGAAGCCTCTTTCTGATTGTTTGGGACATCTGGAAAAAGGCTTGTCCGAAGAAGAAAAGGTGAGCACTATCATCAGTCCTGTGTCATGCCAAGAGTAAAGCATCCTGAGACCATTCATGTCCCACACATGAAAGGTCTCAAGATGCTTCTGATCCAAGGGAGTGGGCTCACTCATATTTTTGCCCCAAAACACAGCCATGAATACAGAATGGTACCAAAACACCCTCCAACAGCAACTTCTTCCAACAATCCAACAACAGTTTGGTGAAGAACAATGCATTTTCTAGCACAATGGAGCACCGTGCCATAAGGCAAAAGTGATAACTAAGTGGCTCGGGGACCAAACGTTGGAAGTTTGGGTCCATGGCCTGGGAACTCCCCAGATCTTAATCCCATTGAGAACTTGTGGTCAATCCTCAAGAGGCGGGTGGACAAACAAAAACCCACTAATTCTGACACACTCCAAGAAGTGATTTATGAAAGAATGGGTTGCTATCAGTCTGGATTTGGCCCAGAAGTTGATTGGGAGCATGCCCAGTCGAATTGCAGAGGTCCTGAAAAAGAAGGGCCAACACTGCAAATACTGACTCTTTGCATAAATGTCATGTAATTGTCAATAAAAGCCTATGATGTGCTTGTAGTTATATTTCAGTACATCACAGAAACAACTGAAACAAAGATCTAAAAGCAGTTTAGCAGCAAACTTTGTGAAAACTAATATTTGTGTCATTCTCAAAACTTTTGGATACGACTGTACACAAAAAAACATATTGTAGATTTTGTAAAACAGTTGGATACAACATCATTCACTTCTACCATCACCTAACAGCTGTTTTCTTGTCAATATTAGTCATATTAATCCCATATCTGCCCTTTATCATGTGTACTCTTTCTTTCATCTCAGCTATAAGGAACTGTGCGCGTGAGTGTCATTAAAGAGGTTCCTTGTTTGTATTTGGATACAGTAGAGTTAGCAAGCCAAATCTCAAAAACAGCTCTTAATAAATATAGTTATAGAAGTTAAATTAAATTCATTATGACACACTCTACGCTTTGTTTCATTGTATCCCATACCATGTCATTTTGTTCATTTGTGTTTACTGTGAGAATTACCTGCATTAAGTTTCTTTTATGAATTACGGAGAAGATAAATAAATAGTTAATTACTGAATGTTCAATCATGCATAAATTGCATCTAAATAAACTCTCTTAAACTCTTGATATTATAGCAATGTAAATAATGGGTCAGTACGAACAAATCATAACTACAGTGGAACCTTGGATTGTGAGTAACATGGTCTGCGAACATTTTGCAAGATAAGCAAAATTTTTCAATACAATTTAACTTAATAAACGAGCGAGGACTTGATATACGAGTAGTATGCATGCGCTTTGTCTGCCAAGTGTCACATGATCACAACAATAGTTCTTCTCTCTCTCTAGCGCTGCGGGATTATGGGTAATCCTCTCCCATGCTCAGTCTCAGTGCACATGTTTCCAGAGTCTCTCTTTCTGTCAGAAAGCACTGATTCTGTTAGTGTGTGTGTGTGCGTGTGCGTGAATGTCATTAAAGAGGTTCCTTGTTAAAGAAGTTTCCAGGCAGAGCACCGTTTCTGTTAGTGTATGTGTGTGTTTGTGCGTGCATGCGCGTGCACGCATGTTCTTGTGTGTAAAAGTCGTAGTACACAGTAGCCCCCTCCCTCCTCCTCTCCTCTCGCCTTCACACCTACACACATGCGCATGCCCACATGAACACACACACACACACACACACACACACACACACACACACACACACACTAACGGAAACACTGATCTGTTGGAATTCTTTTCAATGGTAATTTGTTTTTTATTTTTACTTTAAATTTTGTATTAATTATTTTTATATTAATATTTTTGGGTTGTGGAACAAATCATCTGAGTTTCCATTATTTTTATAATTTAGATTTACGAGTGTTATTCTCGCAATTCAAGGTTCCACTGTAGTTAAATATCTCCACAAACATTCAAATGCTGCGCATGTCGTCATTTGATGTCCCTGTTCAAATGTTATAATGTTCAAAAGAAAAGCACAACGTGTTGATTCTAACTGCATCTGTTCTTTGGTGAATACCTCATGTGTGCTTACATGCCAACCTCATAAAATAGTACTTTTGATGTATAAAGCATTAAATGGTCTCGCACCACAGTATCTGAGTGAACTGCTAGTGTTTTATGATCCCTAATTCGATCAAAGGATGCAGGCTGCTTGTCAGTACCATGAAAACTATAACAGGGGGCAGATACTTTTCTTATAGAGACCCAAAGTTATGGAATAGTCTTCCAATTAATGTTCGGACTCAGAAACAGTCTCAGTGTTTAAGTCTAGGCTAAAAACCTATTTATTTAGCCAAGCATTTTTGTAAATAGATTTGCCTTAGGTATAGGAGCATATCTGTGTGACTCATGGATATAGAGTATTATGGTGAACTGGTATATTTAGATGCTCTCATTGATCACTCAGTTTTGTTGACGGTGAAGTGATTGGTCACTATACATCTCAGGGAGCTCTCATGTCTGTGTTTCCTTCTGGCTCTCCCTTTTAGTTATACTGTCATAGTTAGTCTTGCCGGAGTCCCTGCTTGCACGTTGCACTAAATATACATTCACCTTATACATGTGACCATACCTAACTGGTATCTCTTCTACTCTTCTGCTCTCTTCTTTTCTCCCTCTTCTCCTCTTCCTGTCTCTTTGTCAAGCTATACATGTCGCTCCTGAGGTGCCAGTGATCTAGACCCCCTCTGCCCTCTGGACCTGTGTGACTCATCCTGGTGTCCTACTTCTGGTTGGAGATCTCGTTGCGTGGATGCCCCATGTGGTGTGCCTGGGAGGACTGCCATTTCCCACAGTCTACCTGAGCCTCCAATAATGAACTGGACTCCATATTAACTTAAACACATTTCCTGTTATACTGAACTCCCAGCCTCCTAACACACAGTATGACTGCAGATCAATCCCTGTTATCTGTTATCACCCAAATGAGGATGGGTTCCCTGTTAAGCCTGGTTCCTCTCAAGGTTTCTTCCTACTGCCATCTTGGGGAATTTTCTCTTTCCACTCTCGTCATCGTCCTCGGCTTGCTCATCAGGGACAACGTGATCATCATTCATACACATTCACATTTCATACAAACTTAAGTAATTCTTTTGATTGTGTAAAGCTGTTTTGTGACAATGTGAATTGTTAAAAGTGTTATACATATAAAATTCAATTGAATTTAATTGAAATTAAATTATATAGAGTAACAAACATTAACAGCTATTTTTGGAACACTGAGAATACCCCATCTCTATTTTTGTAACAGCTCTGTCAGAGTAATAATTTGCCAAGTCACAAGCCTCTGATCATTTCAAAATTAATATTGCTATCATTTTAAGTATGTTTTGGAAACAATTGTTAGACCTGGACATTGAAATAATACAATTTCAACTGTCTGCAGCTCGTGTATTTACTTACAGTCATGCTAAAAAATTAGTACCCCCTCTTTTAATTCTATGTGTATATTATGTAAAAACATAATTTAAAAAAATCATCTGATCACTGTGGTTATTAGTAGTAGGCAAATACCTCAGATGAACAATAACATTTAACTTTTCTCACTGTTATTAAACAAAACAGAGGCCAAAAAGAAAAAAAAGTTAAATGCTCATCATAATAATAATAATAATAATAATAATAATAATAATAATAATAATATTTTATGTGCGTACGCTGATTGGCGACAGGTTGTGGTGATTAATATTTTGGAGATAAAGGGCATGGGGTCTGATTGAGTTCTGAGCCTGGTCCGACTGTGACAATAATACTGTATATTTATATATTTTCTTACCTCAAATTAATTTTAAATGAAATTCCAATCCAAATATATTTCATATTGTTTTTAAATTAATAATGTTTTTAAGACTATTCTCAAAATATTGCCAGTCCATATGGAAGCACACTAACAAATGATAATTTGGAAGATATAACACTTTTGCAAATTTAACACTTTTGTTTGTGCTTACTGTTTGAAGTAACATTAGTTCAGGTAGTGGATATGAGCATGCTCATATAGGAAAAGCATTTTTTGAGATGCAGTTTGTTGTTCGGAAAAAAACTCCACGAAATTATGATGACGCTAGCTTTTCCTCACAGCTTTGCAGACTGAGACTCGACTTCAGGTATTTTGCTGGATCTACATTATTTAGAATAAATAAATAACAAAAAAATACATTTAATAAATAAATAAAATCCATGTAATTTGAGGGAAATATATTTATTCCTTCTTAAAGAAAAGCAGTAAAGGTATATTATAGACAGAAAAATAAACTTTCACTTCTGGCTGTTTGCTAAAATTCACTCATGGTTTTATTTTAATTGTTTGCTTGTCTGTTTGTTTTTCCATGTGCAAATTAAGATTTTTAATGGGGGTTAAAAATTCTTGATATACTGTAACATGGCCTGATATATAAGGCAAATTGTGAGTGATGCAATGTCACAAACAGAAGTGCTGATGGATGACAATAAGCATTAAACCAAGAACACGACCCCGCATGGACATAAAATATTTTCCATGACACCAGCTCCTCCTGCAATGTAAAGTGATAGTATGCAAAGATGTGATCTGTGACATGTTTAGTAGATGTAGATGGATTGAGTAATTCGTTTATTTTGATTATTGAACGGTAATAGCGGTAACAAACGGTAAGATTCCTATACAGTTTTGGTCTTGAGCCCAGTCAAAAAAATAGCATTGCCTCTAAATACAGTTGCAATCTGTTACTCTGCATATGGCACAGACATTGACTTACTGAACAAAGAAATAAATATTTTAGAAAGTATTTAGACTTAAAACTTTTTTACGTAAGCCTGAGAATTCTAAGCAGTCAAAATGATTTACCTTACGACACAAAGCACCATGCTTCTGGTTAGGTTTTTTTTTTTACCTCCCTGATTTAAAACTAAATTACAAAAATCTCAGTTTGATGCAAGTAACAACTTTTATTGATAATTTGTAATACTTAACATATGGGCTTTCACAGTATGAGAATACTGACATAGGATCCCCACAAGTTTCCCATCTGCAGCACAGAATTAAATCACCCATGCCCACTGACAGACTGTCCACCTTTTCCATTATTATCCTCCTAAATGTTAGCATATTAGCACAGCAGTGGCATATTGGTTTAGCATCCCTATTTTGTCTCCCGTTAAACTAGTCATATATTGAGTTTGAAGAACAGGCTTGATCTATACTTATCTATGCATTTTTTGTGTCAATGTTTAGTTCTTTTATGTCTGGTCTTGGGTCAGTGGGGTGGCACGTCTCTCACAGGGATCACTTTACACGTCAGGATGATAAAGGCTTAACAACTAGATCTGGCACACAAAATGACTGACAAAAATAACAGGCATTTACTCACAGAAGTCTGTCTGCTGCCTACTTAGAGCTTCTGAAACCTATTAAACGCTTCAGCAGACGCTATTAATGGAGGCAGCTTGGGAGGTCAAGGGTACAATCTCGATATGGAATTGAATCAAGTTAAACCTTGAAATGGAAAAGAGAGAGAGAGAGAGAGAGAGAGAGAGAGAGAGAGAGAGAGAGAGAGAGCAAATTTGTTCCTTGGGGTCATCTGCACATTTGAGAATTATTTAATCAGGAATTGAAAGATGGGATTCTCATTGTGGCAGCAGATCTGAACATTGATTGAACTGCTATGGTGCTGATGTGATGTCAATAAATCTCCATGTGACATCTGTACACGTTCATGTCAACCCCTGGTATAAAGGTCAGCATTAACCATGTACCTCTCTGGTTTCTGATTATGCATGTAATACACAAACAAAATCTTTTGACTGAGAGAGAGAGAGAGAGAGAGAGACTATATAGCAATATTATTGCTTTATATATTGCTTTATATAACCATAACAGAAAGCCTTATTTGCACTTGTTTGTCATATTTTTCTGTAGTTTCTACTTAACGTTAGCTTTTTTGCACCAATTAATGGATTTGTTGACATGAATTATTTAATAAAGTTGGTGGTATTCAGGAGGAATTCTTACATGAGTATAGTTTTACAGCAAATGCTTAATAATAATAATAAAATCTGCAATTGCTAATGTAGTTTGAGGTTTATTTGGGACATGGCCTGTGTCATCCTGCTGTTCTTAGACTTGTTTCTCTGACTCATTTAGTCCTTCACATATCATCTTATCAGTTTATTAGTTTGTGATTACCTGACCTTCTTTAGCCTGCAGAAAGCATTCAAAATCCATCTTGTTTTCTACAAAAAATATATATATGTAAAGCAAATAAAGTATGTTTGCTCGATGTTCCTTGGTCGAATAATAGTCCTCAATCATTTTTTAATCAATGTGTCATTAAGCCTCTATTTCCAATTAAACATTATGCTCACTTGACAAAACCTGGACATAAAAACAATGAATTAGGCTAATTTATTATGGTGAGTCAAAAATTATCTGCACTCCAGTTATATTAAAACATCTGTTGACTGCACTGTCTTACTGTGAGGTCTTAGGAAAAAGGGGAATTTTGTTTAGAAATCTGGGGAAGGGAAAAGGGTTTGAGGAGGTAGGATGGAAAGTAGTGAAGGAGGAAGACTACCTCGGACACCTGCTGGAAACAAGCATCCAACAACAAGCACTGATAAAGCAACTTTCACAAGGTTTGCAGGTAATAGCAGCTGAGCTTTCTTGGCTGCAACACAAAGCCGCACAAGAGATACACACGTGGACAAACTTGTTGGTACCTTTCAGTCAATGAAAGAAAAACTCACAATGGTCACAGAAATAACTTTAATCTGACAAAAGTAACAATAAATAAGAATTCTATGAATGTTAACCAATGAAAGTCAGACACTGCTTTTCAACCATGCTTCAACAGAATTATATAAAAAAAAAATGAACTCATGGAACAGGCCTGGACAAAAATGATGGTATCCCTAACTTAATAGTTTGTTGCACAACCTTTTGAGGCAAATCACTGCAATCAAATGATTCCTGTAACTGTCAATGAGACTGCACCTCTCTGCAGGTATTTTGGCCCCACTCCTCATGAGCAAGGTGCTCCAGTTGTTTCCGGTTTGAAGGGTGCTTTTCCAGACAGCATGTTTCAGCTCCTTCCAAAGATGCTCAATAGGATTGAGGTCAGGGCTCATAGAAGGCCACTTTAGAATAGTCCAATGTTTTCCTCATAGCCATTCTTGGGTGTTTTTAGCTGTGTGTTTTGGGTCATTGTCCTGTTGCAAGACCCATGACCTGTGACTGAGACCCAGCTTTCTGACACTGGCCAGCACATTTCTCTCTAGAATCCCTTGATAGTCTTGAGATTTCATTGTACCCTGCACAGATTCAAGACACCCTGTGGCAGATGCAGCAAAGCAGCCCCAGAACATAACAGAGCCTCCTCCATGTTTCACAGTAGGGACAGTGTTTTTTTCTTGATATGCTTCATTTTTCCGTCTGTGAACATAGAGCTGATGTGCCTTGGCAAAAAGTTCAATTTTTGTCTCGTCTGTGGACAGGACATTCTCCCAGAAGCTTTGTGGCTTGTCAACATGTAGCTTGGCATATTCCAGTCTGTCTTTTTTATGATTTGTTTTCAACAATGGTGTCCTCCTTGGTCATCTCCCATGTAGTCCACCTTGGCTCAAACAACGACAGATGGTGCGATCTGACACTGATGTTCCTTGAGCATGAAGTTCACCTTGGATCTCTTTAGAAGTCTTTCTGGGCTCTTTTGTTACCACTCGGATTATCCGTCGCTTTGATTTGTCATCAATTTTCCTCCTGTGGCCACGTCCAGGGAGGTTGGCTACAGTCCCATGGATCTTAAATTTCTGAATAATATGTGCAACTGTAGTCACAGGAACATCTAGCTGCTTGAAGATGGTCTTACAGCCCTTACCTTTAACATGCTTGTCTATAGTCTTCTTTTGAATCTCCTGAGACAACTCCTTCCTTCGCTTCCTCTGGTCCATGTTGAGTGTGGTACATACCATGTCACCAAACAACACAGTGACTACCTGGAGCTCTATATATAGGCCCACTGACTGATTACAAGATTGTAGACACCTGTGATGCTAATTAGTGGACACACCTTGAATTAACATGTCCCTTTGGTCACATTATTTTCAGTATTTTCTAGGGGTACCATCATTTTTGTCCAGGCCTGTTCCATTAGTTTATTTTTTTAAATAATTCTGTTGAAGCATGGTTGAAAAGCAGTGTCTGACTTTCATTGGTTAACATTCATAGAATTTTTTTTATTATTACTTTTGTCAGATTAAAGTTATTTATCTGACCATTGTCAGTTTTTCTTTCATTGACCAAAGGGTACCAACAATTTTGTCCACGTGTGTACATTTCCTGATCCACACCATAATGTGTGACACTCTCCATTAAGCTCACATCTCATGATGAGATTTGAGGTGGCAAAGACTGCACCCCCTCACTTGTACAGAAAAAAAGACGAGTAAGTGATAGTTGATGCCACAAATCTAGTCCCTGCTACGCAAAGAACCAGTGCCTGTGGCGGCCCAATGCCACAAATTAGCATGTGATGCCAAGAATTGCCAGTTTTAAGTGCTCCAAAGATCCCATGCCATCTACTACACGTTGGGTGAAGATTAACGGGCTCCATTATCAATGCTGCTTGACACAGGAAGTGACAGTCACATACCCCACGGTGGTGCCCTCTTAATGCACCCCATGCCACCCAATCTCTGTTACTTGCGTACGCCTTGACTGGGTGCATGGTCGTGCATGACTGGGTGCATGGTCGAGAATGGAACTTTTGGAAGATAGTTTGGGCGAGGATGCAGAATAGCTTTGACTAGCCCAGGGGCAAACTCTAGGTAGGATGGGGAGACAGACAAACCCTGCAGATCTCCAATTCTCTTCAAAAAAATAATGGCCATAAGAAAAACCATCTTAGGAGTCAGAAGCCTGACAGGCGCTGACTCTAAAGGTTCGAAAGGGGTGTCAATCAGACCTTTGAGCAAAATAGTTAAGTCCCACGAAGGGACTGTCGCTCAACCGTTTAGCTCCACGGTCAACTAAAAGAGTGCTTTCCCACAGAAACCCCATCGGTCAGAACATGACAAGCCGAAATATCAGCTACGTACGTTCTGAGATTACTAGGGCATAAGCCAGAGGAGAACTTTTCTTGCAGAAACTCCTAACAATTCCGCAGTGGACTGAGTCTACATGTTTTGCCATGCACCAACTTTCAAATACACTCCATTTGAGGGCATAAGTTCTTCTAGTGGAGGGAGCCCTAACACTTAGAATAGTTTAAATTACGCTGGCTGGAAGACCAGCATCCCTTAGTTGGTCCCCTTCAGGGGCCAGACATGAAGGTTCCAGAGCTCGGGCCTGGGATGAAATATTGTCACATGGAGGCATGCATCTCTCAACAAACTCTGCGATATCGGTGAGTTAACACTTTTCTTTTCCTTTTCCTTTCGTAATTTTGATGCACACACACACACACACACACACACACACACACACACACACACACACACACACACACACACACACACACACAAACACAAAGCGGTCCAGAATACAAAATAGACCTGAGGATGTTTCCGGTTCACTCCTATTTATAACCTGCAGGTGCACCTTATCAGATGATGTCACCTGACCGAGGTTATAAGCCAAAAATATATGGCGTGTTTGATACACACATGCTTCACAACCTGAGAACAAAGAGATGTTCCCATAAAAAAAGGGACACATAGGGGTACAGAACGCTGTCAAAAAAATCAGAGACAGGTTTTACTCGCAAGAGCTCAACATGGAGGTGCACAACTTCTGCCAGTGCTGTCTCATCTGTGATCACTAATTCCTGTCACTAATACCTCTTCCTATTATAAACATCCTATTTGAAGGAATTGGCATGGATCTAGTTGGAACTTCAAAATAATATCAGTAAAGATCTGCCTATTGTGAAACAGCACCTGCAGGAGGCTCTGGAAAAACAGAAGTGCGTCTATGACGATCGGCGCAAGCGAGTTCAAGGTGAGCAACCAGGTCCTGCTGCTTCTCTCCATTGCTACGTGCAAGTTCCTGGTCTGCTGGCAAGGACCCTTTACTGTCATGGAACAAGTTGGGCCAGTGAACTACCATCTGCAACAGCTCGGTAAGTGCAAAAGCACTCAAACCTGAGATTTTGTCAATCTATTAAAATGGAGGATCGAACCCATTCCATGCTCCTCAGCCCTTGCCTCTCAGAACAAGAACCGCCACCTAGTTCATTGCAGGGAGGATTTGTTGCCCACACAGAACCAGGAGCTGAGTGCAACTTTGACCACCCCTTCACTGTTCAGACCATCGAACACAGTGCTCGCTGCCAGCCTTTCTCAGGAGTTCGAAGGCAAAGAACATCCAGGCCTGTATGTGAGTAGAAAGCTTACATCAACCGAAATAAATTATGCCACAATTGAATCGGAGGCTCTTGCCATTAAGTAGCTTCGCTCCTACATTTAAGGGTGGCACATCACTCTGGTCACAAATCGTGCTCCTCTACAATGGTTGGCAAGACCTAAAGATACTAACCCCGAATAACTTGTTGGTTTTTCTTATCAGCATTATATTCAGGACCTTCCCTAACACAGGGCTTTAGAGGGGGTCAACGAAATAGGAGTTTGTGAGAGTGGTTATGATATGCACGGGGAGACCTTTCCATTTTGAGATAGCGTGGGATTATTAATTAAGGAGCTCAAAGGAAACCAAAAGAAAACTGAAAACCCAAAATAAACAGAGCTCTGTCATATATGCAAGAACGGACGGGGGTCTGGAAACTAAAAATAATAACTTAAAATCCTCTCGGGACATTCTCGTCCTCTACGGAATCGGTCTGGACCCTATGAAACTCTTTAATCGCTTCGGCATCCAGTGTTTGCCGAACAGGAAGCACCCGATCACCCAGGCTGGACACCAACCCTGGTGGTCTACCGCTCGGTCACCACAGGTGGGTGTATTTGGGGGAATAAGGTGCGAGGTGTAACCCGGGTTTGGTACTTTGGGGTTTTACATCCCAGTAGCCCTGATGGGCAGTAGTAAGAGTTACTTACTACCAAAGCTAGTCGATGCAAGGGTTGTGACCAGGGGAAACCCAGCACTCCTCTCTGTTCTGGCACCCGGGTTACCAGAAACGACATTCACTCAGAATGAAGTCCGAGCCTTAATATCACTGTGGCCGTCCTCTGCGTCACCCATCCTGACTTAATTAGCTGGCCGGCCAGGGAGACCAATAGGATGTTGGAAGGGTGCTGGCTAACTGGAATACAGTTTACAGTGCCGCACCTAGCCTCCCGTCAATAAAATTTCCTGTGGCCCCCGAATCAATGAGCACCTCCATTTGGGCTCTACCGGGATCCCAGTCCCTGAGAGCGTAGTTGGTAGGAAGAGCCCTGCATGATGGATCTCTTGGGTTTTGGGTCAAACCTGACTTCCCCCCCCTCCTGACTTCCTGACCCCATCTGTAACTTACTGGGCCATGGGTGTAGCTTGCCCTTTGGGAGCCCTGTGGGCAGCTATGCTGAGGGGCAAGCCTGGCAATGCCTATCTGCATGTGCTCTCCCATGTCTTCTTTCTCAAGATCTTCTTCAGGCTCAAAATCAGGGACCGGATATGAAGCCTCAGGCTCTATCTCCATGGGCAGAGGTGAGACTTTGTGCCTATACCCGGGGGGGGGGGGCGGGGGGAGCGACTGGCTAGGCGCATGGATTGGCTTTTGTGGGGTGGAGGAGATGTTCTCCACCTGGAGCTGCCAGAACGTCCGAACTGACGCTCATGAAGGCGATTATCCACCCGGATGGCTAGTCTATAAAACTCCTGTTTTATGTCTTTTTTGTACTTTTATATGTAACCTGAGAGTGCGCGCTTAAAGGACAGGCTGGGTCTTTGCCTCTGTCTCTCGACTTTCTGAACGCTTGTCTTTTTCTTTCTTTTTTTTACTTTTCTGTCTTTTTCTTTCTTTGGTCTTTGGTCCTGATACATTACCGGTGCTACCTAAACGATTGCACGGTTTGCCGAGGTATCAGGACCCTTAAATAAACACACTGATTGCGGCGTTGTAGCAACCGTGTGTTTATAAACTGTGTGCCGTGCCTTTGCCTTTTCAGAGCCTGCGGATCTGCCCATTCTGAACAATTAATGCGCGGTTCAGCCACTTGCGCGACCCGCATCGTTACATATGGTACTTGAAGGGATTTGCAAATGCATTTGACAATACTGTTTTGGCAATTACTATTCCAGAAAGACTTCCATTTCTTAAAATAACAACTGACTGATCTTGTTGTTACATTTAATATATTTATATATAATTATTTATTTATATAATATATGTAATTATATTATAATTAACTAATTCCATATGTGCTATTTAACATAGTTTTAAAATTCTATTAAATTAAATTCAATTATATTTGTATAGCGCTTTTAACAATTGCGATTGTCGCAAAGCATCTTTAAACAATCAAAACAATAATTTAAGTTTGAATGAAATGTGAACGTGTATGAATCAAAATGGTCAGATAGTCCCTGATGAGCAAGTCGAGGGCGGCAGTGGCCAGGAAAAACTCCCTGAGATGGCAGTAGGAAGAAACCTTGAGAGGAACCGGACTAAACAGGGCATCCTCATTTGTATGTAGTTTTTGTTGAAGAATGTAGAAAATAAATCACAAAAATAAATAAAGAAATTTGCAAGTGATTCCAAACTCTTCACCAGGAGGGTATATTGATACACCTTTCTGATTTTTCTTTATTTTTATGTTTTTCACCATTGTATATTAATACTGATGACATTCAAACTATGAAATAACATGTACAAAATATACAGAATATGTTTTAGATTGTCCAAAGTAGCTACATTTAACTTTGATGACAGCTTGGCACACTCATGGCATTCTCTCATCAGATTAATGTGGTAGTTACATGTGTAATACAGGTGTTATAATGTGAGTGTGCTTTGGTGTTGACATTGATGGTGATTTACACACGTGGACAAAATTGTTGGTACCCTTCGGTCAATGAAAGAAAAACTCACAATGGTCACAGAAATAACTTTAATCGGTCAAAAGTAATAATTAAAAAAAAAATCTATGAATGTTAACCACTGAAAGTCAGACATTGCTTTCAACCATGCTTCAACAGAATTATTTTAAAAAATAAACTCATGGAACAGGCCTGGACAAAAATGATGGTACCCCTAGAAAATACTGAAAATAATGTGACCAAAGGGACATGTTAATTCAAGGTGTGTCCACTAATTAGCATCACAGGTGTCTACAATCTTGTAATCAGTCAGTGGGCCTATATATAGGGCTCCAGGTAGTCACTGTGTTGTTTGATGACATGGTATGTACCACACTCAACATAGACCAGAGGAAGTGAAGGAAAGAGTTGTCTCAGGAGATTCGAAAGAAAATTATAGACAAGCATGTTAAAGGTAAAGGCTATAAGACCATTTCCAAGCAGCTAGATGTTCCTGTGACTACAGTTGCACATATTATTCAGAAATTTAAGATCCATGGGACTGTAGCCAACCTCCATGGACGTGGCCGCAGGAGGAAAATTTATGACAAATCAAAGAGATGGATAATCCGAATGGTAACAAAAGAGCCCAGAAAGACTTCTAAAGAGATCCAAGGTGAACTTCATGCTCAAGGAACATCAGTGTCAGATCGCACCATACGTCGTTGTTTGAGCCAAAGTGGACTACATGGGAGACGACCAAGGAGGACACCATTGTTGAAAACAAATCATAAAAAAGCCAGACTGGAATATGCCAAACTACATGTTGACAAGCCACAAAGTTTCTGGGAGAATGTCCTATGGACAGATGAGACAAAAATGGAACTTTTTGCCAAGGCACATCAGCTCTATGTTCACAGACGGAAAAATGAAGCATATCAAGAAAAGAACACTGTCCCTACTGTGAAACATGGAGGAGGCTCTGTTATGTTCTGGGGCTGCTTTGCTGCATCTGGCACAGGGTGTCTTGAATCTGTGCAGGGTACAATGAAATCTCAAGACTATCAAGGGATTCTAGAGAGAAATGTGCTGGCCAGTGTCAGGAAGCTGGGTCTCAGTCGCAGGTCATGGGTCTTGCAACAGGTCAATGACCCAAAACACACGGCTAAAAACACCCAAGAATGGCTAAGAGGAAAACATTGGACTATTCTAAAGTGGCCTTCTATGAGCCCTGACCTCAATCCTATTGAGCATCTTTGGAAGGAGCTGAAACATGCAGTCTGGAAAAGGCACCCTTCAAACCGGAAACAACTGGAGCAGCTTGCTCATGAGGAGTGGGCCAAAATACCTGCAGAGAGGTGCAGAATTCTCATTGACAGTTACAGCAATCGTTTGATTGCAGTGATTGCCTCAAAAGGTTGTGCAACAAACTATTAAGTTAGGGGAACCATCATTTTTGTCCAGGCCTGTTCCATGAACTTCCATGAGTTCATTTTTTTTTTTTATAATTCCATTGAAGCATGGTTGAAAAGCAATGTCTGACTTTCAGTGGTTAACATTCATAGAATTCTTATTTATTATTTCTTTTGTCAGATTAAAGTTATTTCTGTGACTATTGTGAGTTTTTCTTACATTGACCGAAGGGTACCAACAATTTTGTCCACGTGTGTAGTTACAATTGAGGGCAAACTTAACTAGCATAGCTACCACAGCATTTTGCAGTGACATGCAATCCCATCTGATTTACGTCTCATTTGTTTTCCAAATGAACAATGGCCCCAAATGCTTCTAGAATAGGGAAGAGCTATTTGTGGAAGAAGGAGTATGATGGAGTGCTGCATCAGATGACCTGGCCTCCACAATCACCTGATTTAAATTAAATTACATTTATGCTTTGGCAGATGCTCTTATCCAGAGCCACTTACATAAGTGATTTGAAGTTATCATTATTAAATACATCCTTACACTGGTTCACTAGGTTATTAACTACAAGTACCCTCAGTTAAACACTGTTGGAAAGTTTATTTTATTTTATTTTTAATTAATTATCAGGGTGTGGAGGTGGGAAGTGGAGTGTTAACACAAATAGGTAAGATATAAAAACAGATGCATGTCTTCCTCAATCCTTGAGACATGGTGGGATCAGTAGGGTTGTACTAGAAGATTGGAGGGAATGTGCAGGGTATGGTAAGTGCTTTGAGGTATGTGGGTGCTGGGCCATTTTTAGCTTTGCAGGCAAGGATCAGTGTTTTCAATTTTATGCGAGCAGAGCAGAAAGCCAGTGGAAAAAGTGGAGAATTGGGCTGGTGATAACTTAGGAAGGTTAAAGAAAGTCATGAAGCCACATTCTGGTTAGAGGACAAATGGTGCAAAGAGGCAAACTTGCCATGAGTTGCAATAGTCCAATAACAAGGGACTAAACAAGCACCTGAGTGGAGATAAATGGTCGAATTCTTCTGAGGTTATAAATAAAAAATCAACAAGAGCAAGTAAAGTTAGTAATGTGAGGAAAAAGGACAGCTGATGGTCCAGAGTTTCCCCAAAGTTGGACTGGAGCGTGAAGGAAAAGAATCCAACTTCATGAGACTGACTGAGAGAATGCCAAGAGTTTGCTAAGCTGTCAGCAAAGCAAAAAAGGTGGAAAAAGCTGGAAAGGTCGAAAACACTGGATGAAAAAATTTTTTTTTAAACCTTTTGTTTTCTGATGTCATGGGCAAGTATAGTAATACAAATGTGTGTGTGTGTTCAAAGTTTCTGAATAAATACAAAAAAAAATAAAACATGTTTTCCTTTTAAATCTAAACCCAAATCTAACCAAGGCAGCTGTCTGAATAGGCATTTCTAAAAATACAAATTAAAAGAACATGTTCAATTCATTGTTTAGGTCAGAAATGACATGTTTTAAACATATGCTACTTTTTATTTTATATCACCTTTTTCAGAATCATGCCATGTGATGACAAAAATGTAATTGCTTTGTCTGTGTTGGAAATGCAAAGTACATGTAACAACTAATGAGAAACTGTCAGCTGTGTTTTTTCAACCAGAAGATGGTTGTTATGGGTAACCATCATCTAACATAAACTGACACATTTATTTTCACCTTTTTACTTTTAGTTAAATTCTTGAAATGATTCTGGTTATAGAAATAGTACATATATAATAGCACAAGAACACATGCCTGCAGTCTGGATTGTGTGCAGTAGTATTATGTACAGCATCATGCAGTATTGTATTATCATTGTGTGGTAGTGGTGTGTGTGTGTGAGAGAGAGAGAGAATTTTGAGTTTTTAAACACACTTTATTGTGAAACAACTCTTTATTTATTTATGCTATATATATAAATGTATACACACACACATGCATGCACACACACGCACATACACACTGTATTAACATACTTGGAATTCTTTTTTTTTTCTCGTGACCCTCCACCTCAACGTCCATGTTCGGTTCTATGCGTTCGTGTGCGGTGCTGCACTCCGCTCCGTCACTCTCCTGACTGTGGTGTGTCAATGCTTTGGAAAGGCCCACTCCAGGCTTGGGCTCCTCAGTGTTTTCCGGCTGGCTGTCCCCAAGTTGCTGCTGCTGTTTCCCTGCCGAGTCACCCTGTGAGCTCCCCGGCTACACACCTCCGTGCAGACAGCTCAGTCTTTTATGTTTGATGTCACTTTACTCGAAGCACCACAGCCCCTTTGTGATGGTGAAGTGTAGCTGTTATTCCCATCCTTACACTTAACGTTTACATTTAATGGCCCCTCTTAGATTTTCGGTGAGGAAGATCACCATTGCTTTGTTCATCCAGCAGGCAGAGTAGATGTTCTCACATCCTATTTGCTCTCCCACCACTAGCAGCATCTCCTCCACCTATACACTGTCCATCGATACACATCTAATGCCATTCAGTAGAGACAAAGACTCCCCATCGGCCTCATTGTGCCTCATTCACTCTCTCTCTTTCACTATAAACTTTCACTACTAAAAAATTAATGGGAGGGGGGGTTCTTCTGAAAATTTGTGCAGAGAGAGAGAGAGAGAGAGAGAGAGAGAGAGAGAGAGAGAGCGTGTGTGTGTGTTTGTGTTTGTGTGTGTGTGTGTGGAGAGAGAATTCAGGACTAGTGCTTAGCCCTGAATCGCACCACACTGCTGTTCTCTGTCTAGAAGATGCTTAACCCAGACTGTTATATCATCAAGCACAGATCAGCCCAAGAACTGCAGAACAATAGCCTGCAAGTGGCCATATAACAAAACCAAGCAGCACTGGAAAATGCATTTTTCCATCCCATCAGGAGATGCTGAAAGAACTGAGGGTGATAAAAGACCAAATACAACAGCAGAAAAAAAAAATCCAAAAGTTTTTCTTATTACTCTCGCCTGAAGATGCTCCATTTATGGAGGAAATGTGTATGAGCTTGTGACAGATTGAGGTCCAGAAATACACTGTGTTTTCACCTCTGTAGAAGAATAGGGAATGACAAGTGTTGTCAAGAATAGGCAGGAACTTTATTTTGCTGTGGTCGTGAGAGATATGCTGGTTAAGGTGGCATATAGTGCTTGTGCAGTATGCGTTGGTGTTTCAATAAAATGCATTGTTAATAAGTATATGAGCAGGTACACACGTGGACAAAATTGTTGGTACCCTTCGGTCAATGAAAGAAAAACTCACAATGGTCACATAAATAACTTTAATCTGACAAAAGTAATAATTAAAAAAAATTCAATGAATGTTAACCAATGAAAGTCAGACATTGCTTTTCAACCATGCTTTAACAGAATTATTTTAAAAAATAATTCAGGCTTGGACAAAAATGATGGTACCCCTAGAAAATACTGAAAATAATGTGACCAAAGGGACATGTTAATTCAAGGTGTGTCCACTAATTAGCATCACAGGTGTCTACAATCTTGTAATCAGTCAGTGGGCCTATATAGAGGGCTCCAGGTTGTCACTGAGTTGTTTGGTGACATGGTATGCACCACACTCAACATGGACCAGAGGAAGCGAAGGAAAGAGTTGTCTCAGGAGATTCAAAAGAAAATTATAGACAAGCATGTTAAAGGTAAAAGCTATAAGACCATTTCCAAGCAGCTAGATGTTCCTGTGACTACAGTTGCACCTATTATTCATAAATTTAAGATCCATGGGACTGTAGCCAACCTCCCTGGACGTGGCCGCAGGAGGAAAATTGATGACAAATCAAAGAGACGGATAATCCGAATGGTAACAAAAGAGCCCAGAAAGACTTCTAAAGAGATCCAAGGTGAACTTCATGCTCAAGGAACATCAGTGTCAGATCGCACCATCCGTCATTGCTTGAGCCAAAGTGGACTACATGGGAGACGACCAAGGAGGACACCATTGTTGAAAACAAATCATAAAAAAGCCAGACTGGAATATGCCAAACTACATGTTGACAAGCCACAAAGCTTCTGGGAGAATGTCCTATGTATAGATGAGACAAAAATGGAACTTTTTGCCAAGGCACATCAGCTCTATGTTCACAGACGGAAAAATGAAGCATATCAAGAAAAGAACACTGTCCCTACTGTGAAACATGGAGGAGGCTCTGTTATGTTCTGGGGCTGCTTTGCTGCATCTGGCACAGGATGTCTTGAATCTGTGCACGGTACAATGAAATCTCAAGACTATCAAGGGATTCTAGAGAGAAATGAGCTGGCCAGTGTCAGAAAGCTGGGTCTCAGTCGCAGGTCATGGGTCTTGCAACAGGACTATGACCCAAAACACACAGCTAAAAACACCCAAGAATGGCTAAGAGGAAAACATTGGACTATTCTAAAGTGACCTTCTATGAGCCCTGACCTCAATCCTATTGAGCATCTTTGGAAGGAGCTGAAACATGCTGTCTGGAAAAGGCACCCTTCAAACTGGAAACAACTGGAGCAGCTTGCTCATGAGGAGTGGGCAAAAATACCTGCAGAGAGGTGCAGAAGTCTCATTGACAGTTACAGGAATCGTTTGATTGCAGTTATTGCCTCAAAAGGTTGTGCATCAAACTATTAAGTTAGGGGTACCATCATTTTTGTCCAGGCCTGTTCCATGAGTTCATTTTTATAATTCCGTTGAAGCATGGTTGAAAAGCAATGTCTGACTTTCATTGGTTAACATTCATAGAATTCTTATTTATTATTACTTTTGTCAGATTAAAGTTATTTCTGTGACCATTGTGAGTTTTTCTTTCATTGACCGAATGGTACCAACAATTTTGTCCACGTGTGTATATGTTGATTATTGTATCTGTAAGTCATCGTCAGTAAGCAGTTTATCCTGATCAAAGACATAGTGAAACAAGAACCTACTGTATATGATCATATAGGTAACCTATATGACCTATATGATGGGTGAATGATCAAACCATTACAGACCACCAAGCACACATATATGGACAATGAGTGGAACAAACCAAAGCCAGTTTACTTTCCAGCATGCATTTGTAAGGTGGACAAAAACCAGAGAACCCAGAGCTCCACAGCAAAACTGTTCTGTACACTTACAAAGATATCTTCATACATTAGATACAACATGGGACTATTTTTTCTAAACCTACAGCTTTTTTTATTTTTAATGAAAAGAAATTGTGTTTCCAATCATAAGAATTGCTCCAATGATGAAAATAAACAGAATTTTTTTTCCAACTGCCAGCCACTTTGGCAGCTGCTTGTAGGCCAACACAAACTGTCCAACACTCTCTCTGTGACCTAACAGATGCCAAGAGTAGGTGGGACATCACTACATTGGATGAGCTGCTCTGCTCTGGCAAGCATAGAATTTGCCAAAATATTCCGCAGAACAACTTCTACCCAAACAGCAAAAGAGTAGAGAATAACTGTTATTGTGTCTAAGGATTATTTTCCGATGTGTTTATTAGAGGCAGCATACTAAAGAATGTTACAGACAGTGCAACTAAAGCATTACCAGAAAATGACATGCCAGATTGAGAAAACAGTCTAAGCATGTGATTATGCATATTTATATTTGCTTGTATACAGTGCCTTGCAAAAATATTCATACCCCTTGACTTTTCCACATTTTGTCATGTTGCAACTAGAACCATAAATGTATTTTATTGGGATTTTATGTGATAGACCAACACAAAGTGATATTCAGACCCCTTAACCCTGAAACCCCTAACTAAGATTCAGTTTAGTGTTGCCTTCAGAAGTCACCTAGTAGTAAATAGAGTCCCCCTGTGTATAATTTATCTCAGTATAAATACGGCTGTTCTGTGAAGCCCTCAGAGGTTTGTAAGAGGACAATAGTGGACAAACAGCATCATAAAACTCAAGGAACATGCCAGGCAGGTCAGGGATAAAGTTGTGAAGAAATTGAAGATTAGATTAGATTACATTTGCAGTTTGTGATAAGCCATGCAATGCTTGAAACAGGACGTCTTATGGCTTTCTTTCCACAATGGTTTTCTTCTTGCCACTCTTCCATAAAGGCTTGATTTGTGGATGCAAAACTAATACGTGTCTAGTGGACAGATTCTCCTACCTGGGCTGTGGATCTCTACAGTTTCTCCAGAGTTACAATGGGCCTCTTGACTGCTTCTCTGATTAAAGCTCTCCTTGCCTGGCCTGGTCCTTTAAACTTCTCCACAATTTTATCCCTGACCTCTCTGGTGTGTTCCTGATGATATTTGTTCATTAATGTTCTCTATCAAACCTCTGAAGACTTCTCAGAACATCTGTATTTATACTGAGATTAAAAGTCCACACAGGTGGACTTTTTACTATTTTTACTATTTACAGTAGGTGACTTCTGAAGGCCATTGATTCGACTGGATTTTAGTTAGGGGTATCAGGGTAAAGGGGGCTAAATATAAATGCTTGCCAAACTTTTCAGATTTTTTTTTTTTTTTGCAAAACATTTTAAATACCATTTATCATTACATAAAATGGCAATAAAATACATTTACATTTGTCGTTGTAACGTAACAAAATGTGGAAAAGTTCAAGGGGTATGAATACATTTGCAAATCACTGTACATATAACTTTCTGTTAAAAACATACAATGTTATTTTTCTTTAAGTTTGAAAATCCATATCATTTTATCCACTCACCATTTCCTCTGACTCATGTCTATAAGACGCAGGAACTTACCACATTCACCCTTTCTTAACACAGAATCAAAGGCCAGCACCCAGGGCCATGTCATCAGTAAACCTTTAGCTGGTGTCTTGTCGCCATGCACATGCTGTTAGAATATAAAGATACTGTTATATCAAGGCATCAATTTTCCATTAACTTTTGGATCTGGTCTGAGGGCAAGAACTAGAGGATATGCACTGTCTATTTGATTGGGCCTATGTTCTCTCATTTGTAAAAAAAAAAAAAAAAAAAAAAAAAATCATACTAGGGTGAGCAACTTCCAATGAAATAAATGTGTGTGTGTGGTATGTGTGTTTAAGATAGATAGATAGATAGATAGATAGATAGATAGATTGATTGATTGATTGATTGATTCCCCCACATTTGGTACATCTTTACACCTTGTAGCAGATCAGGAAAAACACTACCCTGCTGAAGGTTCTTAACTTGTAAGGCTTTTTAGAGTTTGTATTGTAGTTCATTCTTTATGTTAACATCAACATAACTTCAACCATTTTCAGTCATTGTTGATGTTTATTCATTAACATACATTTTTACTCAATTCGAAATTAAGTAAAATTTATTCTGCCATTAATTTAAATATGTTGTTGCATAAATATTTTTTTTCTTGTAGAAAATAGTATACTTGATAGTTACTTCATTTATATTAAAGGACCTATTAATGTTTAACTATGTTTAAATAATATGCAACAACAAACATTAAATCCTTGATTAAAAACAACCCTGCATGCTACATTACTATATGCTCCAATAAATACTACAGTACACTGTGTATGCTTATCTGTACAGCTTCTGTAGTTACAGGTATCCAAAACCCTTATATCCAGGCTGCTATTCACAGTTGAGAAATCATAGCAGTTTTTTCCAAGTTTTAACAATTAGTAGCAAATCATGAGGCTTACTAGGTACTTTGTAGGGAAATAGTCTAAGTACATAAACAGTTTGTGATTGCTTTATATGATTTATAGCAGAAGTAACAATTTACAGTAGTACTGTATGTAATTTTATCACAATCCCAAGTACATTGTACTATTTCTTAGGTAATGTGTAGCCATTTATACTCTGTAAAAACTCAGTACAGTAAGTACACTGTAAAAAAAATTCCATTAAAGCAGTAATGTGCTGTGAAAACAGTGTATTTGGGGAAATATTTAGCACTTTTTAACAGTAGTCTTCTGTATTCATTTAAAATGGTCTGTATTTTGCAATGCTTTGTGGTCTAGCCCCATTTGCTAATGTTTTAAATAACGGTACATTTCAGTATTTTTTAGAAAATGATTAGAGTGTACAAGTGCAAAGCTGATCAAATCTCATTACTATTCTATCGAAGTAATTTGTTTTGTGTTATTATCTTAAACATAACTTTTAGAAGCAGCAATTTAATATATATATTATGGCATGCCGTTTAGGAAAATATTCATGAGAGAACTTAATGAAAACTCTGAATATATTGAATGAAACGTGAGAATATTGAATGGATTCCGAATATATTGATTGAAACTCTATATATATTGAATGAAATCTGAATATATTGAATGAACTGTGAGAATATTGAATGGATTCCGAATATATTGATTGAAATATATATATATTGAATGAATTCTGAATATATGGATTGAAAACTGATATATATTGAATGAAAAGTCTGAATATATTGAATGAAAAGTCTGAATATATTGAATGAAAAGTCTGAATATATTGAATGAAACATGACGTCATCGAAACACAGCGCCATCTTTAGGAAGGATGAGTGAGTCGGCGCGAAACTTGGTTGCTGCAATTGTGAGAAATGAAGAGATGGTCAACTCTTTGATGTGTGTATGTACGGCCCAAAGTGGTGGCGCAAGCCGCACTCTACGGATTACGGACTACGGATGAAGAAATATATTCGCTATTTCACCGCGGAAGACCGGTGTTATGCGCTAAAATGCCCCCCTGCCACAGATTGCACCCGCTATTTAATCTCCGTTGAATATTATATTAGACCAGAAATTTCTAGGTTTATGATTTAGAAATTACAAATTAGACCAAATGGATTTGATTATAAAATAAGCATTATAAAAAAAATTACATGTTGTATAGGGGAAAAATATAAATTATTATTTTTTCTATACAAGATGTATTTTTGATATTGCTTATTTACTAATAAAAATAATTTCGTAAAATTTTTCATCATAAATATTTATTTAGTGCAAGCATTTTTGTATTACATGACAAATCCCTGTAAAATAAATGTGGCACAAAATAAACATTATATGAGAATTTGTATCCATGATCTCGACACCTGTCACGTGCCAAGGGTTAATTATAATAGTTATATCATATTTTATAACAATAAACCTATGAATTTATGTTGTAATATAATATTTGATAGAGATTATGTAGTGGGGGGCGGGGGGGGGGGGGTGCAATCTGTGGCAGGGGAGCATTTTAGCGCATAACACCGGTCTTCCGCGGTGAAATAGTGAATATATTTCTTCATCCGTAGTCTGATACTGAGTGCGGCTTGTGTCACCACTTTGGGCCGTACACGCACTCATCAATGTGTTCACCATCTCTTCATTTCTCACAATTGCAGCAACCAAGTTTCTCGCCGACTCACTCATCCTTTCTAAAGATGGCGCTGTGTTTCGATGACGTCATGTTTCATTCAATATATTCAGACTTTTCATTCAATATATTCAGACTTTTCATTCAATATATCAGTTTTCAATCCATATATTCGGAATTCATTCAATATATATATATATATTTCAATCAATATATTCGGAATCCATTCAATATTCTCACAGTTCATTCAATATATTCAGAATCTTCATTCAATATATATAGAGGTTCAATCCATATATTCAGAATTAATTCAATATATATATTTTTCAATCAATATATTCGGAATCCATTCAATATTCTCACATTTCATTCAATATATTCAGAGTTTTCATTAAGTTCTCTCATGAATATTTTCCTAAACGGCATGCCATAATATATATATATACAAGGAAGTCCTTTGTCTTCAACTCTGCGATTAATTGAGTTGCATCTCACCAATTTGTACAGGTGGTATAAAAAAAACTGCTAATTACAACAGTGTTGTCAGTTATTTATAGCTACTGTATATAGTTATATACTATTATTTCTGCTGATCAGGTACTATAGAGTTAATCATATAGTTAATGACTTTTAATTATACATTATTTCTCTTTGGGCTAACCTAGAAAATTTCATAAAAGTTGTTATGCAAACTTTGTTAATGTTAGGAATGGGTTGAGACATGTTTTAGTTAGACAATGCTGTGTGAATATCACCTTACTATCTGAGTTGTTATCGTTGCTTGACAATTCTAGAGAAACTTCTAAATTACTGGTTACTGCGTTTTTGCAGTGGTACTCTGGAATAAACCTGGAGAGAAACAATAAGCCTGTAAATTGTAAAAAATCTACTGTAAATTATTAACAAAAATACAGAAATATAGTGTTTTATGTTTACGGTAATAAACTGGAAAGTGATTTAACAGTATGAGTACTGTAAAATTACAGTATATTGCTGGTGACAGTGTTGCCAGTAACTTACTGTTATTTAACAGGAACATTTTTTACAGTGTAGTCAACTAGACTGTATAATTAAACACAGAAAAACGACAGAAAACAAAATATCTCAGTCGCATTTCCTAAGTCATTCATGAAGTCAGACAAAGGGAATTAATTCATTTCCATATCTGAGTACTTTATACAGCATACATTGTAGCACAGCCACATAAGGGGGGAGTTTATATAGGCTGTAGTAAGACGGTAAGTAAAAATAAATCCGCCAGGCCTTATAAACTGACCCCGTTTAGTGTAACTAAAGTTTTCATAACAAAGCTGAACATTACAACATGAAAAATCAGTACTAGAGATATTAACATTTTCTGTATATTAATGAGTTAAAAAAAACATTGACTAAATGTTGTTTAGACAGATGATTAAGTTCACTAGCTGCCCATTTTATTTTTACAAAGAACTGTTATATCCTATCTCTGTTTGTATCTGTTTATTGTTATTTGTAAAAAGTTACATTTAAAAATACATCAAACTTTAAATATAGAAATAACTGGAAAAACTGGAAATAGAATAGAAATAAAAAATTCCAAATAGAAAATTTGAATAAATCATAAAATGATTGTCTTACATTTGTGTAAATCTTTTAGAGGATTATTTTCAGGAATTTTGTTGTACTAAGTAATATTTATGCAGTGTAATCAGGGCCTCTCAATTCGCAATTTGATCTCGATTGTTGTTGTTTTAATGTTACAGTGTGTGTTTTACAATGTCAGACAACACTTAAAGGCAAATAATGCATCCTTGCCGACTTTCCTCACTACTATTGATGTTTCAGCTTTTCACACCTACGTTGTACCTTCAGATTCCATACACAAAAACAGGGTTCACTGAGGCCAGGGTGAAAAACAAAAATCAAATTCAAATTTTATTCGTCACATACACAGTCATACACACTATGATATGAAGTGAAATGCTTATATGACTGCTGATGACCTCAAGATTTCAAAAGAAAGTTCCAGTGCAAAGTAAGAGTAAGAGAAGTAAGAGAGTTTACAAATTAGAAATATAAGATAATATGAAACCTTTTACATTTACATAATGTTCAAGCAATAAGATAATGAAAGTAAAATAAAGAATATATAATAAAAATAATAAAATATAGTAAAATGTAATATAATTGAAATTGTAATGTAGTGCAGTAATGAAATGTAGTGCAGTAATGAAATGTAGTGCAGTGTAGAACCGTGTCCAGTTATTGACAAGATAATGTGCGTAATGTACAGAATAATGTTCACAGTATAATGGTGTGCAAAATGTGCTAATGTGCAAATGTTCCATGTGTGAATGTATGTGTGTAACAGAGGTGGAAAGTAACGAATTACATTTACTCGCGTTACTGTAATTAAGTAGTTCTTTTGTGTACTTCTACTTTTTAAAGTAGATTTTAAAATCTGTAATTTTACTTTTACTTAAATATGTTTTGTTTGAAGTATTGCAATTCGCTACATTTTAAATCATATTCGCTACTGAGTAAAACAAATGAATGAAAATGCAAAAATAATAAAAATATAATGCTTTGTATAAACGCTTTGTTGCGCTCGCGTGTGTGTATCGTGTCCTGGTCGCACACCGCTCTAGACTCCATTCCTGGTTTTCTGACTGTCCCCACATCAGCATCTACCTGACCTTCCACAGGGTCACTTCCACAGTGACGTCATCAACCAGCGAGACGCGATATAAACCGGAGAGAGATGTGGGAAAGAGGAAAGAGATTGTGATTTTGGCGTTTTGATATTTCGTTGTGTATTCTGGTTTTGACTTTTCGCCTCCCATTGACTTTGATTATTGCTTTGCCCCTTTGGTTTGGTTGGTCTTTGGATATATTTGTAGATAATTCCACTGTATGTTTGTGCACTCACCCGTAGTAGGGGCGTGGCTGTCATTTATTTTGGGAAGAGGGAATTTATTCACTGTTTTTGGTTTTGGGAGTCAGGGAAGGTACCTGTATTTTTGTTTGTGTTTGTGTTTTTTTTTTTTTTTTTGCAGGGAATCTAGCTACTAAATATAAATACCATTTTGTTTATTATTTTGGCCTGGGTCCACTCTGAATCTGATCCTCCTTCCTGTATTTTTTGCAAAGCAATACAAACCTCATTATTAGTTAATGACCGGATCTAGCTCTTTCTGCCATATACCACCATTTCCATACAGTTTAAAATAGAACCCTGAACCATTCTTTTGCTGTACGGTCCAACCCTAGACTGAGACTTAATGCCATATTTAAGTGACCACTTTGATTTTCAAGCACAAGAAAGACAACAGCTTTATTATGCAAAGGTGTTCCTTCAGATAAAAACAACTAGTTTGAGATTTTTTGAACTTTTTTGAATCTTTTTTGAACTACGCTAGAATGACTCATCCCACCCCCGCTGTTAAAAAAAAAAAGTAACTCTGTCATTTTTTTATGAGCTACTTTATACTTTTACTTGAATAGATTTTTATAATGGTAACTTTACTTGTACTCCAGTAAAATTTCACTGAAGTAACAGTACTTTTACTTGAGTACAAAATTTTAATACTCTTTCCACCTCTGGTGTGTAATGTGTGTGCCCTACTAGTACAAAGTTTGCAGTCCTGTGGTGTGCAAAATGTCCAAGTGTGTGAGTGTTAAGTTGTACGTGGTGTTGTGATTGAGAGCCTGGATAGCTTGAGGGAAGAAGCTCCTCCACAGTCTCTCTGTGTTGGCCTTCAGGAAGCGCTTTCCTAAGTGCAACAGAGAGAACAGTCCATTGTTGGGATGGCTGAGGTCTTTCACTGTCTTCCTGGCCTTGGTCCAGCACCGCTTGCTGTACTGTAGATCTATTGAAGGTCAGGGAGCTTGGTGCAGCACCACCGTCTGTAGAGCTCAGAGTGATAGTTGTTGAGGAAAGCAGGTTGGGGTTTCTTTGAGACAGGAACAATCGGGGACTCTTTAAAGCATGTGGGGACCACCAACTGAGATACGGAGAGGTTGAATATCTCTGTGAACACAGGTGCTATCTGGTCTGCGCAGGCTCTGAGGACTCTTCCTGAGATGCCATGTGGTCCTGCTGCTTTCCTGGTGTTCACTCTCCTGAAGACTCTCCTCATCATGCTCGGGGGTGATGAACGCATTTGCGGTATTGGCATTGACTTTCTGTCTGCAGCTGTTAGCGGCGATAGTGTTGTTACCATAGTTAGCATTGTTAGCATATTTGCATTTCTGGCTGCAGCCTTGAAGCGAGTGTAGAAGATCTTCAGCTCGTTTGCCATAGACACGTCCGCGTTTGTCATACCGGATGTTGGTGCTTCGGTTTTGTCTTTAGTCCCTGCCACAGGCTCCTAGAGTCACTCTGTTGGAACTGTGACTCTAGTTTCCTCCTGTAGTGTTGCTTCACCTCTTTCACAGCCTTCCAAGCGTTGTATGACACACCCTTGTATGAGTTCATATCGTCCGACGCAAGTCCCGCGTTATAGGCAGCGGTGCGAGATCCACCCACGGCTTCTGGTTGGGAAATGTTCTGATGGTAGTTTTTTGCACGGTATCATCCATTAGTTTCCTGATGAATCCCACAACCGCTTCCATAAACACGTTGATGTCATAAGAGCTGCGTCAGAAGATGTCCCAGTCTGCGTCATTGAGTTCGTCCTATAGAGCGGCCACTGATTGGTCCGTCCAGCATGCGACCTCCCTCTAACCCGGAACTTCCTGCTTGAGCCTTTGTTTATATTTTGGCATGAGGAAGATGGCGGCCTGGTCGGATTTCCCAAATGGTCGGCGAGATTGTGCCATGTAGCCATCCTTGATTGTGGTGTAGCAATGGTCCAGTGTCCTTTCGCCCCTGGTCAGGCAGGTGATATGCTGAAAAATGTTTGGCGCTGCGCATTTGAGGTTGGCAGTGTCCGTGTCCTCTTTTGGCGCTGATTTTGACAGAGGAAGGTAAAAATTTACCTTCAAATTGGCATTTGATGGTCAATAGTTCCAGGTTGGGTGTGCAGGAGTTGTGAGAGGAACAACGCCCGCACTATTGCATCCATTGTTGTTCACTATTAAGCACATGTCGTGTCCCCTTGACTTCCCCCGATTCTAGCGTCCTGTCCATGGTGAATCAGGAAAAACGTGGCTGACTGGATAGCGTGGTCCTGCACCCCTAGGTTCAGCCATGTCTCGGTGAAGCAGAGGAGCTTGCAGTCCCGAATGTCTCTTAGAAAAAGAGGTCTGAGCAGCCGACCTCACTGGCGCCATCTTGGACCCTCTTGGACCCTTCCCCACCTTAAGCTAGCTCATGTCAGCTCCTGAGACAAAGCTAACTTAAATCAGCTTCTGGGACAAATTTTAGAAGAGACATGAAGCACTGCAGGTCTTTAGAAAGGCCCCAGACTTTTCTGAAAACCAGAGGTGTCTGAGGCCTTTCTGAAGACCTGCAGTGCTTTAGGCCTCTTCTAAAGATTTGCTCCAGGAGCTGACATGAGTTAGCTTTGTCACAAATTTAAGAAGAGGCATCTAAATTGCAAACCTTTACCAAATTTCACTTATTTACATAGAACACAAAATGGGATTTCATAATGTGGTTGAGGTTAATATGTTAAGTTTATGTGTGACTTTTAAACTTATGTCTGTATGTTATAAACTCTAGCAGAAACAGTGAAAAGGGAGAATAAACAAACCTCACAGATTGTTTTGAACGCAGAACTGAGTTCATGAACGTCTTGGGTGTGTGCCCATAGCAAAACAACTAAATTATATCACTCAAAAAAAAACTTTTATTTGGGGTAAAGTGACTGATGTGCCTAACTTTTTTCAGTATTGCTTCTATTTCACTGAATAATCCACGTATTTTCATGAATATTTGAGACCTATTGACACCTGGCTCAGGTGACACCAGGTTTCCCAAGGACTCCTATTGATGGAGAACGACAAAATAAAGCATGGTTTCTGAAACATTCATTGACTTGCAATATTTATGCACACTAAAAAAAACTGCACAGCAATGAGACTGAGTCATTAATATATTTATTATCAATTTATAATCAATAATGAATAATAATTTCTTTGTTTTCTGCTGTAGTGATGAAGGTAACCATGTCAACTCATGATCTACGCAGCTGTGGATGCGACTATATTCACATTTCATACAAATTACATAATCCACCCGGTTTGCTTTTATTATTTTACAAAATCATAGCTTTTAGTCATCATTGTGAGTAATAAAGCTAAAGTCTCATAAAGGTTATGAGGGCATAGCTTATATAGTTTTATTATATAGTTTTTGCACATTAATCAGACAATAACTGTTTATCTACTACCACATGCAGCTCACAAGGAGCTGCTGCTCATTAATCCCTTAGAGATGAACTAAGTCGATAGTTATAGCTCCACTTAGCGGTAAAGCCAGCAAATGCACACCCCTAATGCGTTGCCGCGGTAGACATAGCTGTAAAACTATTATTCTGATTGAGTACCATCTGTAGATAAGTGCTGAATGAAATCATATTGTATTGTTGTCATTTCTTACAGTGGTATTTGTTGACACAGTAACATTGTGTACTTGAAAACTTTGAAGACACATGCTGAATAAACTAATAGATTCAATTTGAGCCAGCAATTTACCTTTGCTGATATGGAAACACATGATTTATATGACCCCCAGCCACTCCCCCTGTCAAACTGATGCTATCAAACGGCACAAAAGAGGTAAAGATGTTTTGTGGACTCTTTATTCTCTGTAAGTATTTATTTATTTATTTATTTATTTAAAATATGTTTTAGTTAGCTTATAGGTATTTTAGGCAGTAAACGTTATATAAGTGGGACTGGTGTGTTTGCCCTTATCATTATACTGAGGCACCTTGACATTTCTCCGGCGAGCTTAGCTAACATTCCACTGCACAGGAGTTAGGAAGCTAAACTTTTAGAACTGTATCTATCTTTTTCCTCACTTTGCCTTAAAATTGTTGGAGTAATGTTTAGGCTAATTTGTTTATATAGAAAAACAATCACTTGAACCAACTTGAATAGAAGACATCTTACTTTTTTGAGTAGATGAAAAGTTGGGATAAGTCACCTTTAGAGAAATATAAATATTTGAGCCCACAACTAATACTACACAGTAATGTGAAATATTTTGTTTTGGCAGAAAATTTATATGAAAGTTAAAAAAACTGTGCAATTTGTTACTAAACATTTTTGCATTGGTGCTTAATGCATGTGACATCACATATTCTATCAAGATAAAAATAAAACAATGTAGTAGCTTAATCTGAACTGCCATGACAATGACCGGACAATTAATAAAGATAAATAAATGAATACTAGGTGCAACATTCAGTGACTCACATTCACATTAATGATAGTGGTGTTTCTTTCCCTCCAGATCTGAGTATGGCACCTTTGCAGCACATGCCACTTCTCCCTGATAAAGTGAACTAGTAAGCATGAGACACAGTATAATGGTCTTACCCTTCCAAACACAAGTGTGACAATAGTTTGTAGTGACAATAATGTGTAGTGAAAGTAATGAGGAGCAGACTTTCACTTAATGGCTGCCTACACACTCAAACACAGCCAAAGTCTGCCAAAGTGTAAAGATTTTTAGTGAAGAGAGAGAGAGAGATAGAGAGAGAGAGAGAGAGATACAAAGCTTACAATAAAATTTTAACACACACACACACACACACACGCACACGCACACACATGCGCGCACACACACACACACACACACACACACACACACACACACACACACACACACACACACACACACACACACGTTTTCTCATTTTTTTAAGGACACTATGTAGGGTGGAAGACTCCATTATCTTACTGTATTTTGTATATAAAGACTACTTGGGAATTTGACCTGATTTGAAAATGGCAGATATTTTTTTGGTTTATGGAAAAGAAAAAAAGCTACTGTAAATAGTGATAAGGGGAAATGCTGTTTATAATAAAATGGTGATTACAATTTAACGTTGTTTGTTTGCTAAATCCAATACAAGTGTGCGAGATACTCTTTAAGTTAGATAGATAGATAGAAAAACAGATAGATAGATAGATAGATAGATAGATAGATAGATAGATAGATAGATAGACAGACAGACAGACAGACCCAAAGGAAATTATAAGCAATATCAGCTAAAAACATTATTCAGGACATCTTTGTGACTTTATTAATTTCAGTGGCCACTGCGACTTTTTGCTCCACCTTTATTTCCCTGCTTACCTCACGTGGACAAGAAAGCAACCAAATTGAGCATTGGTACTTCAGTACAGCATGGCCTGCTTGGGTGTGGAAATAGTGATGACATCAAGGTTTAAAGGTAATTAGCTGAGCTACACAGCCCCAGCATTCAGTGAAAAAGCACCATTAGGGATACTTTCGAGTGTCTGTCCATAATTAAGTTCCAAAAAATGAAATCTGTCCTCAGCGGTGTCACACTCCTCAAATGGCCTGTTTGCACCTTAGTGACAGAAATAAAATATGGGGAAAAAACAGGCCTCCACATACATCATTTTGGAAATGATGGAAATTATATTTTTCCTTTTTTTAAAGATGAGTTTTTATTAACTCTAATGAACCAATAATAAATATTCCTGGAGTCCAATATTTAAACAGTTGGTCAACAGTAACAAAGCAAATGCATTTTTACATTGTACATACAATTTTTTTTTAAGTATTTGACTTTAAGTTTTCTTTTGGGGGATTTTTAGTGTGGGGATCTCACATCATGAAAATAGTAAGCTTTCTCTGTTACCTCTTAGACATGAGTAAATAATATCTAGTTGGACTAGCTGAAGATGCTAAAATAGTTGGCAATCTTAACCTTGGCTAAACTATCAAACAATCCAGTGTCTCGGTTGTGGTGTAAAATATAAAGACAAGGAAGCCATTCACTGGGTAAGAGCAAAGTAACAAAGATTTTTTTTTTTTAACTTCTGCAGAAGGATCAGTTTCCTTGCACCATGGAGAAGGGTGATTTATTTCTTTTAGTTATTCTATTTTATACAAAAACGTCTATGCCAACATAATACACACCTCATACATCATCAGTTTGTTTGTTTCTATTCTCTCAAAGGCCTTGCCCATTTTCATTCCAACAGGTAAGGTTTAAAGCATCTACATGGCACAATTAATACACATTTAAAATGTGATTTTTCTATTACACAGTACAGCTGTTACACATCAAATTTGGGGTATTTGGTTAATTTGTTAGATTTTTTTTCTAGAGGAAGAATGGTAGTTGTGGGCAGAGGTGTTAAGTTTAAAATAAATCTTAAATGGAATGTTTGCCTATGATCAAATCGTTTTTTTTTTTTTTACAAACTGTAAAGTGTCATACTCATTTAATGACTTTATATTAACAGATGCTGAGAGTGACATAAGAGCCTTTATAAATGAGTAGATTAAGCTAGGGTATATCATGAAAATAATATAGAAAATTTAAGCCATAATAAATCACGTTGCTTTCACTGCAAGTGCTTCTGAACTTTTACCTTTACTGAAAATGTAAATGGAGGACTTCTGCTTCTAGTGGAGTGAGATTTTATCTAGTTTCTCTCTTAATCAACTCAAGTACAATGTTTGTCTACTTTATCCACCACTATTTTAAAGTGCAGTGACCTACTAATTCACTTACACAGAAGTCAGAATTCAGTCTGAACAGTGAAGTTAAAGTGACACCCAAAATGACAAGAGCAGTTTATTAATATATTTAAAATGCACCTGTTTAAATATGCCTTTATAAATGTGTATGATCAGAATGAACACTTACATTATGTTGCTCAATGAGGCTTCATGATATGCATTTATATCTAATCACACATGCAGAACAAAAATGACAAGGCTGCATTCAGTTGTACTACTTGTAACTACTTAAAAAAGTAGTTTTTTTTTATTTGTAAAAAGGACAGACTTCCATTGTCAGTGTTAGAAAAGTCATTTATCAAATACTAGATGTGCCCGCAACTTCGCTCACATGGAATTCAATTGCACACTTATAAGAACATTTAAAAAATGTACAACGCCATCTGTTGAATTTTGCAATGAACTAAATTTCTTACGTGATTCTGTGAAGTGGGCAGCTCTCTTAACATCAGGATTTTTTTGGGTTGAGGTCTAAACTTTGACTACATCGTTCCAAAACCCTGATTATCATTTTATTTTTCAGCCATTCTGATTTATATGTACTAGTATGCTTCAAATCATTGTCCTGTTGTTCAGGGATAACTCAATGACTGCAAGATGTCCGGGTCCTGTGGCTGCAAAATAAGCCCAAATTATCATACCTCCACCACCGTGCTTGACAGTGGTTTTGAGGTGTTTCTGCCTAAATGCTGTTTGGTCTTCCCAAAACATGGCGCCTAGACATTGAGGCCTAACAACTCCAGTTTGGTTGAATTTGTCTATAGGACATCGCTCCAGACATCTTATCATTTGTTCTGATGCAGTTTTACAAACCTCAGTATTTCAATGTTCTTTTTAGACAGAAGAGGTTTCTTCTGGTAACTCTTCCAAACAAAGTTCAGTCTTCTAATTGTGCTGTCATAGACTTTAATATTTAACATGCTCAGTGAGGCCTTTAGGGTTTTGTATTTTTTTGTTGTTGTTGTTGAGCATTCACCCTTGGAGAGAATGTGCTAGGACATCCATTTCTGGGAACAATGGCATTGTGTTTGTGAATAAACTTTCTCATGGTAAACATTAAACTTAAAATTGTTTGTAAATGGTTTTATAACCATTTCCAGTTGGAAAGACATAAGCAATGGTCTTAGAGAAGCAACTATGATGGCATGATATTAAACCATTTACAGGTGGATGTGCAACTAAGCACCTGGCTGCAACTTACTCTCTTAAATCCTGTGGCATTAAGGGGTACTTAATATTGTCCAATTTTTTCCCTTATTAAGATCAGATATGATCAGATGATTTTATTATGTTTTTATACAAGCATACGTAAAATAAAAAAAACAGGGTGTGTACTAACATTTGAACATCACTGTACAGTATGTTCATAATTCTGTTGCTACTTTTCCAAAATGCACCATGTAATCACAATGAACCTATTTCCTGGTGAAACCCAACCAAAAGGGAGTCTTTAAATCAGTTAATGCATGGTGCTCTGTGTGACTGAGTGGATTACTTTCTGTTTAAGGACTGCACATAAGGACACGTAGCAGCTGCAACAGATGCTAAGCTCATTTCCTCCTTGAAGGCTATGCATCAGTGTCCACCTTTCTGGACACACACACACACACACACACACACACACACACACACACACACACACACACACACACACACACACACACACACACAAACTCATTGAGAATAGACCCTGAAAATTGTCTCAGATGACTACTATTAACATGCCAACAGACAGATGTTAATGGCTGGTTTACTTGCTGTGGCATTTTGAATCGTGTTATTACCATAGTCCAGATGTCAATGGAAGAGAACACTTCTATAGCTCACCTCTCTTTCTCTCTCTCTCTCTGTTGTGACCAGCCATTTGCCCTGCCTCTTCTCTGATATAAGAAGACCTCTACTGTATCACCAATTTACTTTTTTTCCTTTATGGCAATGGAAGACCTATATAAGTCCAGTCCAGAGCTAAAGTGTAAGACCTAAATGTACTATACTGTTATTTTTCCTTTCATAACATCAATAGGACATCCACTGGACCTTTCAATCTCATTTTAGTTCCAAATGCTCTCCACGATAGTATCCTTGTGAAAAAGAAAAAAATCCTGAATCAAGACAGCTGAAATTTATTCACCAAACATTCTGTATTTTTGCTGTTGTTGTGGTCTGGATTTTTCTGTGGGTTTTAAACTGATGTTTTAACTAGTTGGTACTTTTAACTAGGTTTAACTAGTTGGTACTTCTGTAGTCCAACTAGGGACCATGGAGGCCAATGGTGAACATTGGAGGCCAATATTATATAACATTAATTCATATTCACATTATATAAAATTCACACACACATTCACAATCCATAGGCAATTTGGAAACACCAATTAGCCTAATCTTCATGCCTTGAGCTGTGGGAGGAAAATGGTTGCAGGAATCAAACCCAGGACCTGGAGATGCAAAGTGACAGTGCTAACCACGAAGTTATAAATACACTACCGCTCATAAGTGGTTTTCAAAACTATAAAAACAACACATATGGAATTAGGTAATTACATAACAACAAAAACAATAATAGCCAGTTGTTATTTTAAAACATTGGGGTCAGGGTTTCTGGAATAGTTCTTGCAAGAAAAGTATTGTCAAGCGGATTTCAAGCACCATGATAAAACTGCTTTTAATGGAGACAAGACCAAAACTTACCTCTGCTGCAGAGAAGAAGTTCATTTAGAGTTACCGGCCTCAAAAATCACCAATTAACAGATCCGTTATGAAGGCCTTACAGATCATGAGTAGCAGATACACCCAGAATTAACTGTTCAAAGGATATTATTGCATATTTTGGACGCCAGCATTGCTGTATAATGAAGGAAAGAAAAATCAGGAACGACTATAAAGTTAGAAAGTGATCCCAAACTTTTGGGCAATATATAAGAGATAAAATTATATATTTGTATATGGAAGCCTTACCAGTGGGTCTTAATGGGGAGGTTTCAAAAAGCAATTATTACTTTCTGAAACCTCCCCATTAACACCCACTGGTAAGGCTTCCATATACACATACTGTATATATTTATCGTTTTTTAAATAAGCCTATGCTATGTTGATGAAACGGATCAGTGCTGCTTGAGTTTTAATGATTAGTTAGTGTGAAAAAAAAACAAACTAACTAATTTTAAAACATAACAAAAGTATTCATTTTGTGCTGACTTGGGCTGACTAAACTGACTAATAGGTGTGAATGCACCCTTAGTTGAACATCTTTTTTACTAGTTACCTTTGCATCTCGAGCTTTTAATGAGAGTTTTTTTCCCCCTTTCTCTTTTTGTTTAGTATACAGCACTACTGTAATTCCTGCAACTTTCTGATGATGTGATGAAAGGTTCATCCTTGCACAGTCTCTGTGAAGTGTTTAGAAAAGGTTGTTCATAGCCATGGCCGGCAGCGCTTTAAGAATCCCTCGGCTGAGTAGAACTGAATCAGTTTGTTGATAACAGAGAGTAGAATGAGATTAGGCTTTACATTAGTGACTTCAGAGTGATGCTTCTACCCACAGCTCTAGCAATTGCCTCTGGCAGTACAGCCTTAGTCTTTGCCACACACTCACACACACACACACACACACACACGCACACGCACGCACACACGCACGCACGCACGCACACACACACACACATCCTGTGCAGTGGCATCATAACATTTAAAGGTGCAGGCATGGTAGTACTGAGAATACCGAGTTTTTCGCCACTCTGGCATTGTAGCAAAATAATGTCAGGGACCAATCATAGGAAGTTAAATCAGCATTATATTTTTACATACAAACGTGTAGCTTTTGAGGCTAAAATTCAATCAAATCAAACTTTTCTTGCCTGATTGATTCATACACACTGTAATTTCACATAATAAATTGAACACATATTAGTATCTGATCCTGAGGCTTACATTCTGTGCTGCAATGTACACAAAATGCAAGTTTATAATGTTTAACTGATGGTAAGAGGAGAAAGCAGCAGCTAAAACAATGCAAACTACCCATGCTTCTATAATCACATGCTATGGCAGATGGCACAGTGTAACCTGTGGCCCTGACAGATTGCTGTCTCTCTTCACCCTCCCAGTTCTGTGTCTTCATCCAAGTGTGTGTGTGTGTGTGTGTCTGTGTGTGTCTGTGTGTGTGTGTGTGTGTGTGTGTGTGTGTGTGTGTGTGTGAGAGAGAGAGAGAGAGAGAGAGAGAGAGAGAGAGAGAGAGAGAGAGAGAGAGAACAACGTTCAGATGACTGAAAATGATAACAAAATAGAGAGGGAAACAAAAATTATTCTATTAATCCCAAACGAAACTCAAGTACAATTTGGTTTTGACAAAGCAGGTAAATAAGAAAATAATTTGTTAGCAATCTGTAGTTTTCTTCTCATTCATAATTCATTAATTCATAATTCATGCTCATTTTGCAGTGACTGCATTTGGGGTGACAATATACCACTGGCATTAAACTTGGAATAACCAATTGTGAACAATGATTGAAATGAGATATCGTTTATCACTGCTCATAAAGAAGAATTGGATTTGGGGATTTACTCTTGTTATGGTTTAAGATGGTATAAAACATATTATTATTATAAAACAATATTATTGTATAATAAGTAGTGGACAACGCCCATGACTCCTATTCTTGAGTAAAAGCAGCGACATCCCAGGATTAATGTTACTAAAATCAAATCAGAAGTCATTAGAAGTCAAGCCATTTACTTGCCACTTGAGAAAAAATATTTACCTTCAAATTTACTTAAGGATCAAAATTATATTATATAGCTTGTATTAGCTCACTGTACTGTAGTCATAGTACATTTACATTTACATTTAGGCATTTGGCAGATGCTCTTATCCAGAGCGACTTACAAAAAGTGCTTTGAAGTTTCCGTCATTGGATGGATACTTACACTAGGCTACTAGGTTAATAACTAAGTGCCATAATTGGCAAAGTTTTTTCAAACATAATTTCTTGAAAAAAACATAATTGGCAAAGTTTTTTTTGTTATGGTGTGGAAGGGGCGCTAATCCAAATAATGATTGAATTAGTAAAAGTAAAAGAGTGTACTTAGTTATTTAGTAAATGTACTTAGTTACCTTCCACCGCTAAGTATAATGCTACACAAACTCAAAAATCAATAAAATGTTGCCAGGTCATAACACTTTTATGTAATGAGTTTTAAAATGTGTTAATGAACAAATTATGTGTGTTATATATGACATTATGCAGTTATACATTTCCATTGCTTATAAAATGTAATGCATGCCATTATAACTACGTATGAGGATTTATACAACTGATGCTAAATACTAAATACACTATGCATACTTTTTAAACCCATGGTATGTTGTAGAAACATTTATTATTATTATATTATAGAAAAAGGTTAGACGGCATGGTGGTGTAGTGGTTAGCACTGTTGCCTTGCACCTCCAGGCTCTGGGTTCGATTCCCGGCCACACTCGATTTCCATCTCTGTGTGCATGGAGTTTGCAGGTCCCCCCCCCCCCCCCCCTTCTTTGGTGGGTTTTCTCCGGGTATTCCAGTCTCCTCCCACAGTACAAAACTTGTAGATTAGGCTATTTGGCTTTCCCAAATTGTCTGTAGTGTGTGTGTGCCCTGCCTTGTGCCCTAATTCTCATGGGATAGGCTCCAGACCCCCCATGACCCTGAATACAGGATAAAGTGGTATAGACGATGAGTGAGTGAGTGAGAAAAAGGCTGTATGACTTTCCTTTCCAACAGGCGATCCTCAGCAGTAATGTTAACTGGCAGAATTCCACATGGGATGAAAGCACTTCTCAGAAATCAACTAGAGGAATAAGAAGATGATTTAATACTCGTGTAAATGTCTTCAGTTTGCTAATGTTTAAGTCCATTGACTTGCTTTCAAATATAGAAAATGGATCAAAATGTTTTCTGCTGCCTGATTATGTGCGTGTATTTGTAATGTCTTTGATTTAACACTACAATTATGAACATTGTTTTAAACTCTCTTCAGGACCACAATTGCACTCCATACACTTAGAGTTTCATGATTCAATTTTAAAAATCATTTATCCTCTGCAGTGTACTCTGGACAGCTTATTCTTCTCTGGAATGATATCTTTGATAGGATGATGCTTACAAAATGACTATGACTTAACTTAACTAAAAAATCTGAATATATATATATATATATATATATATATATATATATATATATATATATATATATATATATATATATATATATATATATATATTTCCCTATGATCTGATTTATTTATTTATTTATTTATTTATTTATTTATTTAAACTCACCTGTCTCTATTGTCATCTATTGTAATTTTGATAACAAATTACATTACATTGAGGGTGGATCCTGATTGTGCATCAATAACTCCTTACAGTTTTACATCTTTAAAATTGCTAAGAATGCTAAGAACTCACTAAACATTAAATTATGTATGTATTATATATTGTATACATTCATGTAAATAAAGCAACACTTCCAAATTAATAGTGATAAGAAATAATTTTTTAATGATTTGATTTATAATAACACTCATCTTTGTGACCTAATTCAAAGTGAAATTCAGGGCAATTATCCTTCCCTGTACTCATTATCCTTGTTATCTAGTGCTTATGGGTGCAGTATGTTATGAAATACCTATTTTCACTGTGATCAGTATAGTTTAAAATAGATACTGTCCGAATATCTCTGTTCATGCAATATTATGTAAGCTATATAATGATCATTTTCTTTATGTATTCTACAGCATACATAAACAAAGCCATTGTATAAAATATTAATGCACAATTGTAATAAACAAATAAACCTTCTTTTGTTGTTTGCTTGTGATTCATTTATCAGACCTGCAGATTTTATTTTAGTACAGTGGTACCTCGGTATACAAAAATTTTCACCTTTTGCACTAAAATTTTGTAAGAAATTTGTCCTGGCTTACGAAGCATTTTTGACAAACAGCGACTAAGCTGGTCGTGTGTACATTTGGTTGCATGTACATCCAGTTGCGTGTACTTCTGGTAGCTAATTAAATTGTTTGCATCGGTGGAAAGCCGAGCAAAGCAAGTTTTTTTTATCAAATAGCAACAAACTAAAGCTGAAGCTATTGTAGAAAACAAACAAGGTTCAGGTGAGGCCATTCAGGAACAATCACTGAGGAGTATTCTGGGAACTGAGTGTTACCGGTGGGTAGGTCAACCACCAAAAGCTCCTGCATCCACTGCACTGCATGCTCTTCTGGCAATGCAGTGCGGCAAATGTCTAGGTGAATAGCAAGCTCCTTGATTTGTTGCTGGATGTCATGCAGCTGTTGCTGTTCACAAGCTTGGAGCCTTCGCAGCTCAGCTGCACTTCTTGGTCAACTCAAGCCAGCCACTCAAGCTCTTTAACTTCAATAATAATAATAATAATAATAATAATAATAATAATAATAATAATAGGTATTAAGACTGAATTTAATATGAAAACTGAATATAATTCTTAGGCATGTGTAAAACAGATGAGACCAGTGATGCTGAGCAAGAAGAACAGTGTTCAAGCTCGTGGGTGGACAGCAGGTGGCTTTCTCCTAGGCGAATGGGACTTAGAAGCACTCGAGTATAAGAGAACAGGAGATGCATGTAAGTTAGAGCTTAGAGAAAGACTACTCAACGGGAACAGGCAAGGGAGCCACTTAAAAGGCTGCACAGATGCTAGGTGATGATCGCAGTGATCTGCTTCCAGCCCAGGTCAGTTCCATGACTCTGCCCCCTTGTTAGGTGTGTTGAGGACAGTGGAACTGGTAAGGTGGGGTTTCAAGATATTAAATGTCTGCTCCTCTTTTGCTGTCCAGCAGACTTTTTCTGGTAGTCCTTTCTTCAGGTGATCAGAAAGGGGTGCTGCCACAGGGGAGAAAAAAGGCACAAAATAGCGGTAATAATTAACCAGTGGTACACAAGGTGTGCGAGCAATCACATGCTGCTGCTCCTCCCCAGTGCTACTTGTAAGTTCCTGGCCTGGTGGCAAGGACCCATGAGCTCTCTTCTCTCCTGATTCTTTGTGGGCAGTAGATCCTCTCCTCGGTGAACAAGGTGACAGCTTTGTTCTGTGGCAGAGAGAGAGACCAGGGCTGAGGGGCGAGGAATAGTTTCTATCCACGGTTTCAAAAGGTTAGTATGATGCAGCTCAGTGCTTTTGTATGATGGCGGGGCTCGATTGAATTTAAATATTAGGGGGCACAAGGTGTGTGAGTGATCACATGCTGCTGATCCTCCCCAGTGCTACATGTAAGCTCCTGGCCTGGTGGCAGCTGATCCATGTGTTCGCTCAGCTCCTGATTCTGTGTGGGCATCAGATCCTTTCCTCTGTGAACAAGGTGATGACTTTGTTCTGTGGTGGAGAGAGAGGGCGCGGGGTGAGGAATAGGTTCAATCAATCGTTTCAAAAGGTTAATATAATACAGCTCGGTGCTTTTGCACTTACCTGATTGTAGACGGTAGATCACTGGATGGTAGATCACTGGCCCGACTCATTTCACGACTGTGAAGGGTCTTTGCCAGCAGGCCAGGAACTTACAAGTAGCAACATGTGATTGGTCACTTTGAATTCACGTGGCTGAGCCGGGTGGCTGCAGACGCGCTTCTGCTTTTTCTGCGTCTCCTGCATGTGCTGTCGTACGATAGGGAGAACTTGGTTAATACTGGTTTGCAGGTCTTGCACAAACTCAGTTACTGACCTGAATGGTGAAGGCTGCTCATCCCAGACCGTGAGCCAACAGCCGAAAAGCAGTGGCTTGCGGCATTTCAGGTACCACAAACACCACTCTCTGGAGTATGCGTTTCAAGGTCTGGTTGAAGTGTTCAGTGAGACTGTCGGTCTGAGGATGATATGCTGAGGACTTAATCTGGAACAGCCTGCACACATCACACATAGTTTTGACATGGATTGGCATACCTTGGTCAGTGATCACTTCCTTGGGGAGGCCAACACTGCTGAAGAGCGGCACCAGCTCTCTCTCTCAATGTTCTTTGATGTGGCTTTTCTCAGTGGAACTGCCTCAGGGTAGCACATTGAATAATCCACAATCACCAGAATGTACTCTTGCCCTTTTGCAGATTTGGGCAGTGTTTTGACCAATAGGTCCATCCAGATCCAGGCCAATACTCCCAAGGGTATGCTTATAATTGGTAGTGGAATTAGCAGAGTGGGGGTGGGCTTAGCAGGTGCAGTACACTACTGCAGTGTTGGCTATCCTTTCAATGGTGTTTTGTACTCCCAAGTGACCTCTTAAGGGCATGGAATGCACCAGGTGCATCACTGTGTTGACTTTCGCCTGGGAAGTCACCAAGAGATCACACTCAGATTCTTGTCATTTCGTGTGAGAATATTATTATTATATTATTATTTTTAACAAAGAATTATGAGGCTGGGTGGCGCCGCGGGGCCACTTTGGCTTTAATTTCTATAAATCCCATCTGTTCCCAACAGTGTTGAAGGCATGGGTCCTTTTGCAGTCAAGTTGTCATTCTTTTTCACCTACTGAGACAGGGAAATAGAGTGATTATAGGCATCATTAGCCTCGCCTTCAATTTCTGCTTCACCGCCACCTGTAGGCGGTTGTTCTCTATCCTTGTTGTGAGGTCTGTTGGCTCAGGTCATAGATCGACCAATTGTGACCAAAGAGTAGAGGGAGGCATGGGAGCGCATTTGGTGGCATGACTGAGGGCCATGCGAGTGTTACCGCACTTCCGGTGTCAAGGAGTGCGGGGAGCAGAGCCCTGTTAATCTTTATCCAGCATGTTGGTGGCAGCACAGTATCTTCAGCAACCTTAAAACTGGTGAGAATTCCTCGCTTCAGTGCCTTTTCTCGCTTTGACAGCATCGGCTCATCATGTGCAAACTCCAGCCTGCGGGCCTGCGGGCGAGCCGGGTCTTTGTGTAGTGTGGAGTAGATTCTCAGCGCGAACTTGTCACTCACTCATATACACATTTGTATTAAACCCCTCCTTAGGATTTTGTGCTTTAAATTAGGATATTTGTTCATTTAATTTTTTAAAAAATAGAGTTGGATACATTTGTTAGAAAACAATCACAGGCAGTTAGTTGATCTGATGTCTATTGTCTCCTGCCTTTTACTACTGTTTTTTCCCTTTCTTTCTTTTCTTTTTTTTTTAAGAAAAATGAAAACAGTCTTGGTTGTAATTGAAAATATAATTTAAAAATTCTCAGAGGAATTGATCATAAGTGGAATGCATCAGATGTTGTGAAGTGTGTGAGTTTGAGGACCAGCAAATGGCACAAATCAATATGAATTTCAGTACTCTCATAAATGTGCAGCATTATCAGGGAGGTAGCTGAGCCAATGTATTACTGTTCAAGGATGATTTAGCAACATCACCAACATCAATCATTTCTGTCTGCCGTGCCACAATTCCATCATCTACAGATGCATCAAACAAGGGTGAAGTGTGTGAAAATAGGGAATTAGGGAGTTTATCAACATATTGACTACTTTGGCAGGAAGAGAAAAAAACAAAGTCTCATAAGAACACTTTGCGGTCTAGTCTTTCTCTTAGTGATATTTGAGAGACAGACTATACACTTAACATTTGTAGAGAAAACATTATGTGTATAACTATCTCTAACAAATTATAAATTGTGTCATTATTATCCAGTTTGCTGGTTTAATTCCATACTGATTGGAGTTGAAGTAAATATTATCGTCATATTAAACATGTTGCTTTAACTTTGTTTTGTAAAATTACAAAAAGACAATAAAAACTTTAGCTTAATTTATAGATTTGTTGTTTTTTACAAAACCTGTTGATGTTTTGAGGCTGAAATTTCTGTGTATTATTAAATATCATTACACTGTTTAGGTATATTCTAATATTCATATACACATTTATATATATTAATGTTATTAATGTTAAAGTTATATTAAATATATTATAATAATATTATTATATAAATTAGCTAGCAAATAATAATAATATTCTAGAGTATTAACAGCACATATATATTAAAATGTGTATCTTTCGTGACAATGCTTTCCTTCGCCAATAATACAAGCATTTTCAGTTCAGGCTTATTTTTGGTTTGTTCATTCTTGGTCAGCAAATGCTTCAGTATTCTCAGAGGGGTTTAGGAGTAAGGTGACTAAACTGTTAAACCAAACCTAAAATGACAAACATTTTTTGTTGTGGCATTTATTATTTTGTTTGGGGTGTCCTTCTGAAAGTAAAATATTGCTCAGTTAAGTAAAATGTTCATTCAGCGCGTCAGAAAAAAGACGCCAGTTTGGCTTAAGAGGGCATTAAAGACAAACTAGACACACATGGAGGAGATGAAGATTCAAAGTTGGAGCTGTGGAGAAGAGAGCATACTGGAAAGCAAGGATGGCTGTGGTGAGCTGTGTTTCATCATTCATGAGTGTCTTACTGGGTGAGAGCTCAGCCTGAAGCCTCAACCCTAACACACTCCAAACCAAACCACCAAACACACTATATCTGTTTTGCTCTCTCTCTCTCTCTCTCTCTCTCTCTCTTCTTACTCTCTTTGAGCATGCATATAAAATCATTCCAGACAAACAAAGATCTATGCAGATAAATTTAAAATACATTTAAAATATTTCTTCTAAAATCAAGTACACCCTAAAACAACCATTAAACCCTAGCCACAAAAGATTCGTTGAAGCACATGTCTGAAACAAGGGTTTATTCATAATCATCTGTACAAGTTTGTATAATATAAAACATATATATATATATATGTTTTATATTATATATATATATATATATATATATATAATATAAAACATATATATATGTATATATGTATATATATACAGGGGAATATATATATATATATATATATATATATATATATATATATTCCCCTGACATGCTCTCATCTCCACTGCCCTCTTTCTACCATCCCGTGTTTATTTCCTGTGAAATCCTGAAAACTTAATTTGCTGGACGAACCCAACCTGAACTAAGCTGCTTAGATTAATAAACCCATTTTCCATTTAACGCACTGATTTCCTCCAAAGCTGTTTACAGCAAAGAATGATCTGCTAGTGCACTTTAAAGCATATACATTAATCTCCTTAGCCACACATAAATCTATTATCTGGTCATCGACACCAGTTTGTACTGTATGCATGTGCGTCTATGTGTGTGTGTGTGTGTGTGTGTGTGTGTGTGTGTGTGTGTGTGTGTGTGTGTGTGTGTGTGTGTGTGTGTGCTCTGCTTTGAGTGCTTTTATTGTTCTGCTGACAATAGTTTTAATTCTATATGTATGACACATGTATGAAGGCATATGTGCTTTCAAAGAATTCCCATTGGTATTTTGGGAATATGCTTACCATAATGAATTATCCTATTCTTGTCCATACACAAGAATAAATAAATTAATTAAATAAAATACAAAAATACCCCCCTAAAACAAACAAACAAACAAAAAACATATATTCTTGACTCATGCATGCACAAATACTTCACTCCCTTTGTTTGGACATTTAAACAGATTCGATTCTAGGATTAGGTTCTACTCGTGGCGCCCAGGGGGCTGTTGATTTTTAAAATGGAGGAATTCATTTGAATTTCTTTCAGCCCTTTGATTCTTTTTGGTAATTGAAATTGCATGGTCCATGGGCAGCTTTAATGTTGTTCTTGAGTCTCTGTGTCCTGCCACTGTTTGTGTTGAAGAGAAAGGCTCTAACTGGTAGGATTTATTAACTTGATTAATTCCCACTAGGTGGATGAGGACAAAAGCAGAGTCATTGTAAAACTTTTCCCCTATTCTTCACCTTCTATTAATAGCCTGTGATGAAGATAATTACCTAATTACATGCATTTTGTATAAGCAGACTGCAAAGAAATAAACTAATGCAGATTTTAAAGTGGATTTAAATCATGTTAAATGGGAAAGAAATAAAAAAAGTTAAAATGTCACTACAAAAGCAGGAATAATTGTTTAAATAGTCAATTGTTTCATGTGTTACTACTTTTCAGTAAGTTGTATTTTGGTCTGTGTACTCACTAAGAGAAAATCCTTGCACGTATAGACTTTATGAATCTGAATGACAATTCTAACAGAATTTAGCAGCATACACATAATATTGTCATAAATAAACTAATCTGCAGTCATCCACAGAAACTGGTTTAAGCTGACAAGAAGACATATAGTGTCAAATAATCAAATAAATAATCACTCTTTATATCTTTGGTAAAGGTGTTTGGCAAGAAAGACTATCAGTATGCACAACATTCCAAATCTTAGCCACTTACAAATAAATATTTTGCATCTGGTACCTGAATGATTGTACTATTATTTTTATGTAATTATGATCTATGGTCATATCTCATACCGAAATGCAACATTATAACATTGTACGTTACTATATCCTGGAAATACACTGCTATGTGTGTAGTAAGCTCTGTCAGTCTTCTGTCTGAATTTATCGCAGCAAATAGCTCATTCAATAAGCAAACATATCAATTCTCTGCTTCTGTGTTGCAGAAGGACATTTTCCCCATAAGAATTTAATAATCCATCAAGATCATTTTACAAAGTGTTTTGACCTATTTCTGACATTTTCAGCATACAGCTCCTGGCTGTGTCTATCACAGACATCTTCAAGGGCCTATCTATCTACCATAACCTGCACTGAGTCACTTCTTATGCTCTTAAATTGTGTTTGCCTGCAAACACAAGTAGATTTAGAGCTGTGCAATAACCACTGGTCCAGACATAGTATTAATATGTAGGACTATCCAAAAAAGAAACGCCCTTCTAAAGAATGTAGCAGTGTGTGGCATGAATGGGTTTAAGTACTGTAATGAAGCTGAATATTGTCTTTGTATTTTTCAGCTTTCTGATATGCAGTATGAGATTTTGTGATGTTTGGTGAATATATTGACAGGGTATTTAGTCACAATGCCCATGAGAGACACTTATACATATTAAAATAGCTTCCTGTATGGATTTATTTAAAAAAGATTTTCACAAGGTTTCACAAGACCATAACAAATAGTGGCTTTATCACTCTCTTTTGGAAACAAACTAATGTTATATTATTTCGATTTTATCCACCTTTTTAAAGTTATAGCCTCAAGACCTTTTCCAGCCATGAAATAGCATTTTTCCTTTTTTGTCCTTGTCTATATCTCATCTCCCTCTTGAATGTGTTGCAAAGTGAGAAGAAGCTGCAATGCACCGTGCTCATGTCAACACATGAACTGTGAAATTATGCAGTTTGTGTAGCTACTTCCATCTACAGATAGGAATTGCATTTTTTCCTTTTTTTAGAAAGCTTTCCAGAAATGTTGACCAGGGCATATGTTTGACCTACCATTACTACCTGCTTGATTAGGGTTAATGTGTTTTTAACAGTTAGTTTAAATTGTGGAAAAACAACAAAATGATAAAGATACCACAGGCAAGTAAAAATAAACAAACAAATAACCAACCCCACTAATGAGAAACACAATGTTCACACACACGGCCAACATGGCCCAAATATGGTATTTGTTTTTTTCAATATGTTACTCAAATCTGTTTATTTATTTTTTTACTTGCTTGCTTGTTTGTTTGTTTTTTTTATAATTTTTTCATACCAGCTGTGATTTTTTATTTATTTATTTATTTATTTATTTATTGCAATTACGCATTTATATAAGTGCCTGAGGATCCAATCATTGATAAAGCTTATGCCATTGTGGAAACCAAAAAAAAAAAAAATGGAAAGGTGAATTGATCCACAATTGTTGATTGTTCCTCAACACCAATTAGGTAACATTCTAGAAAGTTGCTGGTAGCCATTCAGTAGTTGTGTTGGGAACTAATTTAACTAGTTAATAAGGTGGCAACACATCCTTTCATTTTTTGCAGTAGCTTAAAAGGTAACAGATATGCACAATAGTGTAGATGTTGGAGTGTACATGCACAATAGTTATATGCGCAGACTCATGTGCATGGGTTACATTATGTCAGAAACTAAAAAATAGCACTAGAATTCAAAAATGTTTGCTGTGTTGTTGCAGAACAAGAAGCATATTGCAACTGCTCCATGTTTAAAGGGATCTCAAAATTTGACAAACGTGGCCAGAGGGGTACTGGCTGCAGTTCCAAATAAAATGTAATATGAACAGCCTAAAATGAAGGATTTGGTAGGTAAATCAGACATAGACCACTTTCACCTGCAGCGCGACAACATATATGACCTTCAAGAGTGTCTCAACAGATCCTATATAACCTGAAACTGTAATTGTAAGAATATAAGTCATGTGTAAAAATTTGTTCCACCTCTTTTAATTCTGTTTGTTTTTTATGTACAAACATAATAAAATCATCTGATCATACGTCTTAGTATTACGCAAATACAACCTCAGATGAACAACATGTAACTTTTTTAAAATCATGACATTAGTTATTTAACTCAAAGTATAAGCCAAAAAAAAAAAAAAAGTGGGCAATCTCAAGTATCCACCTTTTACAGCAATAGTTTGAACTAATTGTGTCCTCTATGACTTTATTAGTCTCTCAAATAATTTTGGTCAATTCTTCTTAACTTTGAGGGCATTGGTGACTCAGTGGTAGGATTTGACTCCCACCTATGCTTAAATGCCACCTAATGCCCAAACCCCACCCGTTGAATGCATTGCCGTTCCCAAGCTCAGATAAAATGGGGGGTTACATCAGGAAAGGCATCTGGTGTAAAACCTGTGCCAAGTTGTGTGCAGACTGGGTGGCCCACTGTGGCGACTCCTTAATGGGAGCAGCCAAAAGATTAACTTATTTACAACATTGCTTCAGTTCATTGAGGTTTTGGAGTATTCACTTATGCACAGCTCTCATAAGGTCCTGCTACAGTATAACATTTCAAATGAGCAGAGGTCTGGACCTGGCAAGGCCATACCAAAACCTTGATTCTTTCCCTTTCCATCCAGTCTGATGTAGATTTAGTGGTGTGCTGTGATTCATTGTCCTGATGCATGAATACATTTTGAACAAGTTTTAGCTGTTGGACAGATGGCCACACATTTGCCTCTAGAATACTCTGGTATACAGTTGAGATCATGGTTGAGTCACTGACTGCAAGGTGCCCAGTTCCTCTGGCTGCATCTCACTGTAGACTGTTGAACTTCAAGTTGTTTGGAAATGGTTTAATAATCCTTTCTAGATTGATGTGCAGCAACAATTGCTTTTCTAAAACAATTATTTATATCTTTCTGTCACGTTCTCAGCGCTCTCGCATTGATCAAAGACCGCCTCCGTCTCTTGACATTTCCTTTCCCACACTATCATGCTCTCATCACCCGGCCATGTTTTCCCACGCTGTCATTTCTCCTCACACGCCCCCGGACTGCACACCGGTTTCTCATCTGCCGCTGATTTCTTCCGGCTCATAAGGAAGCGCAGCGTGCTGTCTCGCTGCCAGATTATTTGTGTGTGTTTTCGCCTCAATATTCTCGCATTTCTGTTTCATGGTTTTCATGTTTCCAACAGCGCTTTGTTTTCTCATTTTCACGATTCTCATGTCACGTTTTCAGATTAATTGCCTCGCTGACAGATTTAACGGCTCGGCACTATTACCTCGCGGACGGATCACACGGCTCTGACCTAACGCTTCCACCTTCACCACTACGTCTCAGTCTCACGTCTAAGCGCATCTACAATGCTACGGATCTCGCTGCTCGGCTCCTACGCTCCCACTCTCACTACTGCAACAGAACAGGAGATCTACGGAGACTCACAGCCTGCTCCATCATCTGCACCTGGATCCACCTCCACAGCCTCTTTACTTTTGACAGAATAATCTGGCCATACTATGTCACTTCCCAAATACAGCGCCTTCAGGCGCCTATAGCTCAGATCTCAAGCCCTGGAACTCCGCGAGAGCCACTTACGGGGGAGAACCAGGAACCTGTAGGTCATTCCTCTCTCAATGCACACTGATTTTCGAGCTACAAGCTTCCACCTTCTCGTCAGAATGTTCTCGGGTGGCCTATGTAATCACGCTACTAACCAATAGAGCCAGGGAGTGGAGTCCGGCCCTCTGGGAGGCTCACAACCCATGCTGTGAGAACTTTAAGGACTTTTCCAAGGAAATGAAAAGAGTTTTTGACCATTCCTACGTCGGCAGGGAGGCGGGAATGAGGTTAGTGAGACTTCGTCAGGGACCCCGCTCTGCCTATGACTATGCCATCGAGTTCCGTACCCTAGCCGCCCCTAGTGGGTGGAACGACAGAGCCTTATCGAATGTTTTTCTGGAGGAGTTGTCCGAGGCTCTCAAGGATGAGCTCATCTCTCATGAACTTCCCACGGACCTCCACGAGCTCATGGATCTCGCCGGGTGGATTGACTCACGTCTCCGTTTAAGACGAAGATCCAGGAGCCTGCTCCCTGCCAGGAGATCACCCCAACCCAGGACAGCCCATGTGTCTCCTACTCCGAAGCGGACTGATCAAGAGGAGCCCATGCAGCTAGGCAGGACCAGCATCTCCCAGGAGGAGAGACTCCGACACCGTCTACAAAGGGCTTGTTTTTTACTGTGGAGCCTCAGGACACATGCTCAAGGACTGTCCAGTGAAAGGGAGGCATACGCTAGTCAGACTGGGAGCACTAGAGGGCGCACCCCCAGACAGTCTCCCAGAACCATGTTCCCTACTTCCCTGTGAACCTAATCGTCGACGGCCAGGTCCACCCTATTCAGGCACTCATTTACTCCGGCTCAGACCGGAACCTGATCAGCGCCTCTAGGTCAAGGCATTAAGGATCCCTTGTGTACCGTTGGACCCTCCGCTCGCTGTCCAGGCCTTGGATGGAACCCAGCTCCTGGCCATAACACATAGGACCCCCCCCCCCCCCCCCCCCCCCACCCCCATTAACTTTAAGGACATCAGGAAACCATACTGAGAAGATCTGCCTCTTCGTAATTGACAAATCACACATGGCCCTGGTCCTCGGACTTTCCTGGCTAGCCCTTCATGGTCCACAGATTGACTGGAACAAGCACGTCACCTCATGAGTCCCTCATGTTCCATGACATGCCTTCACTCAGCACTCAATCTATCTCTTATCCCAGTTCCCCCTGATGAAACCCCGGACATTTCTAATGTTCCCACCGAATACCATGAGCTCAGGCAGGCCTTTAACAAGACCCGAGCCATGTCGCTTCCACTGACCATATGACTGTCCTATTGATCTCCTCCCGGGCACCTCTCCTCCAAAAGGCAGACTTTATTCTCTGGCACACCAAGAAAGAGAGGCCATAAATAAGTACATCATGGTACAAGTACATGACGGTACAAGTACATGACACTTGTGTCAGTTCTCTCCCCCAAAGGATCCCATGCCATGCAACCCCATTCTGCCACCTCGTTGTCTCATTGGTGCCTTGGAGCTGGATATAGAGACCAAAGTCAAGCAGGCTCTGGCCCAGGAACCCGGACCAAGCAATGTCCCCCCGAATCATCTCTTCATCCCTTTGCGACTATGCTCACAGGTCCTGGAATGGGGCCAGGCATCCAGGCTATTTTGCCACTTAGGTTCTACTCAGACTCGTTCCGTCATTCAGTTCTGGTGGCCCTCATTGGGAAGGGACGTAGCCAGGTTTGTGGCTGCTTACGACGTCTGCACCCGAAGTAAACACGATAACCGACCTCCTGCAGGCCTCCGCACACCCCTACCTGTGCCGCATCATCCCTGGTCCCATATTTCTCTCGGCTTCGTCACTGGACTACCCCCGTCTGACGACAACACCTGCATCATGACCATTATTGACCGCTTCTCTAAGTCTGTTCACCTCGTTCCACTTCCTAAATTACCCTCTGCCAATACAGCTAATACTCCAAGTTTTCCGGCTTCACGGCCTTCCCAGTGATGTCGTCTCAGATCGGGGCCCACAGTTCACCTCGCACTTCTGGAATTCCTTCTGCAAGCTCATAGGGGCCACCCCCAGCCTGTCCCTAGGATTCCACCCCCAGTCCAACGGACAAACAGATCGGAAGAATCAAGCACTTGAGGTCTCTCTCTGGTGTATGACCACTTGGGACGCTACCTCCTGGAGCAAGTTCCTTCCATGGGAAGAATACGCCCACAACTCCCTACCGGCTACCTCCACAGGGCTGCCCCATTCCAGTGCTGCCTAGGCTACCAGCCTCCACTTTTCCCGACACAAGAGATGGAAGCGGACGTCCCCTCAGCCCAACAGTTCGTCCACCATTGCGAATGAACATGGTCTCAGGCTAGGCGCACCCTGCTACGATCCTCAATTTTTTACAAGAGACAGGCAGACCGCCATCGTACCAAGGCGCCAAAGTACAATGTAGGGGACAGGGTCATGCTTGCCACCAGGGACATCCCCCTAAAAACACTGTCATGCAAACTATCACCTCGTTTCATTGGTCCTTTCACTGTGACCAAGATTATCAACCCGTGTGCCGTCCGACTCCTGCTACCTTTTTCGATGCGACGCATCCACCCCACCTTCCATGTGTCCCGATGCTATTTTACTTAGTGGGCATTGTGAACTGCCCACTAAGTAAAATAGAATTAAAAGTAGTAGCAGTAACTTGTACACCTGACAGCAGATTTGTTGACTGTGTTCACTGTTTGTAGTGTGTCTACTTTGGATTATCTAAATAAAGTATTAAACATCAAATTAGGTACCTTTATGTGCAAAAACAGAGTAGGAAGTCATGATGGATTAGAAGCATGAAAGAATGCATGTGCAGCTATTTTTTTCCTGCATTCTCAGCAAGCTCTGATGTAATTAAAACCTGGGAGTGTATTTGAGGAATTTTGAAGCAATGTGTGATGGCGGAATGTAATTACCCTTGTAAATGACCCTAGGCAGTTGTTTTATTGTAAAAAAAAAAAAAAAACACACACACAAATTTTATACTCTAATGCATACAATTCTGAATCCATTGGTTTATCCAGAAAGGAAGCTAGATGAACTTGCTCTTAACTCACTCACTCACCCATCGTCTATCTGGCTTTATCTTGTATACAGGGATGCCAGTCCATCACAGGGCGCACAAATACATGCACTGACATGCTCATTCACACACTCTTGGCAATTTGGGAATACCAATAAGCATAATCTTATTCATCCAATTTTCATCTCATTGGACTGTGTACAAGTAAAGGAGGTCAAATAAAACATGATTCACCAGACCGGACCACCATTTTCTATGCTCACATGCAAAGGGGTCAGCAAGTGAACAATCTGCACTTTTGTAGCAACATGTGATGCATTGTGAGTTCTGAAACCATTTTGGCATAACCATTTTTAGGAATTTGAGCTACAATATATCTTTTGTGGGATGAGACCAGACAAGCAAAAACCTTGACTTCACAGATACATCAGTGAGCCTTGGCTGCCAATGACCCAACATTTTGTACCTAATGCCCACTGCATACCAGGAACACTGCGGAAGACCTGTCATTTTGGAAATCTTCTCACTCAATTATGTAGTCATCACAATGTTGCTCCTGTGGAAAAAAAAAAACTACATCTGTGAATTTTAATGTTTCAACACATGCTAAACTTTGAGAACTGACAGTTCACGTACTGTCTAATATATCTCACATCTTTCACATGTGCCATTATAACAATATAGCCAATGTTATTTAAGGAAATTGTCAATGCCTTTATTGGTGTGCTTGATCATTCAATACAGGACCTTAATTAATTAGTATCACACCCATAACATTAAATTCACAGGTTAGATTCATTTGGTTAGATTGTAATCAAATGTGCTGTGCATTATTGAAGATCTAGTACATTTACAAATTTGCAAAAGTTTTTATGTTTATTTAACAAGTTTAATGTGACTTTATTGTAAGAAACATTTTTGTGCTCCTGATGTGCATCTTGTGACAAGTACAATATAAGTAATCCATGGCCATAAACAGATGCAAGCAAACAACAAATATGATCAAATACATTATCACATTTATACAATGTTTGACGGGTATAAAAAAAATATATATATATATATATATAATTGGGACCTAAGTTAGGAAAATTAATTTATGCTAATGGTGCAATATAAGAGCATATAAAGATGAATCTTATTAACATAAAAAAATAGTTTAATAAATCTATATAAATAAAAGAAATATTTTGTCTGTACATTGGTCAGTTCCCTTTCAAAAGCTACACTCGATGCTGCGTGAAAACGCTATGGGAACATCTCTTTGTTGCCCGGTTGTGAAGCCTGTGCATGTCAAAACCGCCGAATACCTTCGGCTTATAACTTCTGCCAGGCATGACGTCACCGAATAAGGTGCACCTGCAGGTTATAAATAGGAGTGAACCGGAAACATCCTCAGATCTTTTTGTCTTCAGGACCGCTTTGTGTTTGCGTGTGCATGTGCAAGCCATAACGAAAGCAAAAATAAAATAACAGCATTAACTCACCGATATGGCGGAGTTGCTTAAGAGATGCGCGCCTCCGTGCGATAGATCTCTTTCGGAGCGCGATCTTCATGAATTTTGTCTCGAGTGCTTGGGGGAAGAACACGCTCGCCTCGGGCTTCAGGGAGACTGTGAGTACTGTGATCTTCTCCCTATTAAGGTGCTTCGTACGCGGCTTGCTTTCTTTAAAGAGAAACCGCGAGCCGCGGCGCATTCTTGGGGCTCGCGTCCTGATCTGGCAGACGCGCACGAGACAGAATTTCCCCTTTCTGGATCAGGACGTTTTAGCTTCCGCTTCGCAAGCGCGCTCCGGCGCTTCTTGTGAAGGAGCGGAAGAATCCTCCTCTCTTGCTTCCATGGAAGTAGCCTCCTCACAACGCTCCTCCAGTGCTGACAGAGCTTATGAGGAATTATTAGAGGTTATAACGCGTGCGGTCGAGCGATTGCATATCGACTGGCCGCAGAAGCGAGATTCCCCCAAGCGTTCGAGATTGGACGACAGGTTTCTGTCGGGTGGCCGGGGGGAGGAGCCTCAACGTCTCTCTCTCCCCTTCTTTGGTGACCTCCATGATGAATTAACTCTTTCATGGAGCAAGCCGTATTCATCGCGTGTTTTTGTGCCATCGACTTCGACTTATTCGAATACCGTTGATGCGAAAGCATGCGGTTATATGATGATGCCCCAGATAGAACATGGGTTCAATTCAGCCTACGTTTAGAAGGATGTACTGTTACCACCAGCTCGACAGTGAAAGACCTGGGTGTAATATTAGACAGTAACTTATGCTTTGAAAATCATATCTCCAACATCACAAAAACATCATTTTTCCACCTTAGAAATATTGCCAAGCTTAGGAACATTTTATCTGTATCTGATGCAGAAAAGCTGGTTCATGCATTCATGACTTCCAGACTGGACTACTGTAATGCATTACTGGGTGGCTGTCCTGCATCCTCAATTAACAAGCTACAGTTAGTCCAAAATGCAGCCGCCAGGGTTCTCACTAGATCCAGAAAATATGATCATATAACCCCAATATTATCATCCCTGCACTGGCTTCCTGTTCACTTTAGAATTAATTACAAAATAGCATTACTTACTTACAAGGCTCTAAACGGTCTAGCTCCCACATACCTAACCAGTCTTCTGATACGTTACAATCCACCACGCTCCTTAAGATCAGAAAACTCCGGACTACTGGTAGTTCCCAGAATATCAAAATCTACAAAAGGAGGTAGGGCATTTTCATATTTAGCTCCAAAGCTCTGGAATAGCCTTCCTGACAGTGTTCGGGGCTCAGACACAGTTTAAATCCCAATTTAAAAGTAGACTCAAGACGCATCTCTTTAATTTGGCATACACATAATTAATTTCTTTACCTCATACTCCAGTACATCTATCGTGAATGGCAACCACGCTAATTCTTTTCACCTGCTCTTTATTTTTCCACCCATCCCGAGGCATCTGGAGATTGTGCCAACCCTGCGAGGTTCCTGAGGCATCCAGAGAAGGACCTGCTCCAGCTGAATTTTTCTTCATGTTGGTTTGGATCTACACATGCTGCTCCTGAGCTCCCAGTGATCCAGACCCTCATCTGCCCTCTGCACCTGCTGACTCATCCCTGAGCTGAACTGGACTTTGTGTTAATTTAAATAACTTCTGTTATATCGAACTTTCATCTGCATAACACACATGATGTTCTACAATTTCTTATCTGTCATCACCCAGATGAGAATGGGTTCCCTGTTGAGTCTGGTTCCTCTCAAGGTTTCTTCCTATTGCCATCTCAGGGAGTTTTTCCTTGCCACTGTCGCCGTCACCCTTGGCTTGCTCATCAGGGACAATCTCATTATCTAGACACATTTTTCTTACACATATATACATTTCCATAAGTCTTCTTTTCATTTTTTTTCATTTCTGTGAAGCTGCTTTGAGACAATGACCATTGTTAAAAGCGCTATAGAAATAAAATTGAATTGAATTGAATTGAATAGAAGAGACACTTGCGGGCTATCTCTCTCCTGGGACATCATCCTCCCTGAAAAAGCCTACTCTCCCCTCCAAGCCGTGTAGATTGACATCTGCTTTGGTGGGGAAAGCTCTTCAGGCAGCAGGTCAGGCTGGCGCTTCACTGCACACCATAGCGGTTTTGCAGGTTTACCAGGCTGACCTGCTGAAGGACCTGAGCACCGGCGGGGTTATTGATGACAGGGTGTTGGCAGAGCTGCGCCGAGGCACAGACCTGTCTCTCCATGCAACCAAGCAGACAACTGCGCTGTGGGCCGTTCTATGGCTGCCATGGTATCCACGGAGAGGCATCTGTGGCTGAACCTCACGGGCATCAAGGATAAGAATCGTGCTGTCCTCCTTGATGCCCCCGTCTCGCCTTCCGGCCTCTTTGGCGATGCTGTTAATTCCGTCGCCACTAGGTTTCGGGAGGCGAAGCTATATGAACAGGCCGTTGGGAGGTTCCTTCCCCGCCGTACTCAAGAACCGGGACCGTCGGCCACCCGGCCCCGGCCAGGTCTGGCCCCTATCAGGCGTGAGGTGCAGAAGGAGAGCGTGACCAGCCGCTCACCCCCTCGTAAAGACTGGGGTGGGGCTCGGTGGTCTTCTCAGAAATCTGCTTCGAAACGACTGGATCTGAGGAGGTTACTCTCTTCAAAGAAGAAGCCCTGAGGTTCGTGCGCCTGGGGCCGTGGGGGTGTCTTTCCCCAGGGAGGGGCGCCTGGATTTTCATCACAAAACAGGGCCTCCTCCCTGGCACTCCCGGGAGGCCGGTGTTCAATCCCCGCCACCACTGGTGTTTCGGGGAGCGCCGGTCTCCAACGAAAAGTTGGGTGTTCGGGCATCTCCTGCCATACTTCAGGATACCCAACACCTAACACCCCCCCCATCCAGCTGAAGTGTCAAAGCTCGTGCCCCTTTCGGAGAAGCTGGCAGCATGGAAACTACTGCCAGGCGTATCTCCTTGGATACAAAGGACTGTAGGCACAGGCTACAGGATTCAGGTTGCACATCGTCCTCCGCGTTTCAACGGCGTGGTCTCCACTTCCGTGAAACCGGACCGAGCACATCTGCTGGCCCAGGAGTTACAGACTCTGCTGGGCAAAGGGGCCATAGAACATAGAACACTGCTACTACAGTCGGTACTTTTTGGTCCCCTAGAGACGGGGGGGGGGGTTGCGTCCGATCTTGGATCTTCGCGGCTTGAACCACTATCTCAGGAAATCCAGATTCAAAATGTTGACTGTCAAAATGTTTGTTTCTCAAATCCAACTAGAGGATTGCTTTGTGACAATCGATCTCAAGGACGCATATTTCCATATAGAAATATTGCCACAGCACAGGAAGTTCCTGAGGTTCACTTTTGGGGGTGAAGCTTACCAGTATCGGGTCCTTCCATTTGGTCTAGCCCTGTCACCCCACACATATACAAAATGCATGGATGCAGCTCTGGCTCCTTTACGACTCCAGGGCATCCGTATTTTGAATTACATAAACGACTGGCTGATTCTGGCCCAGTCTCAGGAGCTAGCGCTTCGACATCGGGATGTCGTCCTAGCCCATCTTCATTCTTTAGGATTGAGACTCAACGCCACAAAAAGCGTTCTCCTTCCTGTTCAGAGGACAACATATTTGGGTGTTACATGGGATTCAGTCACAATGCGGGCACAGCTGTCTCCTGCTCGTGTCGAATCCATTCTCAACACCCTGAAGGAAATCAAGCTAGGCCAGAAGGTCACTGTTCATCACTTTCAGAAATCTTTAGGCCTCATGGCAGCTGCGTCCACGGTGATACCTTTGGGCCTTCTGCACATGAGAGCGTTTCAGCTGTGGCTAAGAGCCAGGGGGTTTCATTCAAGGGCCAACCCCCAGAGGCTAATAAGGGTTACGCGCCGGGGGCTTCGTACCCTTTCTATGTGGTTCAGACCCCGGTTTCTGACTTTGGGTCCCACTCTAGGTCCGTCTTGTCGTTGCAAGATGCTAACGACAGACGCTTCCCTCACGGGCTGGGGTGGGGTCTTGGATGGCCGTCCGTCCAGCACAAGGGAGCTGGAGAGGTCATCTTCTTGTGTGGCACATCAATTGCCTCGAAATGATGGCTCTGTTTCTGGCCCTGAAACACTTCCTCCAGCAGTTGAGAGGCTACCATGTCCTAGTGCGGGTGGACAGCACTGCGGTAGTCTCGTACATAAATCGCCAGAGTGGACTGCGCTCGCGCCGCTTGAACAAGCTAGCGCACCAGGTTCTGCTTTGGCCACAGGACAAGTTCCTGTCCCTAAGGGCGATTTACATTCCAGGGCATATAAATGTAGGAGCAGACTTGCTATCCAGACAAGCTTTAAAACATGGGGAATGGAAATTCTACCCCGAAGTAGTCAGTCAAATCTGGGAAAGATTTTACGTAGTAGAGGTGGACCTCTTTGCCTCACAAGAGGCAGCACAATGCCCCCTTTACTACTCTCTGACTCCTCCAGCTCCCCTGGGTCTGGACGCAATGGCCCACACATGGCCCAGATTACGCCTTTATGCATTTCCACCTATAGTTCTGCTCCCAGGAGTCTTGGCAAGGGTCCGTCAACAGGGTTTGCGTCTCTTATTGATAGCGCCCCATTGGCCGACCAGAGTGTGGTTCTCGGATCTAATATCTCTCCTCGACGGCTCACCCTGGGTGATTCCAATGAGGAGGGTATCTTCTGTCTCAGGCGCAGGGGACAATACTTCATCCCCGGCCCGAGCTCTGGAACCTTCACGTTTGGCCCCTGAACGGGACCAACTAAGACATGCTGGGCTTTCAGCCAGCATAATTGAAACCATTTTAAGTGCCAGGGCTCCCTCCACTAGAAGAACTTATGCCCTCAAATGGAGTGTATTTGAAAATTGGTGCATGGCAAGACATGTAGACCCAGTTCACTGCCAGGTTGTTTCAGTGCTGGAGTTTCTGCAAGAAAAGATGTCCTCGGGCTTATGCCCTAGTACGCTCAGAACGTACGTAGCCGCTATTTCGGCTTGTCACGCTCTGAATGATGGGGTTTCTGTGGGCAAGCACCATTTAGTTGCCCGTTTTATTCATGGAGCTAAACGGTTGAAGCCGCCCACTAGAGCGACGGTCCCATCATGGGACTTACCTATCGTACTCAAAGGCCTGGCCGACACCCCTTTCGAACCACTAGAGTCAGCACCTGTCAGACTTCTGTCTCTTAAGATGGTTTTTCTTATGGCTATTACTTCTTTGAAGAGGATTGGGGATCTGCAGGCTCTGTCAGTCTCCCCATCCTGCCTAGACTTTGCCCCTGGGCTAGTCAAAGCTATTCTGCATCCTCACCCGAACTATCTTCCCAAGGTTCCATTCTCGACCATGCACCCAGTTGTTCTCGAAGTCTTCTGTCCTCCGCCTTTCACAGCTCCGTAGCTGGAAAGACTTCACTTACTGTGTCCAGTACGTGCTCTTTGGATCTACGTCCACCGCACTAGCCAGTGGCGTAAATCAGAGCAGCTCTTTATTTGCCATGGGGGTCGCAACCGGGGGGCGGCTGCCACTCTGTCACACTGGGTGAGAGATGCCATTGCCCTAGCCTATGAGGCGCGTGGTCACACTTCGCCTCTGGGAATCAGGGCTCACTCAACGAGGGGGATTGCCTCATCGATTGCCTTGGCAAGAGGCGTCCCCCTGCAGCAGGTGTGTCATGCGGTGGGCTGGTCCTCTCCACACACGTTTGTTAGATTTTATAGTCTGGATGTCAATGCTACTCCGGGTTCGCGGATCCTTGAGTCAGCATCCCAGAGCTAGGTCTGAGACCTTGGCTTGTGCGCACACGCTACACAACCTGGGGGTCCAGACACTTGCAGTGCGGCGGTGTTGGTATTCTCGTTCCCATAGCGTTTTCACGCGCATCGAGTGTAGCTTTTGAAAGGGAACGTCTCGGGTTACTTGGCTGTAACCCTGTTCCATGATAAAGTGGGAACGAGATGCTGCGTTCCGATGCCGCACTGCTGGCATGCCTGGACGACCTTCAGACAAAATTGACCTGAGGATGTTTCTGGTTCACTCCTATTTATAACCTGCAGGTGCACCTTATTCGGTGACGTCATGCCTGGCAGAGGTTATAAGCCGAAGGTATTCGGCGGTTTTGACATGCACAGGCTTCACAACCGGGCAACAAAGAGATGTTCCCATAGCGTTTTCACGCAGCATCTCGTTCCCGCTTCATCAGGGAACAGGATTACAGCCAAGTAACCCGAGACGAACTCGCTCTTTCAATGATATCTTTACATTTCGTACACTGGAGGACCATAACATTTTCTGTCTGTATGTCTGTCTGTTTCTATGTCTGTCCAGCTAGATTATGTCACAGCAACTGATATAGCAGCTGAACTAGATATCTGCCAGAAGTTTAACCTGCACCATAAGTGAAATCAAAATATTGAGTAAAAGCGATGTTATGAACATTTATGTGCCAGATTTAATCATAAGATACTAATACTCAATACTACTCAATGGAAACAAACACTTGCACTGATAGATATTTATTAGAAAATCTAAACTGAATATTTTACTGGGGTAACTTAATATTTTACCGCTGAAATAACAGGGCTGAAGTGGTATAAATGAATTATAATGTGCTGGAGTTGTTTTAAAACAAAAGTTAAGCTTTATCCAATGTATTTTTCCAATTTCTCATCTGTGAATCATTCACTGGTTACCGAACAGGGAGTGTATTTAACTGACAACGAAAGAATTACAAGTAGCATAAACAAGGCAAACGATAGTCGACCTTACAAAAAAATATATTTCTTTGTATTGAGTTCTGCTGAACAGACAGGGAGACATGTACGTGGACTTCAACCTGAAATTATAATATAATATAATATAATATAATATAATATAATATAATATAATATAATAAATTATTATTTTATAGTAAAGCTAATAAGCGGTTTTTAAGCTTTAACTGTTTTAAAAAAGGTCTTTTTAAAGAGTCAAATTGTTTGACACTGCTCTACCTGAACTTACTTAATTTTAATTTAGAGAAATCCTGTTCAAAATTTTAATTAGTTACATTTGTATGACCCCTTATACCTCTAATTTTACATGATGACTAGATTTTGTTTTTGCAGTATTTTGTTCATGCCAAAGGCAGCATTTATATACAAACGTGTGGGACGGATTTCTTCAAGCTTAGGGCAGTAAATACTGTCTGTGTGCATGACTGTGACTTGTTGGGATACTGTAGGGATTTAGCTGATGTTAGTCCAGCCATAGTGTTACAGTGTGAGTGCCAAATGACTCTCATGGCTCAAACAGAAGCCCTCTGATATTATCAGTAGGAGAAAAAAAAAAGGAAACTCTATTGCACCAACAGAACTTTCACCAAAAACATAAATAGAGAGAGGTATTATGATATGATTATGATGCAATATTCAGTTTAAGCATTTTTTTTTACTTACTTCAACATTCCATTTCAATTTTCCTTTATATTAAAGGGCCTATTCTCTTAGAAACATTTGAACGACTAAGAGTTATTTGGTTTTCCCTCTAAAATAATCTTTGATTTTTTTATGTAGAAACTTCAAAAGAGTGTTTTCTTTTCAGATACTGTTTCAAGCATAATGCTCAATCATCTTATAAACCAATGGCTAAATTAGAATTATTCATTCCATTTGCACTCTCAGTTGTGCAGTATCTTCTCTTCCACTTATATGAACTCTTCCTTGATGTTTCTGTCTTGTATAATGTCTATGTACATTTGAAAAAAATTATTGCAAAATGAGATGATCTACCCATGTGGCACAAGTGGAACCTACACCATACCTGGCATAATGTTTTGAGGGGTAATGTTATGGCTGATAGGTTTATAATGGTCAGTAGTCAAACTGTTCATATTTTTAATCCCTTTTTTTAAAATGTTTTCTTGTGCTCAATTGCACAGCTTGTTTTCACTAATACCTTCCACTATTCATTAATATTTATAAAGCAGAAACCTAATTTTCATTAATATTAATTAGCCATCAATGAAAGGAGAAAAAGGTTGCCTTTCGTTACTGAAAGCAATGTTTTCTACATGGTTACACCTTTAAATTTAAGAAGCATTAAGAAACAGCACATCAATGTTCATTTGATGTCATTAAACGATGAGATAAGTCTGTTGAGTGCCATCACATGAACTGGCACTGAGGTGCTTCGATTATCGTGTTGGAGAGCCAGTCTGAAATGTTGGTTAAAAATCTCCAAATGATGTTCAGTTAAGCTGGCATCTGGTGACTGTGAAGGGCATATAATATGATCTGCACCAGTGTCAAACACATCAAACAATTCAGTGAACCCTTATACCCAGTATCACCTTATAGGAAACCATGCAGTGTCCATCTAAGTGGACTAGATGCAAACCATGCTATCAAGAATGAATATAGTTCACATTATAAACAGCTCATGTTTTTTCCCCTAACATCTCATTGTGTATATTTGAGATTGTGATGTGTTATATTGACAGCTCACAGACTGACCTCATAGCAATTAGTCTTTTACATCCAGTGTTCTGCTGTATTTCATTTCCGAAATACATTCATTTCATTTCATTTCAGTCCTCCTTATGAATAAACAGGTGACCTCCTCTCCATCTGATGTCTCAGTGTGATCCAATTACTCTCCAGTGTGTAAATGTCACAGTAATTCCATATGCAAAGATGGCCTTGCTTCATATGAAGCCAGTAGTAAAGGTCTCTCCATTACTTTCATGATTAGTGTAGAAAGTAGATCCAGAGGACATAAAAGAAGACACAGACGGTGGTGTTTATCCTTATTCATAATACAGAGAATGACTATGAAGACAATGGATGACACCATATGAAATTGGTGTCACGTATTTCAGAGCAAAATATCCTCTTCTAAATTTTAACAGGCCAATTTTAACAAGAAACTGTTTAATTTACAGATGTTAATAGTAATATAAACAGGTATTGGTACATAGATGGTACTATATGGCATTATTTAAATAAAAAGATAAATTATGTAAATCTCATTTACTTATCTCAGTTCATTCAGTGAAATTACTGTCTCTTTGTGGAACACTGATGTAAATTTGGACTTGAGATATAAACAGAAGTTGTTTGATAAGAATTGTTATGCATGTAGTGTATGCATGCAGGATACACCAGGGATGAAAGTAGTTTTAAATTCTTGCAGTTACCACATCCTTTATCGCTTCCTATTGTCCATGTCTTCTCAGCTTCATGCATCCCTGAATAAAATGTTTCAATATTCTAATACTATATTAGAACTGAACAAGTATACTTATACTTGATACTATACTGAACAAGTATACAGTACAGACCAAAAGTTTGGACACACCTTCTCAGTCAATTTGAGATCAATTGAATCAGGTTGAATTTGTATTATGGCAGGAAAAAAAAAGCAGCTAAGTGAAGAAAAAAATGAGTGGCCATCATTACTTTAAGAAATGAAGGTCAGTCAGTCCGAAAAAATTGGGAAAACTTTGAAAGTGTCCCCAAATGCAGTCACAAAAACCATCAAGCGCTACAAAGAAACTGGCTCACATGCGGACCGCCCCAGGAAAGGAAGACCAAGAGTCACCTCTGCTGCGGAGGATAAGTTCATCCGAGTCACCAGCCTTAGAAATCGCAGGTTAACAGCAGCTCACATCAGAGACCAGGTCAATGCCACACAGAGTTCTAGCAGCAGACACATCTCTAGAACAACTGTTAAGAGGAGACTGTGTGAATCAGGCCTTCATGGTAGAATATCTGCTAGGAAACCACTGCTAAGGACAGGCAACAAGCAGAAGAGACTTTTGGTCTGTACTGTGTGTGTGTGTGTGTGTGGGGGGGGGGGGGGGGGGGGGGGGGTATACACATATTGTATATGTTTGTTTTACCAGTTAACATGAAACCCAATACAGCAGAACATTGGATTGTGAGCATAATTCATTCCGGAAGCAGGCTTGTATATATCAAAAAACACTGGTAATCAAATATTTTCTTTCTATAAGAAATAATGGAAACTCAAATTATTTGTTCCACAGACCCCAAAAAATAATACATAAAAATAATTCATACAAAATATAAAATAAAAATAAAACAAATTAACCTGCACTTTACCTTTAAAAAAAGTAAAAATAAATCCCAACAGAAGTGTTTCCATTTGTATGGCTGTGTATGTGTATGTTTCTGTGTGTGTGTAAAGCTAATGTAAGAGGAGAGGAGGAATGAGACCCTCCCCTCTTCCTCTTCTGGTCTTAAGTACTTCCTCCTCACCTATTTGAGTTTCACACACACACACACACACACACACACACACACACACACACACACACACACACTCTAATGTAAACACTGTTTTATTGGAAAAATGAACAAGAAATCTCTCTAATGACACTCGAGTGAGCGCACAATCACTGCTGTAAAGTCAAAATAAAACAAATTAACCTGCACTTTACCTTTGAAAATAATCACGACAGATCAGTGTTTCCATTAGAGAGAGAGAAAGAGAGAGAGAGAGAGAGTGACCATCTGTTTGTGTGTGTCTGTGTGTGAAGGCAAGGGGAGGAGGTGTGTCTGTGTGTGAAGGCGAGAGGAGGAGGGGTGTGTGTGAAGGATCTCGGTGTCCAATGATGCGCACGCACACACTGAAGGTTGACACAGCGGGAGAGAGAGAAAATGGACCTTTAACCTCTCTAATAACACTTGTTCTTGCTTTACATGTGCACACAAACACGTGTGTTATAATAAACTGTACATGTGCGCTGTACACACATGCATACAAACACAAAATAAAATCTGTTTTAGCGCACACATGGTCACAGTGTTATAGTAAACAGTAAACACGTGCACAGATGTTGATTATTCGAGTGAGAAACGCGCACTAAGACGAGCAGGTGAGACAATTACCCACAATTCCTCAATGCGCGAGAGAGAAAAACAATTGGCTCTGTTGTGATCACGTGACGCTCGGAATCAATTCAATTCAATTCAAGTTTGTTTGTATAGCGCTTTTAACAATTGACATTGTCGCAAAGCAGCTTTACAAAATCAAAAGAATTAAGTTTGTATGAAATGTGAAGGTGTATGAAACAAAATGATAAGATTGTCCCTGATGAGCAAGCCAAGGGCGATGGTGGCAAGGAAAAACTCCCTGAGACGGTAATAGGAAGAAACCTTGAGAGGAACCAGACTCAACAGGGAACCAACAAGAGCCCAGAGTTGATGTTGTCATCAACAAGAGCCCAGAGCCCAGAGCCCAGTGGAGAGAGTGGACAGCTTCCGTTACCTCGGTGTACACATCACGCAGGACCTGTCTTGGTCCTGTCACATCAACACCGTGGTGAAAAAGGCCCGACAGCGTCTCTACCACCTCAGACGCCTGAGAGACTTCAGACTGCCCTCCAAGGTGCTTAGGAACTTCTACTCCTGCACCATAGAGAGCATCCTGACGGGAAACATCACGTCCTGGTTCGGGAACAGCACCATGCAGGACAGACGAATTCTTCAGAGGGTGGTGCGATCAGCTGAGCGCATCATCCACACCGAGCTCCCTGACCTGCACTCGATCTACAGCAAGCGGTGCTGGACCAAGGCCAGGAAGATCATGAAGGACCTCAGTCACCCCAGCAATGGACTGTTCTCTCTGTTGAGGTCAGGAAAGCGATTCCGCTCCCTGAAGGCCAACACAGAGAGACTGAGGAGGAGCTTCTTCCCGCAGGCGATACGGTCTCTTAATCAGTACAACACACAGTACTGATCCATTTTGCACACCCACACATGCTTCTGTACTCACTCTGGACACTCTGGACATTCAGGACATTTGCTCACTTGTCCTCACTGCACACCTGCTCACTCATGGGTAGTATGCACACGTCACTTAAATATGCACACAAGCCACTTTATCATTTATCATTTAACATGTCACTTTACTGTATATTTGCATATTCAATATTTTTATTTCCACTTGTGCAATTTCAATTTTTTACTTACTTACATTTTATATTTTTATATTCTTACATTTTACATTTTATATTCTATATTTTATATTTTATTTAATTTTATTCTCTTAGGTCAGGGCAGTTGGCTAAGCATTTCACTGCATATCGTACTGTGTAGGATTGTGTATGTGACAAATAAAATTTGAATTTGAATTTGAATTTGATTTGAATTTGAACCCATCCTCATTTGGGTGAAAACGGATAGCAGGGATTGATCAGCATACTGTGCAAGACTGGAAGTTCAGTATAACAGGAGATGTGCTTAAATTAAATTAAATGGAGTCCAGTTTGTTCCTGGAGGCTCAGGTAGACTGTAGGAAATTCCAGTCACAGGTCCCCAGAGAACAGCTGTCTACATCAGTCGAGTACAGTACAGTCTTCGTGGAAAAGTGGAACCATACCCAGCCACCACACGCATCCCAGGCAGACCACACGGGGCATCTATGCGATGGGATCTCCAACCAGAAGCAGGTCTCCAGGACAAGTTAGACAGGTCCAGAGGGCAGAGGCGTCTGGATCAAAACAAACTGCATCAAAACAAGAAGCACATGTGTGCTACATGATGCTCAGTATTCGTAAACCAAGACATGCTCGTTTTTCAAGTCAAAATTTATCAAGAATCTTTGCTCGTCTTGCGGAACATTTGCAAACCATGTTACACGCAATCCGAGGTTCCACTGTAACTTGTTTTGATTTCATTTATAACAGCCTATTTAACACCTGACCAGTTCACTGTTCTCTGTAGGTATTGTTGGCATAAAATAGCATTCAGGAACCATCAATACGTATTCTGCTAAACATATTACTTGCATAAAGTTCTGTCTAGATATTAGCTGCCAAGCATTGACAGAAGATTGGGCTCATGTTGCTTCGCAGTAATGAAAGACAACACAGACATTTCAGAGGTAATTTAGAACAACTTGAAATCAGTTAATAAGGAGAAAGTATTGTTAAAGGTGGCAAAAAGTTAACAGGTGTGTTTCATGGCTCAACATGCTTGTGTGACTGGTTTTGAATGTGTTTTATCAGGCAGCTGCTCTCGTCTCTTTCCAGTACTGTATACCGTAACTCAAAATGTAATTGGTACGCAATACCTGTACCGGCCTACAGCAATGGGACTAACACTAAACACTGTGTAAATGACTTTCTGAAAGAAATGGTAAGAAAGCAAAGCTTTCAGACTCCACAAATAGAAAATACAATGATGGTAGAGTTGATGAAGTCTAGCAGTCTTGTCACGCGTTTTCAGCATGTATGGAAGCTGGCTACACTAAACCCACATTTCACCAGTGCTAGCTGAAGTGTTGCTATAGTCCTTTCAGGAAGATGTTTTGTTACCAATAAATTTCAATCACACAAAACATTTACATAAAACAAAAAATATGTATGAAAGTTAACTCCTTCAGACCCAAGTTTTTTTTTTTTTTTTTTGCCTATATGGTTGATACCCTCGCCCAGCAGATTTTTGTACTTCTGTATGCCACGACAGTCACTTACCAGATGAAAAATTGCATCAACTAGCAAATTGCTGGCATATTTTCAACTGAACAACTTAACAGCATATGGTTAGATAAAAGAATCACAGAAAGATGTACTGTAGACAGTACATGTACTAGTTTCATGAATACAATGACAAGAAAAGTGGAAAAAAGGACTATAATTTTTACAAAGGCATCTCTAAATATCTCCTCCAAAACTTAAGCAGATTTTTTTTCTATTTCCTGCCGTCATGTTCACACTAAATTGTTGGTGGCAGGCCAGAAGTAATTTTTTTTTCTAAGTCAGTAATTTCAGCTTTAAGTCAAGGGGCTTGACAAAAGTGTGGCATTAAACAAACTCTCTCTCTCTCACTTACACACACACACACACACACACACACACACACACACACACACACACACACACACACATTTTTGTGTGAGTGGGTCATAAATGATGGAACAACAAATACAAATACAAACATCTGAAGTCTGGAGACCCATCCACATGATAAAATTCCTGAAAAGGTTTCCTCCCTCAAGATGCTTTGCCAGGTCTTTACTGCAGCTGCCTTCAGCTGTTACTTGTTTGTGGGTCTTCAGTCTTGTCTCCAGTAAGTTAAAAGCATGCTATATTGAGTTGAGAGGAAATGACAGACTAGGGCTGTGAACAATATCCAATTTATTTGCCTTTGGAAACTCTTGGGTCATTAACCACTGCAATATGAAGTGGTGTCCTATCGGTTTTATAGCATTTGGCTGAATCTAAGTAAAGAGTGTAGCTATATACAGATAGCCAGTATTCTTCCTGCTACATTTATAAGCAGTCAGGTTATCAATAAACACCAGTGACCAGGTTCCCCAGGGAGTCATGTATGTATATTCCATAACACTGCATGCCTCTACCATATTTGACAGAAGTTGTTGTAGACGTTGTTCCTCTCTTTCTCCATACCTTTCCCTTCCCATCAATCTGGTCCAAGTTAAATTTAGTTTCATCAGTCCAAAGAATCTGCCAACATTTTCTAGCAAAGTCTAATCTGGCCTTCCTGTTCTTGACTGTAATCAGTGTTTTGCACCTTGTTGTGAAGCCTCTGTATTTACATCCTAAAGCTATGACTTGACTGTAGATAATGACATGGCTTCCTCCTGAAGAGTGTTCTTGGCTTGACCAGATGTTGCTAAGCGGTCCTTCTTCATCATGGACTAAATTCTGCAATGAATCACAATAGCTGACTTCTGTGGCCTTCCAGGCATTTTGCTTTTGCTGAGCTTGCCAATTAATTCCTTCTTTTCAAGAAGCTGTTGTATTGGCCACTCCCAATGTTTGTTTTTCCTATCTCTCTGATGTGTTTTTTTTTAAGTTCTCACTTAATTCCACTTGCATAATTACAATTAAAATCTCAACCTCAAGTTGAGAGTTCAAGTGAACAGCTACAAAATACAAATGTAACAATAGGACCACCTCCAGACCTTTTATCTGCTTGATTAGTCATGATATAATGATGGTACATACCGCACTTGGCCATGCAACTGCTAGTCAGCCCTTTGTTCCATTATTATGAGCTTGGCAAAATGTGTGTGTGTGTGTGTGTGTGTGTGTGTGTGTGTGTGTGTGTGTGTGTGTGTGTGTGTGTGTGTGTGTGTGAAAATGGCTGTACTTCTTGAAGGTTTCTTTTCAAATTAAATGCTGTTGTTAATAGAGGCCAAACATTAACTTTGTTCTAGAATTCATGTACCTGACTGCATGTCCCCGTTGATTATGTTCTTGGCAAAAAAGGGAAACAAACAAACAATACAGAACTCTATTTTTTTTAGGCATTTTAAGACCTTGAATTATTTATTTTTTACTTGATGAATATACAGTATATAGAATTCTCATATACAATAATAAAATGTCAAGATCCCAATATGTGTTGCTATGCTTACAGCAAATACCACAAGTTGCTTATTTCTTTCCCCACACCTGAATAAGTAATTGCAATCAACCACGTTCAGCTTTCTGACTCATCAAACTAAAAACAATCTGAAGGGTCTTGCATAAAATAAATAAATAAATAAATAATATTTTTTTAAAAACTAAAGCTTATGACTTAATGGATGAAGGAAGGGGACACTCTGTACAGTTAATTTTACTACTAGCATTGATTAACTCCCATCAAGAGTTTGAATTGGACATTTGATTGACAAATGATCAATCGCTATCTGACACAGGCATTCGTCTCTCTTCCAAAAGGAATTTCTTCAACCTCTAGATGATTTGTAATTTTAAGTAGAGGACAGTGAGTTGCCTATCAAACTCTCAGCTGAACAATATTAGACTGTTTGGCCTCTGTGTGACATTGTCCCTTGTGTCCTATGTGTTCCTTTTCTGCATTATTTTAATTGTTTGGTAAAAGTGGTGAAAGAGTCTGAGAGAAAGTTATGAGTCTGCCATTCTTGCAAACCCAACAGACCAAGTATTTATGTATGTGACAGAAAGTAAATGTGAAGAAATACTGAAGTTAAAATATCCAAATCTATTAAATCCCCCCTCCCTATTTCTGTCATCTCTACCTCCCTAAAATCCTGTAGGAGACCTCCAATCTGTCTTATCTCGTTTCCTCTTTCTCATTCTCATATATTTATAGAAAAATATGATTTGCTCAGTTTGGGTTGATTTAGAATGCTAAACTATCAAAAATGAAAAGAGTATGATTAAAATCTCATAATTCTCAGAAGCAACATTTCAAAGAATTCACATACTTTCAGCATCTGAAGGTTTTTGAGTTGCAATTTCACAGTAATGACTTTTCTCCAACTCACCTCCCCATTAGATACCTTCTTAAAAATGTTTTCTGCAAAAAACCTATGCACATCCTTCGGGACTGAGGACACAATTTTTTCACTTATTGCATTCAAGCTTATGAACCAAGCTAAATGTTTGAGAGGATACAGCCAGCCAGATATTTGGGTAGTGTCCGATGAGCCAAAAAATAGTTTACAGACATGCACACTAAGGCACATTTATTGTCTCACTTACATTTACAGTAGTTTTAGTGAAGAGAGTTGGCCTAAAGTAGAGCAAAAGAAGGGAAATAAGAGTTAAATTTCTACCCCTAAATCAATGTGTGTGTTGACTTGTTGCCTGTTCTGCCAACCTGCAGCTGGGAATGGACAAGCTCAGATGGTAATGCCTTCATGCTGAGTGGATAACACAAGCTTGGTTCTGACAGCCTTTGATAAATGCTCCTCTTTACATTGTCTAGCTTAAAATGATTACACTGCTTTACCTCATTTAAAGGTGATTATTCAAAGCAACAAAGTTAGATTTATTTTCCAAGCCTATACCATGACATGAACCTGCTTTAAAACCTGCTTTTCAAAAGTTGAATTATCATGGTAATTGTCTAAGTAGTGGATTCAATTGATGTGTAATAATTATGATGTATCTATGTGTTCATTTTGCCATGGTACAGTTTATACTGTAACTCAGGCCAGTCCAGCCTTAACATTATTTAGTTTGATTGCCTGGCCTTAATAAATCATGTTCATACTTCGCAGCTTGAAGGTTGTTTGATTATTCTGACCTAGTGCACAACATGCTCAGTCAAATGTTCAACCTAAACTAATTGAGACAGATGGAGTTTACAACAGTAGCTTCACAGTGAGATGAAACATCTGCCCAGAATATTAGTCTGACTTATGCAGATTAAGTGAAAACATACTGCCCTAAAACTAGAAATAAAGCACAACATTTCGGAATTCTTTATCACAGTCAGAGTAAATTTCAATTTAACAACTACTTTGACTTTTAGCATATTTTTAAAACACATAATCTTCTTTTACAACATTAATTGTCTTATTTATCATCACAACAGTGAAAAAAGTGAGTAAAAACGTGCCTTTAAAGGTAGCAGCTTCCATTTCCTCTTGTACTCCAAATGTTATTGATCATTTTATGTGACGTCACTGTTGACTAAGGCCAAATCATGCTTCTTCTGTCTGACTGTAGCTGATCCCATCATTGTATTTGTCTGGGCATTTCTCCAAACTATCCATTAGAAGTTTGGTGCAGAGGCCTAGCAATTAAACAAGCAGCACAGCTTACTCAAACTGCTGACTCGACTGCTGGGCTTGTGTTCACTTTAGTGCACATGGACCTGTTAAATTCTAGCCTCAATATGTAATCTTTGAATTAGCCAATAAATTCCCAGCACATTAAAACACAGAAATTTACAAAAATAAAAAGGACAACAAATTAAGGCCAACACTGTATAGGCTGAAATGCTTAAAATACCATTGGTGATTGTAAAGCATTCAAAATATAAAGTGACAAACAAATGTTTGTATTTACAATAAACAAGTAAAATTTTAATTTTAAATAATGTTCAAAAAGTATTTAATGCCAACAAATGCAGAAAATGCCACATCCTACCTAAGTATTGTTGCTGACCATGTCCATGCCTTCATGACCACAATGCCCCATGCCTCAAAGATACAATCATCTCAACTGGTTTCTTGAAAATGGCAGTAAGTTCACTTTACTCAAGATCTCCACAGTAACATTTAGGCATTTGGCAGTTGCCATTATCCAGAGCGTCATTATACATCTGAGCAGCTTTTTGTTTTTAATGTTAAGAGCCTTTTCTCTTAGCGACAGTTTCCCCAAAGTGGCGGTTGTGGGATTTGAACCTGGGACCTTTCGATCCATAGTCCAACACCTTAACCACTGAGCTACCCCTGACTCACTCACTCTTTAGAAGTGTGTGTGTGTGTGTGTGTGTGTGTGTGTGTGTGTGTGTGTGTGTGTGTGTGTGTGTGTGTGTGTGTGTGTGTGTGTGTGTGTGTGTGTGTGTGTGTGTGTGTGTGTGTGTGTGTGTGTGTGTGTGTGTGTGTGTGTGTGTGTGTGTGTGTGTGTGTGTGTGTGTGTGTGTGTGTGTGTGTGTGTGTGTGTGTGTGTGTGTGTGTGTGTGTGTGTGTGTGTGTGTGTGAGAACAATGTAACATGTGTTACTTTACTTGAAGACAGACAATTACTGTAGATCTTTTACACATTGTTCCCCAGTTTAAAATGAGAGAGACTTCTAAAAAGTGCTACAAATCAGTATGGTCTTGGTCTATTCTTACTTCTTTGCCAGAAACCCAAGTGTAGAATAGATTAAAAGTGGACGACTGTAAAGGGGAGGAAATATGTTCATGAATGAAATAGAGATTATAGAAAACCGTGAGCAATGTGGCACGAATAAGCTTCTGGATGAGACAGTGTGTGCAGGCGGTGTATGTGAAAGCAAAGATGAGATGAGACAGAGTGTAGGTGTGTACGTGTGTGTGTTTCTCCAAACCACATGACTGTCCGTTAGCAGCTAGGTCTCAGGAGATTAAACAGAGTGCTGAGACTGCAGCCAGCAATGATTAGTAGTCTTGACTGCAGCCCACTAATCAATTTCAGCGCCACACAAATTTCTCCTCCCAATTCTAGCTTTGATCAGAGGGCAGGGAACGAGTGGCTGGCTAAAGGCATAATGGAGTTTAACACTAGCAGCAAAGTGCGTGGGACAATGAACCGAGAGCAGGGAGAACTAGGGTATGTGCATTCATGCTTAGTTAAAATGTCAGTGTGGAAATGCAGATTAGATGTGCCTGCTGTGTTCAGATTTAAGTCTGCATAGACACATACATACATACATACATACATACATACATACATACATGACAGTACATAAATACAAAAGGGAAAGTATTGCTACCATGTTCAAGAAACCAGTTTGAGATTATTTTAGCATTGAGGCATGGGACATTGTGCTCATGAAGGCGTGGAAATGGTCAGCAACAATATTTAGGTAGGATGTGGCATTTAAACAATGTTTAACTGGCATTAAGGGGTCCAAAGTTCATCAAGTATACATACAGACAGACACAACTAGACGCAACTGCTTTTGGAAATTCATACAATCAAAATCAAACATTCTTAAAATTCACATCATCATCTGATAGTCTCCACATCATCTGACAACCCACATCTCAAACCAGATTGCACTGCAACATCATTAAGTCTTTCTCAAAGTGGTGTTTCCTTTCTTATTTCATATCACATATTTTCTGCAAATTTTCTTCTTGGCGGACCTTCTATCTGTTTATGGTTTCTGATCACTGCCCGATTCTTGTGGATTGTGTGTGTCAAATATACTCATAAAATAAACCTGCACACGTGCTGTCCTATTTGAGGAATTTCCTCAAATATAATTATCATTATATTATAGAATTATTATATATACATTATATATATATATATATGTATGTATGATATTTTCCACTGTATGTGTATATATATATATATATATACACATACAGTGGAAAATATCAAAACACATGTAAATCAAAGCAATCTTTCCATAAGAAATAATGGAAACTCTAATTATTCGTTCCACAGCCCCAAAAAATAATACATAAAAATTATTAATACAAAATATGAAGTAAAAATAAAACAAATTAAAAGGTAAATAAATAAAAAATCCCGACAGATAAGTGTTTCCGTTTATACGTGCAGGCGTTGTGTGTGTGTGTGTGTGTGTGTGTGTGTGTGTGTGTGTGTGTGTGTGTGTGTGTGTGTGTGTGTGTGTTTGTGTACGTGTGTGAAGCTAAAGTAAGAGGAGAGGAGGAATGAGACTCTCCCCTTTCCCTCTTCTGGTTTCACACTTGTCTCACACTTGTCTAACTCTTCCGCATATCTTATTTGAGTTTCACACACACACACTAAAGTACACACTGTTTTATCAGGAAAATAAACAAGAAATCTCTCCAATGACACAGAATCACTGCTGTAAAGTAAAAATAAAACAAATTAACCTGCACTTTATCTTTGAAAAGAATCGCCACAGAGCAGTGTTTCCATTATTGTGTTTGTGTGTGTGTGAAGGCGAGAGGAGGAGGGGTGCATTTGTGAAGGCGAGAGGAGGAGGGGTGTGTGTGAAGGGGCATGGTGTCCAATGACCTGTGCGTACACAAAGTGCCTCCCTAATGAGACTTGCTTTTGCTTTACACTTGCGCACACGAAATAATAAACAGTACACTGTACACACACGCATACAAACACAAAATAAAATATGTTTTACCCACACACACGTCGTCACAGTGTTATAGTAAACAGTACACATGCGCGCGGATGTTGATTATAGAGTGAGACCAAGACCAAGCAGGGAAGACGATTACCCACAATTCCACAGCGCATTGGCCATTGGCTCAGTTGTGATCACATGATACTCGGCATTAAAACAAGAAGCACATGAGTGCTACATGATGCTCAGTAAACCAAGACTTGCTCGTTTTTCAAGTCAAACTTTATTAAAAATCTTTGCTCGTTTCGCAGAACGCTCACAAACCATGTTACTCGCAATCCAAGGTTCCACTGTATATATAAGAAGGTTTTGTCTGTGGTCAGAACTCACTCTTTCAATTATACTGTATTTTTACATTTCATACATTCAGAGGTGGAAAGTAACAAATTACATTTACTCGCTTTACTGTAATTGAGTAGTTTTTTTGTGTACTTCTACTTTTTAAAGTATTTTTTAAAATCTGTAATTTTACTTTTACTTACGTATGTTTTGTTTTTGTTTTATTGTAATTCGCTACATTTTTAATCATATTCACTACTGAGTAAAACAAATGAATGAAAATTTTGAAAATGCAAAAATAATAAAAATATTATGCTTTGTATAAATGCTTCGTTGCACTCGTGTGTGTGTGTGTGTGTGTGTGTGTGTATTGTGTCATGGTCGCACGCCGCTCCAGACTCCACTCCAGGTCTTCTGATTGCCCCCACATCAGCATCTACCTGACCTTCCACACGGTCGCTTCCACCCTGAGAGTGACGTCATCAACCAGCACCTCCATATATAAACCGGAGAGAGACGCGGGAAAGAGGAAAAAGATTGTGATTTGGCGTTTTGATATTTGGTTGTTTATTCTGGTTTTGACTTTTTGCCTCCCATTGACTTTGATTATTGCTTTTCCCCTTTGGTTTGGTTGGTCTTTGTATATATTTGTAGATAATTCCACTGTATGTTTGTGCACTCACCAGTAGTAGGGGCGTGGCTGCCATTTATTTTGGCAAGAGGCAATTTATTCACTGTTTTTGGTTTAGGGAGTCAGGGAAGGTACCTGTATTTTTGTTTTTTTTGCAGGTAATATAGCTACTAAATATAAACACAATTTTGTTTATTATTTTGGCCTGGGTCCACTCTGAATCTGATCCTCCTCCTGTTTGTGTTTGTAATTTTTGTAAAGCAACACAAACCTCATTATTAGTTAATGACTGGATCTAGCTCTTTCTGCCATATACCACCATTTCCATACAGTTTAAAATAGAACCTTTGACCATTCTTTTGCTGTCCGGCCCAACCCTAGACTGAGACGTAATGCCACATTTAAGTGACCACTTTGATTTTCAAGCACAAGGAAGACAACAGCTTTATTACGCAAAGGCGTTCCTTCAGATAAAAACAACTAGTTCTGCTCATTTTTTAAAAATACGCTAGAATGCCTCATCCCACCCCCGCAGTTAAAAAAAAAAAAAAGTAACTCGGTAACTTTTACTCTGAGTAATTTTTTTGAGTTACTTTTTACTTTTTTTTTACTTGAGTAGATTTTTATAATGGTAACTTCACTGAAGTAACAGTACTTTTACTTGAGTACAAAATTTTAGTACTCTTTCCATCACTGCATACATTGGAGGACCAGAACCCAGTCTCATAAAATCTTCTGTATCTATCTCTGTATATCTGTATATCTCTATGTCTGTCCAGAAGATTTAGTCAAAGCATAACGCAAAACTGACTAGCCAGAATTTAATGAAACTTTGTCAGTCCTTTGGTATTTTTCTGAAATTAAATCTGTGCCATAAAATAAATATAGAAGGGATGTTATGAGAAGGTTTGTGCCAGATAACCTCACAGCAGCCATTCCTTTTTGGGACGAATTTTGCTCTTTTGCCCTCAAAGTGGGCATGTCTATACACAGCACTTAACTGCTCCAATTAATGAGATAGTTCACCATAAATATATAGAGCATTCGGAAAGTGGACTTTAACATGAAATAATAATACCAATGATTACATTACAGCTGTTCAGCTTATTTTTAACCTTTTAGATATAGATGCATACAGGAGGAAAGTGGAAAAAAACACGTGGACGGTTTTACGGCAAAAGATGGACAGACGGGAGACCTGAGCAGAGCCAATGAGCTGAACCTTTTCTTCAATAGGTTTAGTACAGAATCACCCCTCTGCTCCATCCTCCAGCCATTTTTAATCATGTTCTTTGATTTCTCCAGTGACTTTAACACAATTCAACCTGCACTGCTACAAGTGAAACTGGAGAAGATGCACGTCAACACCTCCACAACCTCCTGGATCACCAACTATCTGATGGACAGACCACAGTTTGTAAGGTTGGAGGGGATGTGAGGAACACCTCATATCCCCTCCACAACCTTCTGGCTAAACAGCGGAGCACTTTCAGCAAGAGAATGCTTTAGCTCTGCTGTGACAAAAAACGCTACAGGAAGTCCTTTCTGCCAACTGCAATTAGACTTTAAAGTAACTCCGCTCTGTGTCAAGAGAGAGATCTCCTTCTCTGACTGCACAATAAATAAATATGCATTTTTTAAAATTAAATATGCATATTCATATACATTCCGTCTTCAATGCACCATGGTCACATCCTTCATTCATTGCATCCTTTTTTTAATTTTATTTGTATTTGCTGGTTATCCACTTGCTGGTTCATTCTCTCCATTCCTACTTACTGGTGCACCTTATGTATAATATACATGTATATACAATCATGCATATTCAATCAACTCTGTTTTTCCTCCCTCATGCAGTTCTTGTTTGCAGCTTACTTGTTGTATATTACGTAGGTGTGAACTGGCTGCTGTAACGATATAATTTCCCTTTGGGATTAATCAATCAATCAATCAATCAATCAATCAATCAATAGTAGTAGTCTTACGAACATTCAAGTTACAAATTTCCACAGATACAAATGGACCGCAGTTTGCATCTAACATATGTAGATGTGAACAAATAAGTAAAAAAAAAAAAAAAACAAGTAGCTCATGTATATTGTACAAAAATAGAAACTGCAGTGTCTATGCAGTGTCTATCCAGGTAGCAATATTCACAATTATGTATAATATTTTCAGTGTGTAAGTGAATGTATAAAATGTCTAAACTCTGGTATATTGTATGTGTGTACATGTTGGTGAAAATGTATCGGCCTCACCGGTTTCAGTGAATCAGTCCGGGAGTACGATGATATAAAATGGCTGTCCTGTTAAGTTGTCCTGATGGTGAATAAGCCTAATTTTGAAAAATCCTCAACAAAACAGATTTCACAGGCCAGGAAAGTGGAAAAGTTTGACAGAATGGGGGCCAGGATTCCCCTTGCAAACTTAGTTTGCAGTCTAATTAAAGTCAATGTCTGTGCATGTGTGCGCACGTGTGAAAGTCAGCCAACAATAACCCCTTTCTCCTTCTCCTCTCCTGTTGAGAGTGATTCTTTTCAAAGTCCAGGTTAATTAGTTTTATTTTTAAATAGTTTTATTTTTACTTTTTATTTTCTTTTAAATATTTTTATATGAATATTTTTGGGTTGTGGAATAAATAAATGGAGTTTCCATTATTTCTTATGCGGAAATTCGCTCTAAGACAAAATGGCGTTTGGGATTCCCCTCAAGATTTAGAGGCACAGAGAGAACATTTCACTGTGAGATTCATGTCATTAGGAGCGATTATCGGTTTTAGCCACATGATGATAGTGTTAGGAAACGGGGCATATTTAGACAAGTAGATTGGTATGCTTTATATTGTATATTTGTGTCAAAGGCGTATAAGATTCACATTGGCTCACTTCTGAATAAATCCAACCTACGAACATCGACAGAACTTGGAACAGAAGTCGTTCATAAGCAGGCGACAACCTGTAAACTCTTTATATGTCACCAATGAGTACTAACACTAGTATGTATATGTGTGTGTTTTGCATAAGTGTTTATTTTATATTTTGATATTTTTTCTCTATATTATTCATTTAAATATTTATTTTAAAAAAACATAATTGAAAACTTTTTGAATCCCCCCGTCGCCCATTTAAAAATAATAATAATAAATAAAAATACATTGGTAAGTAGTTGTATGGGATGAGAAATTGATTTTGGTTTGTTTCTGTTTCTCTATGTGACTCAATAGAGTTATTGACATTTTTATAATTTAAAAAGTTATTACATTGCCTTGGTGGTGAGAGGAAGAGAGAGAAGTGGGAAAGGAAGGATGTTTCCCCTCTTTTATGTTTAATGTAATTATGTGATTCATTCAAGCAGCATGGCGTCCCAGTGACTGTGAGACGCTGCTTCTCTCTGCATGCAGTATGAGATTACATTGACTCATCACTACTTTCACCAAATACATTGCCCAGAATTATGCATTTAAAAGTTATTATATGAACTGTATTATCAACATGTTATTAAAGCTGATTAAGATATATTTAAATATTGAATACTTTTGTGAAGCAGAAAGAGAGAGAAAGAAAGAGAGAGAGAGAGATGAATGATCAAAAAGTGATGCCCCTTTACACTTACACAGTGTCCATAGGACAAAAAAGAGCATTCATAGCCCTTGCCAAAAGCTGACATACAATACAAAAACATAAACAAAACATACAGTTCTTGGACTACAACTAACATGACCCACCAACCAGCGTAAATGCATGTTGTCATATACTATGCATGTCTCTGGAATGGTACTAGAGAAAAGAATTCTATTTTTCTCATAAAGCTGCTCTTTTTATGAGTGGAAGTTTTCTAATACTTCCAATACTTTCATGGGTGTTAATTTGTTTGAGATCAGGTGAGTTTGAAAGACCTATATTTTGATATTCGTTGAACCACTGTGGTTGGTGGCAGATGATTCTTGAAGACACAGCTCACATAAGGATATGCTTTATTACAGGAAAAAGGTGATCAGACAGAGAAGGTTTGTATTAATTTTCCTCTAAGGAAATGAATGTTCAACATCTTGACACACACCAATGCTAGTAAAGCACACATTTATCTGTTATTATCTGAAATATAGATCTGGAGCATTTTTTCAAAGTTTTTTTTATTTTTTATTATTAATAAATGCAGGAGTTCTCATTCAGTCTTTAAGCAATGATAGAAAATCTATAACTTGATTTTTACTTTCATGTCAGGTCATACCTTACACCAACGAATTTGGCATTTATGCAAGGATAATGCATTTTGATTACATGTCATATAGTTTGTTGAGTGTTTACCCTGTGAGTAAAAGGGTAAGACACTGTTTTAAGAGGAGAATAAAGCATATAACTGGCAAGTATATAAATTATAACAGGCTATGTTTGAGTGCTTTATTTATCTTGTTTACAGGCTATGAGTCAGACAGTAAGGAATGATATTGGAACATCCGCAGCAGAGAGCAACAAAAGACTGGTCTATAACAATCAAGTATGGGGATCCAGTCCAGTTAGGCCTATTGCCAAGAGCCGTCTGAAGAAACACTGCACTGCAACCTGATTAGAAAAATCACACAGACTTCCAGCAGCCAAAATCTAGCCTATCAACAAAACTCTAACATGTCCTGGCATGAATCTGCAAAGTAAAAGAAAAGAATGATGATCATTAATATCTTGTTTTCCTTCTTGTTACACATGTACTCAGGAATTTTCCCTGACAAGTGTTACACTTGCTCTTTAAGGCTGTGTACGGATGCCAGCCTCTCAGATTCTCCATCCGTCTTCCTTTAACAAGTTTTCCTTATTTAAGTTTATATGCATTTTTATAGACCGTGCCATGAAAAAGAGAGTGGTGTTTCCAAGGTTTAATACCAAACTCATAAACAACATTTATTCAGTTAAGCCAAAAAAGAAAAAACAAACAAAAAAAAAAAAAAAAAAAAAAAAAACAGAGAATGCTATTGATGGCAGACTAAGTCTAATAAAATGAAGGAAACTGTAAGAAGTAGCAGATGGATAAAGAAATGGAACAAGCAACAAAAAGGGTGAGATCGAGAGGAAAGGAGATAAATAGAAAGAGTGATGGAAAGAGAATGGAGCAGAGGGGAGAAGCGCTTTGAGTGGATGTGCTGGCAGATGGTGTTCACAGAAGCGTGATCATTTGGCATTTGTTCGCCAAAGTGTTCATGGGGAAAGTGAAAGGGAAAGAATGAAAGAGAATAGAAGTACAGTAATGATGGTTTTCTCTCTCTCTCTCTCTCTCTCTCTCTCTCTCTCGTTTCCATGAGGGCATTACTAGCTGGTGTGTTACCATATAATTCTCTGCCTCTTTATTTGACGTGTGACCTCCTGGCAGATGCCCGAGTCGGAAATCACATGTGCCACTTGACATGCCTACAGGCTTGCTCAATCTACTGAAAATTGTTGTGCAGTCATTAAAAAAGTACTACAATGCAAAAACCATGGCTCAGGATCATATTCATCCAATTCATTGCTCCATTCATGCCAATAGGCCACCCTTAATGTTTTTTTCTTGAAGGATTATGAATGAATATCTGTGCATATATGAGAGGGAGATTGCTCTCTCTGCATTTTAAACCAGATCTGCCTGCACCATACTCTACATCATGCTTTCAAAAAAAAAATTACATGTGATTAAGCTGGTATGGGGTTTTATGAATTTGCAGTCTGATTAGTTGCCCCTTCTTTAAGTCAACTTTATTTATTATACATAGAATGTGATTCATAAAACATAACTATAATGACAATTACAATTACAGTGATAATTATAAAACTGAAGACCAGCATACACGTAATATTTTAATTTTAACAGTTAGTAGTATTAACGGCATTTATCTATAAATCTATCTATACCATGTTATCCTGTATTCAGGGTCGCGAGGTGGCCTGGAGCCTATCTAAGGAGGCATAGGGCACAAGGCAGGGTACACCATGGACAGGGTGCCAATCCATCGCAAGGTATACACACATGCACTCACTTGCACATTCATTCACATACTACAGGGAATTTGGGTACGCCAATTAGCCTAATCTGCAAGTCTTCAGTCTGTGAAAGGAAGCCAGTGTACCCAGAAGATAACCCACCAAGCATGGGGAGAACATGCAAACTCCGTACACACAGAGATGGGAATCGAGTCTAACCAGGAATCGAACCCGGACCCTGGAGGTGCTAGGTGAGTACTAACCACTACACCACCATGCTGCACACATAAACTAATAACTTATTATAATACACATTATTGTGTTACACCTTATTCAGCCGATTGTTTTGTTTATCCTACAATCAACTAACCACACATGGGAAGCAATGTTATGTCATACTTTTATGTACCAGAAGAACACAAGTGGTAACATGCAATAAATCCTCAATTGACTCATTGAAAATGTGATCACTATGACAGCTGACAATATGGGATAATCCAAAGACTCAAAATGTCATGTCAAGTGTCATGTCAGTTGCCGTCTATGCCGACCATAGTTATGACCACCCTTGGGAAAAAAGTTCCGAAACTTAGGCTAAGACAAATCAGATGCCTTAGTAACTACCATCATAAGACTATTTGTTAACCTAAAGCACTTGAATTTTCACAGCATCACCCATGAAGGTCTTTCTGAACAGTCAGACATCTATCAGTGAGAGTGTGTCATGATCAGAGCTGCCTCCTTTGTTTCAGCTGCTTCCTTCTCACTGATGAAGACACACCTGCTTGAGAGACCTGTCTGTCTCTGAGGCTGGCACTGCCATTAATGCCTCAGCACTGTGCAGACTAGAGAGGGCTTATTAAGAGCGTTCTTCAAAGAGAGGATAAGTACAGCCACTGCTGAGTATAAAATATTGCTGAAATACAAAGATCCAGTGATGCATTAGCTAGAGTGTTTGCCGAAGATGTAGGGGTGCGGTCACTTAAAATGATAACAAATCAAATTGATAATTGTTAGGCCTAAGGAAGATGAAGTGAGCAAACCAAAAGGATTTGAATCAAATTTTTAAAGAACAAAATACACTGCCTGTTAAAAAAAAAAAAAAAGTTGCACATTTTATGATTTTATTTAATCAATTTGAATGCTTTGACTTAAGCACATGTTGCTTTGATTACAGTTCATGTGTGAAAATGATTCCTCATGCTCCCAGAACCACTCTTTCACAATTTCAGTCCTGTAGTATGTCTGTGCCATCAGGGAAGAACAATTATTGATAACCTGGTCATTCAGAGCATTGAGGTCATCAGCTGACTTCATTTTATTTGACACATAATATTGCTGAGCCTAGACCTGACCAATTGAAGCAACCCCAGATCAGAACACTGCCTCCAGAGACTTGTACAGTGGCATGAGTGGAATTTAGCATTTTTGACAATATGATGGAGACTATGAATTATCATAGTGCCCATCAAGTATAGTGACCATCATGCACCATTCCCTATTTTTCTCTGAACTTATCAGACCACACAACCTTTTTTCATCACTCCAATTCCAATTGTTATGCTCCATAAAAGAATTGAAGACTTTTTCTGAGTAGACTTACTAAAAAGTGTTTATTTATTTATTTTTTAATGACCACACAGCTGTTTAGTCCCAATCCCATGAGTTCTCATTAAATTGTGTCCATATGAAAATACTCTTGTGTTCACTATTAAAGATAGCTATGGGTTTTTACTGTTTTTACAATGCAACTTCAAGTGTTTAAGTGATCTCCATTTATGATTTTTTTTGTTCTCACCACATTTCTTCCACAAAGTTCATGGTTCATGGCACATAGTTCCAGGTTTTGATAATGTCTTGAAGGGTTCTTAACCAAACCTGCAGTATGTTCAATTCTTCTTAGTTGTTTTCTTTACTTGATGCAAATCAATAAATTGACACTTCTTTTCTTTTAGGCTTTTGTTTAATTTCTGAAATACTTTTTTTTTTTTTTTTTTTTTAGCAGCCAGTATATTTTTGAAGAACCCTGTTTCTTATGACTGCTAATAATTTAAACTATGTTAAAAAATTATGGATTTGTGCAATGTGGCTACAGCAATATGCATTCATGGCGGTTGAGAAAAAAAAAAGTACAAACAGTGAACAAGGTGAGACCTGAAGTTGTAATTATTGTAGGAAATGCTTAATTTCTCTCATTAAGCAGTTATAACTCTCACGGACTTGCATTAAATTGCCTAGAAGGGGCTCAGCAAGTCTTTTCATACATTATGCATTAATTTTGATTCTTTCTTATCCTCCTGTTCTACTCTTCCACTGCCTTTAAGCTTCAGTGCTGAGATCATATTCTGTTCTTCAGACTACAATAGAATATCTGAGTCAATATGGAGATTCAGTCAAAGACCAACATGCAAGCTTAATGTATTTTCATTTTTAAGTCGAATAAAAAAGAAACCTATATATCTTATATATCTTTATCACATTTGACATGCCACAATATAAGTTCATTTTTTTTTCTTTTATTCATTGGAAAAGTTAATCGTTCTCAAGGGGTTAGTTCATTAAAATAGAAATGGTGTTAATATCTTTCATAAAGATTATAAGTGTGTTGCTAAATATAATTTAAATTAATTAATATGTACAAAATGTACTAATTAAAATTACTGACTTAAGATCAGTACGTTGGCGCAGAAGGGCAAATCATCTTTCCCGTATATGTTTTTTTCCCATGTAAATGTATACTCTTTCCCTAGAAAATGTGTGCTTTTTCCTGTGTAAGTGTATGTTTTTTCCCTAATAAGTGTTTTTTTCCCTTGTAAATGTACGCTTTTCCCCTTGTATATGTATTCTTTTTCTCTTAAAAATGTGTGCATATGTAATATTACCCATAAAACAGGAGCAGCTAAGAATTAGATCAGGGATAATTAGCAATAGTTGATAGGCAACATTTAATAGTCTGCTATCTTAGCTCTTTTAGTAAGCTAGCGCTTAGCATAATGATATTAACTTGCTTATAGATCCATATTTGGACAGGCATTTTACACAAACAATGGACCTTATTGTTTACATCACGTATATGTGTCCAAATATACTATTATATTAATATATATTAATGAACAAGCTAGTTTCCTTAAACTAAGCGCTAACGGTTAGCATATTTGGATGTATATTACAGAGATGCTATGGAGCTGATGGTTTACATCAGTGTTTAATTGTCTAAACAAGACTGCTATTCCTTTTAATCACTGACATTTACACTCAGCAAACACTCCAATAGCATTACAAAGTTATCATTAGTGTCTAAAACAATAACGTCCGATTAATTTTATATATTAAACATTACCTGGTAAGTGTGTCCAGTTGCAAATTTAGTGAGAATTATAATGTTATCACGCTATAATTCACTGTATATTCCATCATGATAAGTCCTGGAGCTGATATCCGGCACGGTTCTTTGTTCAGTTGCGTTTTGACCTCAGTCCCATAGTCCTTTGCGCATTAGCTTTAACTTTTAACTTGCAAAATACAGGAAAAAGTAATCATACAATTACACGGGAAAAATCATACACAGGAAAAAGCACATTTTTAAGGGGAAAAAAGAATACATTTAGAAGGGCAAAAGCGTACATTTACAAGGGATAAAGAATACATTTACAAGGGAAAAAACATAGACTTACACGGGAAAAATCACACATTTTCTAGGGAAAAAGGATACAATTACAAGGGAAAAAACATACACATATACGGGAAAGATGATTTGCCTTTCTCGGCCATCGTACAGAAGCTATTTATTTGTATTCATAGTATGGTTACAATTATGCTAAAGTTAGGGATGAACCATATAGTATTTTACCACATACTATTTAGTCTAGTTAATTTCTCTGAGGTTTGCCAGGATAGAATTTTGATGGTATTGGTCAATTGTGTATAGCAAACCACCTTTAAATACAAACCTAAAGCCTGGAATTATTTATTTATTTAAATGTGCAAAGTTAAAGTAGTAACACCTCTCTAACTCCACATATAACTAAATACTGAACAGAATTCAAGTTTACCTGATTGACTAATAACTTAGCACTAACTCTGAGTTAACACGCAACACAAAACAGGATTCGAATGTTAAATTTTTTCTCAGTGAGATTTTCAGTTCTCAAGTTCCTTATTTTTAAGCTTTTTTTTTATTTTGCCACTTTGCCAGCTTGAATGGTCTGTGTGTGTGTGTGTGTGTGTGTGTGTGTGTGTGTGTGTGTGTGTGTGTGTGTGTGTGTGTGTGTGTGTGCGTGTGTGTGTGTGTGTGTGTGTGTGTGTGTGTGTGTGTGTTGGTTCTCCCACAATGGTGTCAACCTGGCACAGGGAATCTGAGAGAAGTTCTGTCAGAGAAGAGCACTGTAGAGCAACCTCTTTCTAGTAATCCAGCCATCCTGTGCTGTCAACTGTCTTGCTGATCCATAGTGTTCAGCTTCCTAATTGTAACATTCTGTGGACTGTGGATAATATTATGAATCTAAATGTTGAAATATATATATATATATATATATATATATATATAAAATCCAAATGCTTGCCCATTTTTTCTGCTCCCAACTGCTGCCACTTGCTTCCTTGCTTCATACAGTATATACTTGAATGAGGTTGCTCTCCTACAGTGTTTGGGGAGCAACCTGAAGACAAAACTGAAATCAAAACTGAAAAAAAAAAAAAAAAGTGAAAATACACAACAACCCAGAAGAAGCATTTAAAAAGGAAAATTAACATTAAGACAGCAGGAGTTATAGCAGTTAGGCAGATTGTGTTCAAATTGTTCCATTAATACAGTTAAGTTAACTTTTCAATGCGCAGCATTATTTGTGTGACCCTGACTGAAGTCACAAAAAAGCCACTCTTGAATTGGTAGCATTATCTTTCAGAAAAATTAATATGTTTCAGAAAACTTATGTGTGCTGCTAAATATAACTTAAATACATTAATGTGTACAAAATGTACTAAATAAAAATACTGACTTAAGATCAAAAGCTATTTATTTGTATTCAGAGTATGGTTACATATACAATTACGCTGAAGAGTACCCATATTGCCGTTATAATATCCTGAGTTTAGTTAATTTCTCTGAGGTTGCCAAGATTTTTATGGTATGGTCAATTTTGAATAGAGAACCACCTTTGAATACAAACCTAAAGCCTGGAAAAGGGGGAAATGGGCTTGTTATATTTATTGTTTCATTCATTTAAAAAATTTTGAAATAAGCAATATCTCGGATTAGGATGTGATTTCCTGTGCTGTCTTTAGTATAAAAATATTCATATTTATATATTTCATATAAGCTTCTAATAATATTCTATAGGTATTTCCAACCAAACCATGAATTTTTCCAAACAAATTGATATCCAGTGGTGCTGCACTAATACTGTTCATAGAACAGTATTAATGCAGCTTTTTTTGTGTTCTTTACACACAAAGAAAAAAAAAAAAGAATGAATAAATACATACATACATACATACATACATACATACATACATACATACATACAGTACATACATACATACATACACACATACACTCACCTAAAGGATTATTAGGAACACCATACCAATACGTTGTTTGACCCTCTTTCGCTTTCAGAACTGCCTTAATTCTACGTGGCATTGATTCAACAAGGTGCTGAAAGCATTCTTTAGAAACGTTGGCCCATATTGATAGTATAGCACCTTGCAGTTGATGGAGATTTGTGGGATGCACATCCAGGGCACGAAGCTCCCGTTCCACCACATTCCAAAGATGCTCTATTGGGTTGAGATCTTGTGACTGTGGGGGCCATTTTAGTACAGTGAACTCATTGTCATGTTCAAGAAACCAATTTGAATTTATTCGAGCCTTGTGACATGGTTCATTATCCTGCTGGAAGTAGCCATCAGAGGATGGGTACATGGTGGTCATAAAGGAATGGACATGGTCAGAAACAATGCTCAGGTAGGCCGTGGCATTTAAACGCATTTAAATGCACAATTGGCACTAAGGGGCCTAAAGTGTGCCAAGAAAAGATCCCCCACACCAATACACCATTACCACCAGCCTGCACAGTGGTAACAAGGCATAATGGATCCATCATCTCATTCTGTTTATGCCAAATTCTGACTCTTGGTCTTCCTTTCCTGGACGGGGTCCGCATGTGAGCCAGTTTCTTTGTAGCGCTTGATGGTTTTTGTGACTGCACTTGTGGACACTTTCAAAGTTTTCCCAATTTTTCGGACTGACTGACCTTCATTTCTTAAAGTAATGATGGCCACTCATTTTGTTCCCTTTGTTCCCTTTTTGTTCCCTCATTTTGTTGCTTAAGAGATGCGTGCCTCCGTGCGATAGATCTCTTTCGGAGGGCGATCTTCATGAATTTTGTCTCGAGTGCTTGGGGGAAGAACACGCTCGCCTCGGGCTTCAGGGAGACTGTGAGTACTGTGATCTTCTCCCTATTAAGGTGCTTCGCGCGCGGCTTGCTTTCTTTAAAGAGAAACCGCGAGCCGCGGCGCATTCCTGGGGCTCGCGTGCTGATCTGGCAGATGCGCACGAGATGGAATTTCCTGATCTCTCTCCGGATCAGGAAGTTTAACTTCCGCTTCACAAGCGCGCTCCGGCGTTTCTTGTGAAGGAGCGGAAGAATCCTCCTCTCTCGCTTCCATGGAAGTAGCCTCCTCACAACGCTCCTCCAGTGCTGACAGAGATTATGAGGAATTATTAGAGGTTATAACGCGTGCGGTCGAGCGATTGCATATCGACTGGCCGCAGAAGCGAGATTCCCCCTAGCGTTCGAGATTGGACGACAGGTTTCTGTCGGGTGGCCGGGGGGAGGAGCCTCAATGTCTCTCTCTCCCCTTTTTTGGTGACCTCCATGATGAATTAACTCTTTCATGGAGCAAGCCGTATTCATCGCGTGTTTTTGTGCCATCGACTTTGACTTATTCGAATATCGTTGATGCGAAAGCACGCGGTTATATGATGATGCCCCAGATACAAGAGACGCTTGTGGGCTATCTCTCTCCTGGGACATCATCCTCCCTGAAAAAGCCTACTCTCTCCTCCAAGCCGTGTAGAAAGCTTTTCAGGCAGCTGGTCAGGCTGGCGCTTTACTGCACACCATGGCGGTTTTGCAGGCTTACCAGCCTGGCCTGCTGAAGGACCAGAGCACCGGCGGGGTTATTGATGACAGGGCGTTTGCAGAGCTGCGCCGAGCCACAGCCCTGTCTCTCCGTGCAACCAAGCAGATGGCCCGTGCTGTGGGCCGTTCTATGGCTGCCATGGTATCCACGGAGAGGCATCTGTGGCTGAACCTCACGGGCATCAAGGATAAGGATTGTGCTGTCCTCCGTGATGCCCCCGTCTCGCCTTCCGCTCTTCTCAATCTGCCTCAAAACGACTGGACCTGAGGAGCTTCCTCTCTTCAAAAAAGAAGCCCTGAAGTTCGTGCGCCTGAGGCCGTGGGGGTGTCTCCCCCAAGGGAGGGGCGCCTGGATTTTCATCACAAAGCAGGGCCTCCTCCCTGGCACTCCAGGGAGGCCGGTGTTCAATCCCCGCCACCACTGGTGTTTCGGTGAGCACCAGTCTCCAACGAAAAGTTGGGTGTTCGGGCATCTCCTGCCATACTTCAGGATACCCAACACCTAACACCCCCCCATCCAGCCGAAGTGTCAAAACTCATGCCCCTTTCGGAGAGGGTGGCAGCGTGGAAACTACTGCCAGGCGTATCTCCTTGGGTACAAAGGACTGTAGGCACAGGCTACAGGATTCAGTTTGCACATTGTCCTCCGCGTTTCAATGGCGTGGTCTCCACTTCCGTGAAACCGGACCGAGCACATCTGCTAGCCCAGGAGTTACAGACTCTGCTGGGCAAAGGGGCCATAGAACATGTTCCCCTCCCAGACAGAGAATCGGGCTACTACAGTCGGTACTTTTTGGTGCCCAAGAGAGGGGGGGGGTTGCGTCCAATCTTGGATCTTCGCGGCTTGAACCGCTATCTCAGGAAATCCAGATTCAAAATGTTGACTGTCAAAATGTTTGTTTCTCAAATCCAACTAGAGGATTGCTTTGTGACAATCGATCTCAAGAACGCATATTTCCATATAGAAATATTGCCACAGCACAGGAAGTTCCTGAGGTTCGCTTTTGGGGGCGAAGCTTACCAGTATCGGGTCCTTCCATTTGGCCTAGCTCTGTCACCCCGCACATATACAAAATGCATGGATGCAGCTCTAGCTCCTTTACGACTCCAGGGCATCCGTATTTTGAATTACATAGACGACTGGCTGATTCTGGCCCAGTCTCAGGAACTAGCGCGTCGACATCGGGATGTCGTCCTAGCCCATCTTCATTCTTTAGGATTGAGACTCAACGCCACAAAAAGCGTTCTCCTTCCTGTTCAGAGGACAACATATTTGGGTGTCACATGGGATTCGGTCACAATGCGGGCACAGCTGTCTCCTGCTCGTGTCGAATCCATTCTCAACACCCTGAAGGAAATCAAGCTAGGCCAGAAGGTCACTGTTCATCACTTTCAGAAATCTTTAGGCCTCATGGCAGCTGCGTCCACGGTGATACCTTTGGGCCTTCTGCACATGAGAACGTTTCAGCTGTGGCTAAGAGCCAGGGGGTTTCATTCAAGGGCCAACCCCCAGAGGCTAATAAGGGTTAGGCGCCGGGGGCTTCGTACCCTTTCTATGTGGTTCAGACCCCGGTTTCGGACTTTGGGTCCCACTCTAGGTCCGTCTTGTCGTCGCAAGATGCTAATGACAGACACTTCCCTCACGGGCTGGGGTGCGGTCTTGGATGGCCGTCCAGCACAAGGGAGCTGGAGAGGTCATCTTCTCGCGTGGCACATCAATTGCCTCGAAATGATGGCTCTGTTTCTGGCCCTGAAACACTTCCTCCAGCAGTTGAGAGGCTACCATGTCCTAGTGCGGGTGGAAGGCACTGCGGTAGTCTCGTACATAAATCGCCAGGGTGGACTGCGCTCGCGCCGCTTGGACAAGCTAGCGCACCAGGTTCTGCTTTGGGCACAGGACAAGTTCCTGTCCCTCAGGGCAATTTACATTCCAGGGCATATGAATGTAGGAGCAGACTTGCTATCCAGACAAGCTGTAAAACATGGGGAATGGAAACTCCACCCCGAAGTAGTCAGTCAAATCTGGGAAAGATTTTACGTAGCAGAGGTGGACCTCTTTGCCTCACAAGAGGCAGCACAATGCCCCCTTTACTACTCTCTGACTCCTCCAGCTCCCCTGGGTCTGGACGCAATGGCCCACACGTGGCCCAGGTTACGCCTTTATGCGTTTCCACCTATAGTTCTGCTCCCAGGAGTCTTGGCGAGGGTCCATCAACAGGGTTTGCACCTCTTATTGATAGCACCCCATTAGCCGACCAGAGTGTGGTTCTCGGATCTAATATCTCTCCTCGACGGCTCACCCTGGGTGATTCCAATGAGGAGGGATCTTCTGTCTCAGGCGCAGGGGACAATACATCATCCCCGGCCCGAGCTCTGGAACCTTCACGTTTGGCCCCTGAACGGGACCAACTAAGACATGCTGGGCTTTCAGCCAGCATAATTGAAACCATTTTAAGTGGCAGCGCTCCCTCCACTAGAAGAACTTATGCCCTCAAATGGAGTGTATTTGAAAATTGGTGCATGGCAAGACATGTAGACCCATTTCACTGCCAGATTGTTTCAGTGCTGGAGTTTCTGCAAGAAAAGTTGTCCTCGGGCTTATGCCCTAGTACGCTCAGAAAGTACGTAGCCGCTATTTCGGCTTGTCACGCTCTGAATGATGGGGTTTCTGTGGGCACGCACCATTTAGTTGCCCGTTTTATTCGTGGAGCTAAACGGTTGAAGCCGCCCACTAGAGCGACGGTCTTTTCATGGGACTTAACTATCGTACTCAAAGGCCTGGCCGACACCCCTTTCGAACCACTAGAGTCAGCGCCTGTCAGGCTTCTGTCTCTTAAGATGGTTTTTCTTATGGCTATTACTTCTTTGAAGAGGATTGTGGATCTGCAGGCTCTGTCAGTCTCCCCATCCTGCCTAGACTTTGCCCCTGGGCTAGTCAAAGCTATTCTGCATCCTCACCCGAACTATCTTCCCAAGGTTCCATTCTCGACCATGCACCCAGTTGTTCTCGAAGCCTTCTGTCCTCCGCCTTTCACAGCTCCGTAGCAGGAAAGACTTCACTTACTGTGTCCAGTACGTGCTCTTCGGATCTACGTCCACCGCACTAGCCAGTGGTGTAAGTCAGAGCAGCTCTTTATTTGCCATGGGGGTCACAACCGGGGGGTGGCTGCCACTAGACTGACTCTGTCACACTGGGTGAGAGATGCCATTGCCCTAGCCTATGAGGCGCGTGGTCACAATTCGCCTCTGGGAATCAGGGCTCACTCATCCAGGGGGATTGCCTCATCGATTGCGTTGGCAAGAGGCGTCCCCCTGCAGCAGGTGTGTCATGCGGCGGGCTGGTCCTCTCCACACATGTTTGTTAGATTTTATAGTCTGGATGTCAATGCTACTCCGGGTTCGCGGATCCTTGAGTCAGCATCCCAGAGCTATGTCTGAGACCTCCTCGGCTTGTGCGCACACGCTACACAACCTGGGGGTCCAGACACTTGCAGTGCGGCGGCGTTGGTATTCTCGTTCCTATAGCGTTTTCATGCAGCATCGAGTGTAGCTTTTGAAAGGGAACGTCTCGGGTTACTTGGCTCTAACCCTGTTCCCTGATAAAGCGTTCCGATGCCGCACTGCTGGCGTGCCTGGACGTCCTTCAGACAAAATTGACCTGAGGATGTTTCCGGTTCACTCCTATTTATAACCTGCAGGTGCACCTTATTCGGTGACGTCATGCCTGGCAGAGGTTATAAGCTGAAGGTATTCGGCGGTTTTGACATGCACAGGCTTCATAACCGGGCAACAAAGAGATGTTCCCATAGCGTTTTCACACAGCATCTCGTTCCCGCTTTATCAGGGAACAGGGTTACAGCCAAGTAACCCGAGACGTTGTTCACTTAGCTGCTTTTTTCTTGCCATAATACAAATTCAACCTCTTTGAATGAGAAGGTGTGTCCAAACTTTTGGTCCTTCTCACCTTCTCATTCAAAGAGGTTGAATTTGTATTATGGCAATCACAAAAACCATCAAGAGCTACAAAGAAACTGGGTCACATGCGGACCGCCCCAGTAAAGGAAGACCAAGAGTCACCTCTGTTGCGGAGGATAAGTTCATCCGAGTCACCAGCCTCAGAAATCGCAGGTTAACAGCAGCTCAGATCAGAGACCAGGTCAATGCCACACAGAGTTCTAGCAGCAGACACATCTCTAGAACAACTGTTAAGAGGAGACTGTGTGAATCAGGCCTTTATGGTAGAATATCTGCTAGGAAACCACTGCTAAGAATAGGCAACAAGCAGAAGAGACTTGTTTGGGCTAAAGAACACAATAAAGAACACAATAACGAAAACTCTTTGAATGAGAAGGTGTGTCCAAACCTTTGGTCTGTACTGTATACAGTAACTAAATGTTAAAGAGATATTCAAATGTACCTGTTTGACTAATAACTTTACTAGCTAGTAAACTAACTAGCAGTAGCTTAATGGTGTACTGTGTTCTCATTTACCTTATTTACAGCAAACCTTGAGAGTGGTCACAATTTAAATTAACTACAAATTAATGTAATTCCTATAAACTTTATAACATCAGAAATACTGCTGCAATCTGCTTTGCAGATGGCAATTACTAATTGTACTAACTGTAACAGCGCAAATTACTGTAAACTGTGTTAACCCACTTAAACTAAGGAAGGAATGATTGAGAATTAGTATCTTACATGAAGCATTTATCTGCAATTCACAGTCGTTTTATAAAGGAGAGGGAGTCGTATGAGTCTGTTATCAGAAATCTGTAAACCTTTTTTTTTTTTTTACAATGGTCCACCAAAACTGTAACACTCTTGTTGTTTTTGTGACACTTTTTGCAACTGTACTATTTTAAAATTAACTTAACTAACATTCATAGTGAAACCATAATTTGTAGCCTACTCCCTGCACTGCAATAGTTTATTAAAGAAATCACAAATAATTTTAGTGAACCTGTTTAGTAATTTTAGTGAAACTTTATTTGAATAAAAACAGTATGTGATTTAATTGTTATTGTATTAGTAAATGTAAAATTAATTGTTAATTGTTTATGAAATTATGCATGCCTAATAGGTTAGCACACACCTCCAGGGTCCGGGTTCCCTGCTTTGTGTGTATGGAGGTTGCATGTTCTCCCCATGCTTGGTGAGATTCCTTTAGGTTTTCAGGTTTCCTGAGTCCAAAGACATGCAGATTAGGCTAATTGGTGTTCCCCAAATTTCCCGTAATGTGTAAATGAGTGTGAGTGTGTGTAAATGTGTGTGCCCTGCGGATTAGCACTCTGTCCAGGGTGTACCCTGCCTCATGCCATAAGTCTCCTGGAATAGGCTCCAGGCGCCCTGCTGCCCTGAATACAGGATAGAGCAGTATAGATGATGAGGTGAAGAGCATGCCTAATAGCCTAAAACAAATGCTGAAAAGTACACACGTGGACAAAATTGTTGGTACCCTTCGGTCAATGAAAGAAAAACTCACAATGGTCACAGAAATAACTTTAATTTGACAAAATTAATAATAAATAAGAATTCTATGAATGTTAACCAATGAAAGTCAGACACTGCTTTTCAACCATGCTTCAACGGAATTATAAAAAAAAAATGAACTCATGGAACAGGCCTGGACAAAAATGATGGTACCCCTAACTTAATAGTTTGTTGCACAACCTTTAGAGGCAATCACTGCAATCAAACGATTCCTGTAACTGTCAATGAGACTTCTGCACCTCTCTGCAGGTATTTTGGCCCACTCCTCATGAGCAAGCTGCTCCAGTTGTTTCCGGTTTGAAGGGTGCCTTTTCCAGACAGCATGTTTCAGCTCCTTCCAAAGATGCTCAATAGGATTGAGGTCAGGGCTCATAGAAGGCCACTTTAGAATAGTCCAATGTTTCTCTTAGCCATTCTTGGGTGTTTTTAGCTGTGTTTTGGGTCATTGCCCTGTTGCAAGACCCATGACCTGCGACTGAGACCCAGCTTTCTGACACTGGCCTGCACATTTCTCTCTAGAATCCCTTGATAGTCTTGAGATTTCATTGTACCCTACACAGATTCAAGACACCCTGTGCCAGATGCAGCAAAGCAGCCCAAGAACATAACAGAGCCTCCTCCATGTTTTACAGTAGGGACAGTGTTCTTTTCTTCATATGCTTCAAGTATAATTAGCAAAATTTGGCAAAAAGTTCCATTTTTGTCTCATCTGTCCATAGGACATTCTCCCAGAAGCGTTGTGGCTTGTCAACATGTAGTTTGGCATATTCCAGTCTGGCTTTTTTATGATTTGTTTTCAACAGTGGTGTCCTCCTTAGTCATCTCCCATGTAGTCCACTTTGGCTCAAACAACGACGGATGGTGCGATCTGACACTGATGTTCCTTGAGCATGAAGTTCACCTTGGATCTCTTTAGAAGTCTTTCTGGGCTCTTTTGTTACCATTCGAATGATCCGTCTCTTTGATTTGTCATCAATTTTCCTCCTGCGCCCACGTCCAGGGAGGTTGGCTATAGTCCCATGGATCTTAAATTTCTGAATAATATGTGCAACTGTAGTCACAGGAACATCTAGCTGCTTGGAAATGGTCTTATAGCCTTTACCTTTAACATGCTTGTCTATAATTTTCTCTTTCGAATCTCCTGAGACAACTCTTTCCTTCGCTTCCTCTGGTCCATGTTGAGTGTGGTACATACCATGTCACCAAACAAAACAGTGACTACCTGGAGCCCTATATATAGGCCCACTGACTGATTACAAGATTGTAATAATACACCTATGCACCTATGATGCTAATTAGTGGACACACCTTGAATTAACATGTCCCTTTGGTCACATTATTTTCAGTATTTTCTAAGGGTACCATCATTTTTGTCCAGGCGTGTTCCATGAGATTATTTTTTTTAATAATTCCGTTGAAGCATGGTTGAAAAGCAATGTCTGACTTTCATTGGTTAACATTCATAGAATTTTTTTTAGTTATTACTTTTGTCAGATTAAAGTTATTTCTGTGACCATTGTGAGTTTTTCTTTCATTGACCGAAGGGTACCAATAATTTTGTCCACGTGTGTATATTCTGTCATTCCTTAACACATAAAATGGTAAAAATAAAATAATAATAATAATAATAATAATAATAATAATAATAATAAAGTGACATTCATATATCACTGTAAAACGTTTTTTTCCACTGGACACACTTTTTGATCATGTGGTTAAAAGAAATATTTCTGACAGTTCGCCAGATTATCAGTGCTAACTGCTATTGCTACTGATTATAAATAAAACTGCTACTTATGTATCCTATAAAATATATTTTGTCAGTTTGTAATCAGTAATAATAACGGTGCATAATGAATTATTGTGTGCACTGAAATGTTGCAAGTAAGGGGACAACAATGAAAAAGCTACATGGAGCTTTTTCACTCTTAAACATGTGGAGACACATGCTCACCCACTCGCAACTCAAAATCAGCAGATACAAATTGCCTTCTTGGCTCTCATGCATCTTGTGTTAATAATTATTTCTCCTTGTCATCAGCACAAGCACATTGCAGGCTTCCAGCCACAGCTGTACTGATGCCAATCGCTTTCTCTATCTCCCCTTGCTTTCTCTTGGTGTTTCTCTCTCGCTCTTCTAACCCCCTCCCTCATCCCCCTTTTCTCTCTGTCTGCCTCTGGAGCTAAAAGCCAATTATTCTCCACAGATCCACAGCAACGTTTTCCTCCATCATTCTCTTATAAATTCCACCCGTGCCAGAAAAATTAAATTCATATTGAACGAGATAAAGGGCAAATTATCAGTGCTTTGTGGGTTTTCTTATACTTTTGGTCGCTGGATTTCTTGCAATTTTCCCCTCCTTTATTGTGTCTGATTTTTCAATTGGCAATTAAAACTTGTTTTGGCACATGAGTACAGCACCTGTGTTGGCAGCATTTCTGAGAATGAAGAGATCAAACACATGCAACCATTCTTTCACACACATGCACAAACACCTCGGCACACACACTAACACATTATTGTCAGTGTCATCCATCTCCTCTGCATGGCATCGCAAAAGAGATTATCTTCCATCAGCTTTGGCTTGCTTTCCGCTCTCATACCGAACAACAGTCAGCAGTGCTCTGGATTTCAATAGGATGCATGAATAACTGTACTTCATATCAAGTGCCAAATACTGCACTTCTACAGGTATATTAGTTTTACAGTATATTTACATTATTGTCATCTACACAGATACACATATATACATCTCTCCATTAATGTTGCAATAACTCCCTGGTGTTTACATTCATTATGGTTGATTAATTAAGAATTTATGTTCCAGCTAGAATGGCACACTGTACCCTCTTACCATTGCCCTTCCTCACAAACTGCATCAGTGGAGGCTTACTGGCTATTATCAGCTTCAAAGCCATCACGCCAATAGGAGTTGCCATGGCAGCGCTTTGTTGAATGGTCAGGTCTGACATAAGAGAAGAGGTTGGTGTGAACACCCATGGACAGGTCACATTACAAATCGATATTAACTAGCTGTTAAGAGATCAGGAACTCATTAATGAGATTTTTCCTTTAAATTATGGTTTTAAAGGCAAATGCATATACTGTAGACCAGTGAATGTGCCTTGAGCTGTGTGCTGTTAAGACACAACACTTAACTACAACAGATTCCATCTACACTCTCACCATAGAAATTACAGTATGATTAATAAGCTAAAACATTATTGATTTTGTTGAATAAGTAGAGACATACCACTGTACATGCTCTTAGTTCAGCATGAGCTCACTCAACATGTACATTCACAACAAATATATCAATATTTCATGAGAGCAAAATTAATTTATTTGACATGATCATTTAAATGCATGTTCAGACACACATGCATATGCTCTTCTAGTTACACACAGTCACATAAATAATGTTACTGCAAATGTATACACTTTATATTTTATGTGGTTAATATTCCACTCACCATTGCATCTATCTATCTATCTATCTATCTATCTATCTATCTATCTATCTATCTATCTATCTATCTATCTGAGGACATTGCTCATATAACTAACTGTAGGGCAGTGGTAGCACTATTGGTAGGGGTTAAGGAATTGGACTACTGATTCTCACTGTTGGGCCCTTGAGCAAGGCCCTTAACCATCAACTGTTGATATAAATAAGGAAAATTTAGACCTCCAATGTTTGTAATTATGTATTTTTTATCATTCCGACTCTTAGACAGTGTGATGTAGTCATGGTGGGTTGACCATAGAAAATTCTGTAAGGACCTTTTTGAACACATTCACACAACACATTCAAGTAAAAACCATTAGAGTCAGTAAGTGCATTTACATGTACAAAATAATCTGATAACTGCAGAAAATCTGATTTTGCTAACAATTCAATGAAGACATTTACATGCATTTAAGTAATGTAATAACAGAGAAAACTCTCGGTCTACATGAGCCAGTCAGTAGTAGGATCTCGACAAATAGCACAGTGCAGTTATTAGTTTAATTCAATTTTCCAGTACTAAGGTGGGAGTGTCGCCACTTTTTAAAACAACTTAAACTATTTTATCGATCAAGTTGCAGAGTAGGGCTGATAAATGTTACAGTATATCATTTCATTTTATTAATGTACACATTCTATATTTAAAATCCATCATGTTATATACTCCTTATTGACTGGTTGAAAGCCTGACTGACCCGAAGTTACTGGATGCTATAGATATTCATTTATTTGCAAGTTTTTGGAAGTTTGCTTGTTTGTCTGAAGAGAACTACTATGGATTTTAAGTTTGGGAATAAAATAAGCTATTTGTCTTTCCTCCAGTCCATGGTAATGTCACATGTGACTTATTCTTAAAAGCAGGATAAATCCTTGTTCTAGGTAATTAAATGTTGGCTATATGCAATAAACAAAAAATAAACAAACAGCTTTTATAACCTTTTATTCCATAATCAATGCTTTTACCAATTTGTATTCCTTCTTAAATATATTGTAAGTGCATGCCTAGCATAGCAACTCGTAACATGTCATGTACACATCAATTTGAATAGAACCAGATTTAATTAGCGAGTGATTGTGAACTTTAAACAGCATTATTTTCTTTCAGTGCACTCTTTGCCTTGTGCACATAAATTCTGCTTTTAGAGCGTTAAGCACTTAACATTTCAATATTCACTACCATTTCTTATAATGCCAGTTCAGGTATTAAGAGAACTTGCATGCATGTAAAAAAAAAAAAAAAAAAAAGCATACATATCACTTTCAACAGCAAACCACATCAACCACATCATTCTATCATTTTAAACAAATCTGTGAAGTCAAACCAAATTGTCCAAAAAATTAACACTGTCTGTTAAGGAGCCATCCATGTTGTGTTTCATAGCTAACTCAAGCTACAAGTCTAATTAGTTTCCAACACAAGCCCCAATCCCAAATCTCCCTCTAACCCCTGATCAAGGGCACTACTTAGTGTGTGTAACAATGGATTCACCACTCTACATATTGCACTAGCTTTTATGATATTTGGGATTCAACACCAGAACAGATACTTCACAATTAATCAAAAAGCATGAAATGTCAGTAACAGTTACAATACTTGCATCTTATTTTATGAAGCATAAAGCACAGCATATTCCATAGCATCATCCCATTTGCAACAGAAGCACCAAATGAGCTAAAGCTAACACAAGTATTTACACCATTGTAGTCGGTTTATGATAACAAAATAATTCTCCTATTGCCAATTCTCCTATTGCCATGTTCAGATGCCTGTTTCTCTTTTGAATACGTTGCGAATCCACCACAACATATTGAATATGAGTATGTGCCTGCAAAAGCTCTATATATGAAGGGTTTATTTGAAAAAAAAACAAGAAAAAAACAGATGAATACAATTTTTAAAAAAGGTAGACTGACTGTTATGTATAACGTTTTATCCATGCTAGATTTTGAATCATAAATCAGATGAGTTATTATTTTACTGAATCAAAACAACCCCACACCAATTTGATTGACATTTACTAGGGTGCATAACAAATGACAGTGCCAGTCAAAAGGACACAAGTTTGGATTTATTTTCTAAATACTAGGACAATTCTGTTTTTTTTTCTTCTTTTTTCTGCATATCATTCCCAAAAACTGTGAAATAACACACATGGCATTAAATAATTAAGCAACAACAGCAACAATATTCAGTTGTTATTTTAAGACACAAAGTTCACAGTATTGTCAAGTGCATTTGCAAATACCCATTAAGCACCATGATGAAACTGGCTTTCATAAAGATCATCCGAGGAAGGCAAGACCAAATCATACCTCTGCTGCAGAGGAGAAGTTCATTTGGAGTTACCAGCCTCAGAAATCACCAGTTTACAAACAACACCTCAAATTAGAGCTGTTAGGAAGGCTTTACTGAGCATAAGTAGCAGAGACATCTCAACATTAATTATAAATTGCATACCTTCAGCATTGTTTTACAGTGTGGAAAGAAATAAAAATCAGGAAAGATGGAGAAAGATCATGGAATTAGAAAGTGTGCACAAGCATTTCACTGATAGTTTGTGTGTGTGTGTGTGTGTGTGTGTGTGTGTGTGTGTGTGTGTGTGTGTGTGTGTGTGTGTGTGTGTGTGTGTGTGTGTGTGTGTACATGTGAGAAATAAATAGATGGATAGAGAGAGAGAGAGAGAGAGAGAATCAGAATCAAAATGAATCAGTCCATAATGAACCCATGGATATCAACTATTTTCTCCTTGCTTCCTATTTCTCTGTATATAGATATACCGTATATCTCCAGACTGAGGCTCTGGCCATCTGCTGTGATATTTCTCCAAGGGTGAGGATGCCTTCAGCACAACCTTGGCATCTGGCGTAAGTTTGGATCAAGTTAAAATAGCGTGTTCTGTTCTGATGAGCCATAGATAGACAGGACTTCAAGAACTCACATATGAGTGGTGTAAGGAGAATATGAAAAGTTAACAATACAGTCTTACCTCTGGTGATGCTTTTGTGAGAAAGACACTAAGATTTAAAAAAATGTGTATTTTTTTGGCATGTAAGCCTAAAGAGTTGTCTTAGTGCTCAATCTACACCCACATTTTTTCTTTACACTCTAGTTCTGTCACGGCCATTCGGCATGATACAATTGTAAGTATCGACAAATTGATCATGTTCCCATGGTTCCTATAATTTCTACTCATTGATACATGTGTGTCAAAACCTTATAATTCATTCATCAACACTCCGTGTTATCATTTACTGCAGGGAATTGGATTGTTTACTGAATGCATAGGAACCCACACACATACATGAGCTTTAAACACATTTGCTCACACCTCTCGTGTTCCCTACACATTTTTGAGCTGAACAGCTCTAGGAGCAATTTTCCTCTGCCCTAATTTGCATATAAACATTTTTTTTTCTTCTGCTCCCATAAATTTGCCTGGAACACTTGCTTCAGCACAAACGTAAAATATATTGGTCACATTAAAGGTTAGGGCTAAAAGTCTTCATCAGCAGTCTGTCAGTGATGTGGAAGTTCTGTGTGCCCTAAAACTAAGATTAATATGTAATTAAATACACCTGCTTTTATTGTTTTCCATGCCCACAAGCACAGACAATCCTGTGATATTTGAATATGCATTAGTATGTTTACTACACTGTTGTTGCTTACTCATTATCCATGTCTGTTTTTCTGTTTTAGTGCCCTTATTTATGCAAGCAATATTGATGAAAGAAAACATGCATATACTTTATGTATATGCATGTTTTCTTTATTCATATCATATATTATAAAAATTTGATATTGAAACATTCCCCTACTAATACTCTGTAAATCATAATGGCTGTAATCTGACATAATTTTTAAGGCTGGTAACTCTAAATGAACTTCTCTTCTGCAGCAAAGGTAAGTTTTGCTCTTGCTTCCATGAGATGGATTATGAGATATCAAGGTGCTTGATGGGTTTTGCACATTCAGTTGACAAAAATGTTCTTGCAAAAACTATTCCAGAACATCTGACCTTTGTTTCTTAAAATAACAACTGACTGTTTACCTATTTACCTAACACTATATGTGTTATTTCCCAGTTTTGAAAAATATCCAGTATTGTTTTGGGATTTGGAAAATAAATCCAAACTGTGTATATATTTTCGTATAATTAATTATTATACAACTAATTGTATGCAATGTAATATTTTCAGATTTTTCATTAGAAATGAAAAAAAAAACACTTCATTGTTCTTATATAAGATATCACTATTGTATGGTTGTCAATAACACATCATTTATGCACAGTTTATTTCTGTGATTACAGCAGGATCCTCTCCCATGAGCAACCACAATAACCACTGCAGGAACCAAATAAATGGCTTTAATAAGACACATCAATTTCATGTTAGATATGCTATTTGTAACGTCAATCCCAACCACACATTATCACTAATCTACAACAGACTAAAAAAAAATTTTTTTTTTACAAAAACAAAGTATGTTAGTGCATGTGTTTGCACATACTGTATTAAGGTGGCTTAAAATAATTTGCAGAATTGGGATTTGCAGACATGTCCAATAAACATGAATATTCACATTTGCTTTTTCATTTAAAGGTTTGCAAGAACATCTTTATTGCACTCAGCCTGTGCTTGGCAAGGGATATATATGCCCCACTGTGCCAAGAAACAATGTAATAGTCCATAAATTTATTTTTGTATGCTTCACTAACAGGACCTGAAATGTTAGTTGACAATTTCACAATATTCCAATAGCATCCAGGGGACCTTCTTGTGGCAGTAAAACAGCTAACCAAAATATAAATAAATAATAATTAAAATTATATAACACTATACTGTGTCAGTTGCCTCATCTGTTCTCTGATGGGCTGCTCTACACCTTGGATCTGAGGAGGTTTATTGAACTCATGGGGACCCAATGGGATATTTTGCTGCAACAGTAGCAACACAAAAGTACAAGAGAAAAACAATATATATAAACATTTCAAACACTATATTAATGCAATAGAACATCAAATGCAAAAACATTAAATTATATACAAAGCAATATGGAGAGGAACATAAAAAGTTTAAAAGAACTATAAAAGTTTTGAGAGGAAGGCAGGAGTAAGTATTCTAAACTCAGATTCTAAACTTCTCCACTGTATAGCCTAAATATTGATTCAAAGCCAAGTATGGTGAAATTATTAAAGAGCTCTAAAAGTATTTCTAATTTAGCCAACAATATTTACATCTGTTTAGAGGAAGTTGATGTAGGAAGAATTGAAAAGGCAGGACCAATAACCCTACTGTATTTCTGTCATCACAGATTATCAGATTAAGTGCATTAAGATGATACTTTCCCTTTATTTTAAACAATTGATGCATTTATCATCTTAGTGAATACTTTTGATGGATTCTAACAGAAATATGCTATGAAAGTCTCAGTATTTACTCCTTTGTCTCCCCTATGGCTGCACTAATAGCAAGAGGTCAGCCTTTGCCAGACACAGAACAGTTCGCCAGGGGGATACAGACATGACCTTTATAATGGAAACGTGTTACTCTTGTTTCAAAATCCAATGCTATCTTACTATTTTTCTGCTTGTTGTCACATTATTCACAATTTTATTATTGTGTGCAGTTTTATTTATTTATTTGATGTAAATCTATTCAGTACTGAAAACGCATTTTAATTTAAGGTTAAAAGAAGTGTGAATTATTTTTATTAAAGTAATTGATATTTGATCTAACAGTAATAATAGCTTTAATGTTTAATTCAGTTAAATTTTATTTGATTTATATAGTGAATTTACCCATGGACATTATAATAAAGCATCTTTACAGGAATAAAAAAATCTGTATATACATAAAGAAATTAAGCGATGTATAGGCTAATATATTTATAGCTTCATTAGCATCAAGCCAGAGGTGAGTGTGTGAGCAATGGAAAACTGTCTAAGTAGACATGAGGAAGAAACCTTGAGAGGAACCAGACTCAAAAGAAGACCCATTCTCTTTTGGGTTATGCCAGATAACTGTGTGCTATAAAGTGCAATGTGTTTTAATTAACATGAAGTTCAAATTGTTGAGGTTATCAGCAGGTCAGTGATGAAGACTTGGGAACAAAACTTGTTCTTTTTTCAGTCATATGAATATCAGATAGACTGCAGTAAGAAGCCATCATAGTGAAACTCATAGTGAAGCCATCATTTTGGTTTTTAAAAGTAAACATCTACAGTAAACAAGTGGTGTCCATGTGATAATAATGGAAACCAAAATTGGAGCACCAGGATGGATCTGGCAGAGAGAGAGAGAGAGAGAGAGAGAGAGAGAGAGAGAGAGAGAGAGAGAGAGAGAATTATGAATGCTCGCTATCATGTAATGGATATGTATGTTTTGGGTATGTATGCTTTATTGCAAAGTGCAAACAGGGACTTTGGTAGGACTAGCAATTCCAGCATACTGTAACTGAAATAGTGAATCAAAAGAAAACAAACATGAGGTTCCATTGGATGTAAGGCAACTAGCTACTGTACAGTGAAAAAAGCCTGTGTGAGTTCATAAAAGAGGGGGAAGACAGCATCTGATAATATTAGTTTACCATACCACATCTATGTTCATGAGGCCCATGAAGCTCCTACTGTAAGAAAATAATTAGAAGTCTTTTCCATACCTGAGGGATTAAAAAAAAAGGTCTGTCACCAGAAGCAGTTTTCATTACAAGAGGTACCAACAGATATCCTGCACTTCATAAAATACTCACAGTATCAGTCAGGTATTGACATTATAGGGCAATAGACGTTTTTTGTCATCAGCATACCAATAGAAACTTATACTATGATTATGAATAATATTATCCTGATAAATCATGTAGAAAAAAGGAAGTAAATGGCTTAAAATCAACCATGTGAACATCAAATTTTGGTATGTATAAACAAGTCACCATTTACATTTACATCTACAAACTATTATCTACCAGTCAAGTAAGGCCTGTGCCAGGAGAGTAACACCAGTTTCCATAACTACACCATGTTTATATCTTTTAAGGAGAATGGTATAATCAATAGTGTCAAAAGCATATTAATAAAGCTCTGTGCAGTAGCTGACATGGATGCACGTTTAATGTGGCAGTGTGGCAAGATACATATATTACAACTAAGAAACACTTTAAATGAAATGAGCTATTGATATGAGATAACATCAACGTGTCTATATTTTCTATACATATTACCTCAAGAGTGCAACCAGCTTTATGAGTGTGTCCTATTACATATTGATTAACCCCAGGTCTGTAGCTGTTAAAAGTAAATAATAATAAAAAGAAAAATAAATAAATAAATATATAAATAAATAAATAAACAACAACAATAATAATAATAATAATAATAGAAAAGGTGAATAAATGCTAGTCCAAGATGGGCAAATGGCATTTAAAAAAATTAGGTGGTGCATAAACTCTGTTTTTGTGTGTTTTGCCACCACGGCAACTCTGACGCCTGAATAAACATAGACATTCACAGGTTCTTTAGGCAAATTAATATTAATCTCTCCAACAATTAAAGCTTTGACTAAAGTACCAAGTAAGTTTGAGAAAAAATTTAAAGTTTAATTTAAAGTGCTTTAGATGTAAAAGACCTAACATTTAATAGGTCTCGGTGCTGGCAATATGATGTGGTCTAATTTTATGTTAATTAGGGAACTAAAGCAGTATTTGTTGTTGTTTTGTACTGATAGGGACAAAAATCCAGTAATCCAGTTAGTTAATGTAGAATTACAGTTTAAATAATCTTGTTTATCTGACTTGTTAACCTATGAAATTCCATGTCTCTTAAGTGATACTTTAATCTTTTGGTACTCTACAAGTAATTAGTGAAGTGTGTATTATTATTATTATTATTATTATTATTATTATTAATAATAATAATAATACTCTTATTGATAATGATTGGTGATTAATGATTAATTAATTTATTTAATCTAGGCACATAGGTTTGGGAACAGAACATTTATAGCACACATTCTATTACATACTTTTTGAGTCTCAGCACTTTTGGGCTATCTGGACTTTCCACTATGTGGACGCACCTACAGTATATAACTTAACAGTACTAGTTTTTGAATATATTAAGGATTTTAGATTTTTTTCCCCCTTGATCCTTGTCTATAGTTTTGTGATTTATTTATTATTTTTTTTCCTTCTATTTTTTGTATTTATTTATTTATTTATTTTTTCTCACTATGTCGGATAGGGATAGTGAATCTGTGCCTAAATTAATGTCTGTTTCGGCTTCCAAGGCCAGTATTACTTCAGTATCTCAACACAGTCTCTAGTGCATTAAAAATTTAACTTCCACTTGCTTTCAAAGGGGATAGAATGGAATCTTTTACATATTCATCTTGCAGAGCAAGCCATGATTTCAACTGACACAAATGTATCTACAGTGATGGCTTCTATTCTCCCTACTTGCCTAGCTGAGGCTGCATTTCTGCAATGGGACAGTTTGCTTCTGTCATGCACACTCGTAACACGACCGGCACTAGGACCCGGAAGTAGTACGGTCGGGTTTCCAGGAAGCATAAAAGGAGACAAAATGGCACTTCACATTGCTCAGTCATTGAGTTCGCCCATGCCTTTGCTAACGCTACGCCGACTATTCTGCGAGTACTCACCGATTCGGGTTGCTTCTTTGATTGAGTGTGTTGCTAGAACGCGGGTTTATTTGTGTAGATCCTTGCTCTTTGCGTAAGAGAGTTCTTAGACTAATCGCATGGTTATCCTGCCTATTCGTGCTGCTTCCGCGTTTGGGTTTACCATCCACGCTACACAGGCTAACTGCTAAGGCTTTTCAGTTTATCCTTCGGTTGCACGTGACAGAATGACTGAGCCAAAAGCAGTAAACCCAGCGGAGTTTGCTCGCCTCTGTGATGTGGTTGACCAACATGCCGAACTGATCAATAAGTTCCGTGGTGAAGTCACGTCTCTCCGAAAGGACCTCCAAGACGTCGTGGCCTTGCGCCGCGAGGTGGCGGAGTTACGGCAGGAGAATGCGACCCTCCGCGGGGTGGCTGCTCAGTCGGCTGTTGCCACGCCCGTCGCAGCGGCTGCAGCGCCGCCCCCCTCCTCTTCTGATGTTTTCATGGCTCTACCGTATAAGTGGGATGGCACAGATGGGAAATGCAGCGTTTTTCTAACCGCATTGGATCTTGTGTTTGAATTCAATTCCACCAGATACTCCACAGACCGACTGCGCGTTGCGCTTCTCGTCTCGTTGCTATCCGGGCAGGCAGCTGAGTGGGCCACGGCGGTTTTCCGATCAGATTCAGACACTGCTTATTCATATGGAGAATTCACCTGTCAACTAAAGCTAACATTTGAACATCCTGCTGCTGAGGTGAGTCGCTACACCGCGGATTTCCGTACTCTCACTGTGCAGACCACCTGGGGAGACGCTGCCCTCCGGACGGCCTACTACGAGGGACTGGCTTCACGCATAAAAGATGAACACCGCCGGACGGGAGCTTCCGACCACACTGGAGGGACTGATTCAGCTCGCTCTCCGGATTGAGGCCAGCCCCCCGGACCCTGCCGCCCATCACGCCATCTTTTTCACACGCCACATCCCGACCACCAGCCTTCATCACCACCGCTATGGCACCCACCGGATCTCCACCTCCTGCCGTGGTTGACACCGGAGCCGGGGAACCCATGCAATTAGGACGCGCCTCCTTGAACGCTGCTGAGCGAGAACGACGCTTCAGGGAGGGACTTTGTGCCTATTGTGGGTCAGGAGCGCAACATAGAGCCATCTGCCCTCTTCGCCCGGGAAACGCCCAGGCCTGGTGAACCATGGAAGAAGTTCGCCGGGTTCCCTCCATCTCTCCGCCACCACGCCCAGTGTCTCTCGTCTCGCGGTTCAGGTACACCTCCAATTTGGCCACAAATGAGTCAAAAGTTCTGCGTTCATCGACTCCGGTGCCGCGGGAAACTTTATTGACTCTTCATATGCCAAAAGACTGGGGTTGGAGACTGAAGCGTTATTCCAGCCAGTTCGGATTACATCTGTCGACGGTCGACCACTCTCCTCCAGCCCCATCATCGCCCAGACTCGACCCATAACCCTCATCATTGACAACCCTCATCTCCACCCATCATCTTCGGACACCCCTGGCTTCTGCAGCATGATCCTCTCATCTAAGAACCGGATCCTCCAATGGGGACCGACCTGTCTCGAACTCTGCCTGCGGGAACCGGCTGGGACGTGCTCTAGGGAGTCCAAGGCCCCTGATGTCGACACCAACGCCATCCCCGAGGCTTATCGGGACCTGGCTGAAGTCTTCTGCAAAAGACACGCCACCCACCTTCCTCCTCATCGCCCCTACGACTTGGCCATTGAACTTCAGCCAGGTTCTGTTCCCCCCCCCCCCCACGGCCACCTGTGCTCTCTCTCCACCACTGAGACGTGAGCAATGGAGGAGTATGTATCCTCAGCTCTCTGCCAAGGCACCATACAACCCTCCTCCTCGCCCGCCGCCGTGGGATTTTTCTTTGTAAAGAAGAAATTCGGCGAACTACGTCCTTGTGTCGACTATCGGGGGCTCAACAACATCACCATAAAAAAGCGACACCCATTGCCTCTTACCAACTCTGCCCTGGACGCCCTCTCTGGTGCCACCATCTTTACAAAGTTGGACCTCCGGAGCGCCTACAACTTCGTGCGTATCAGAGAGGGCGATGAGTGGAAGACGGCATTCATCATCCCCACTGGGCATTACGAGAGTTTAGTCATTCCATTTGGTCTCAGTAATGCACCAGCAGCTTTTCAACGTTTCATCAATGACGTTCTCCGGGATATGTTGGGCCGATGGGTATTCGTCTACCTGGATGATATCCTTATCTACTCTTGCTTCGTTGAAGAACATGTTCAACACGTCAGAGCGGTTCTTAAGAGACTGCTCGCTCACCAGCTGTACTGTAAGTTAGAAAAGTGCGCTTTTCACGAGCGCTCCACCACGTTCCTGGGTTTTGTCATCTTGTCCCAGGGTGTGGCCATGGACCCACAGGAGCTAGAAGTTGTACGTCATTGGCCCCTACCCAAGTCTCTCAGACAACTTCAACGGTTTCTCAGGTTTGCGAACTTCTATCGTCGTTTTATCCGGGACTACAGTACGGTTGCAGCACCATTAACCGCTCTGACTCGGCCATCGTCTCATCACTTCCAACTCAACTCTACCGCCATCTCCGCCTTCCACGAGCTCTACCGTCGATTCACCACCACCCCGATTCTTCTCCATCCAGATGCAAACAAACCGTTCGTTGTGGACGTGGATGCTTCGGATGTGGGCGCCGGGGCTGTTCTCCCCCAACGAGGTCTGGACCAGAAGCTACACCCTTGAAGTTCCTTCTCCAAAAAATTTGACCCCACTCAGCAGCGATACGGGGTAGGGGACCGCGAGCTGCTGGCCATAAAGTGGGCATTGGAGGAATGGCGACACTGGCTCCAGGGCGCCAGGGAGCCGTTTATCGTCTGGGCTGACCACCAGAATCTCATCACCATCTGGAACCTCAAGTTCGTTCAGGCTTGCCCAGTGTGTGCCAGGGCCAAGGACACCAATCAACCAACACCCGAGGAACTCCAACCACTTCCTGTTCCCCGTCGGCCCTGGACACACATTGCCATCGACTTCGTCACGGGCCTGCTGGTCTCCGAAGGGAAAAATGCCATCTTGACCATTGTGGACCGTTCTCTAAAGCTGTGCACCTGGTGGCCCTCGCCGGACTCCCGTCAGCTAAAAGGACAGCCGAGCTGATTTTAGAGCACGTAGTCCGTCTGTATGGGTTCCCCAAGGACATCGTCTCAGACAGGGGGCCCCAGTTCACTGCACGGTTCTGGAAGGCCTTCTGCCGTCTGATCAATTCCACCTGCAGTCTCTCATCAGGTTACCATCCTCAGACTAATGGTCAGACGGAACGGACCAATTAACAACAGCTACCTGAGATGCTTCGTCAGCGCTCCTAGGAACGCTACCTCATCTGGGCTGAACTTTCCCACAACCTCCATGTTTCCTCCACCACCAAGTTAAGTCCCTTTGAGGTATGCCAGGGTTTCCAACCTCTGATGTTCGAACATCAAGGACCGGAGGTTGAGATACCCGCGGCCCAACAGTTGGTCCGCAGGTGTCGACGGTCGTGGGTCCTAGCCAAGGAAGCAATCCAACACTTGTTACACCATGCAACATCGCCGTCGACACCCTCCGGGACGATTGTACCACGTAGGTGACAAAGTGTGGCTGTCCACAAAGAACCTGCACCTCCATACAGAATCAAAGAAATTATCGCCAAGGTTCATCGGCCCCTACCGCGTCACCCTCTGCATCAACCCTGTCACCTACCAGCTCCAGCTGCCGGCGGCGCTCCGGATCCATCCGGTATTCCATACCTCACAACTCAAACCCTTCACGATGTCACCCATGGTTCCCCCCACCCACGCTGCTCCTCCTCCCCATATCATTGAGGGTGGTCCCGCCTACACCGTTCGCCGGATCCTTGATTCACGTCCTCTGGGCAGAGGGCTCCAGTACCTGGTCGATTGGGAAGGTTACGGTCCCGAGGAGCGATCTTGGATTCCGGCTCGGTTTGTCCTAGACCCCGAACTCATCCGGGACTACCGTCGTCGGGTATCCTCCACCCCAGGACCGTCGAGAGTCGGTCCTGGACAGGGGGCTACTGTCATGCACACTCGTAACACGACCGGCACTAGGACCTGGAAGTAGTACGGTAGGTTTTCCAGGAAGCATAAAAGGAGACAAAATGGCGCTTCACATTGCTCAGTCATTGAGTTCGCCCATGCCTTTGCTGGCACTATGCCGACTATTCTGTGAGTACTCACCGATTAGGGTTGCTTCTTTGATTGAGTGTGTGTTGCTAGAACGCGGGTTTATTTGTGTAGATTCTTGCTCTTTGAGTAAGAGAGTTCTTAGACTAATCGCGTGGTTATCCTGCCTATTCGTGCTGCTTCCGCGTTTGGGTTTACCATCCACGCTACACAGGCTAACTGCTAAGGCTTTTCAGTTTATCCTTCGGTTGCACGTGACAGCCTCCATCAAATCAGAAAGACTATAACTTAGTGAAAGACAAGCTAAGAGAAGTTTTTCCTAATTTCTTCCTGATATTTTTCCAGACTCATGTAAATTCTCATTCCTGCAAGCTACAGTAGGTGAAGGTTTGAATATTTACAGAACTGACATCAGTAAGCAACCTTACAGTTAAATATCCACAAAATGGGTTCTGAAAATCTTAAAGAAGCATTGCGCATAGCCAGCCACTTTGAAAGAGCACATGGGGCACTGCAACTCACTACTACAGGATCGCCACACACTACTCCTCCAGAACAAGCAGCTATGATTTGTTCATAGCTTACTGATGACAAACACTTTCAGGCAGTTTAGAAGTTGATGCTTAGTATGACAACCTTAGGAAATATTTTCCTCACTTCATTTGTTAGATTCCCAGGTTGAAGAATCCGCTTTTCATGACATTTGACAGGAACACACAACCCCCCTGCGTCTCCCTTTATACTCTTAACACCTTCTAGAGACTATTATTGACCTGAGAAATATTATGGCTATGTTTGAGTTTTACTGTCAATGTTATCCTTCTCCTCTTTGGAGACACCATAAATGGTATACCAATGGCATACGGTGTCACAAAATGCTTTTGAATACCCAAATATGGACTATACTCTTAAAGGGTGTTCATTTTGTTATATTAGTTGCTTTTGGTGTGAAAACAAAGACCTTTGTTCTGTGAGTAAGGTATTATGAAAAGGGATTATCTTATTATCTTATTATAAAACTCATGCTGCAGGGTGGCATAGTGGTTAGTAAAGGGTTAACGATTAAATTTTTGTGCATGAAGCTTACATGGTCTTCCCATGCTTGGTGGGTTTCCTCCAGTGACTCCAGTTTCCTCCCAAAGACATGCAGCGTAGGCTATGTGTATAAAAGAGAGCGAGAGAGAGAGAGAGAGAGAGAGAGAGAGAGAACAAGTGAGTGAATGAATGAAAGACTCCATCTTTTTTTTTTTGTAGGGCAGTAAAATATAGAGTCACCTAAAGGATTATTAGGAATACCTGTTCAATTTCTCATTAATGCAATTATCTAATCAAACAATCACATGGCCGTTGCTTCAATGCATTTAAGGGTGTAGTCCTGGTCAAGACAATCTCCTGAACTGAATGTCAGAATGGGAAAGAAAGGTGATTTAAACAATTTTGAACATGACATGGTTGTTGGTGCCAGACGGGCCGGTCTGAGTATTTCACAATCTGCTCAGTTACTGGGATTTTCAAGCACAACCATTTCTAGGGTTTACAAAGAATGGTGTGAAAAGGGAAAAACATCCCAACATCCTTGTTGATGCTAGAGGTCAGAGGAGAATGGGCCGACTGATTCAAGCTGATAGAAGAGCAACTTTGACTGAAATAACCACTCGTTACAACCAAGGTATGCAGCAAAGCATTTGTGAAGCCACAGCACACACAACCTTGAGGAGGATGGGCTACAACAGCAGAAGACCCCACCGGGTACCACTCATCTCCACTACAAATAGGAAAAAGAGGCTACAAGAAGCTCAACAAAATTGGACAATTGAAGACTGGAAAAATGTTACCTGGTCTGATGAGTCTCGATTTCTGTTGAGACATTCAAATGGTAGTCAGAATTTGCCGTAAACAGAATGAGAACATGGATCCATCATGCCTTGTTACCACTGTGCAGGCTGGTGGTCGTGGTGTAATGTTGTGGGGGATCTCTTCTTGGCACACTTTAGGCCCCTTAGTGCCTATTGGGCATCGTTTAAATGCCATGGCCTACCTGAGCATTGTTTCTGACCATGTCCATCCCTTTATGACCACCATGTACTCATCCTTTGATGGCTACTTCCAGCAGGATAATGCACCTGACAACATGACAATGAGTTCACTGTACTAAAATGGCCCCCACAGTCACCAGATCTCAACCCAATAGAGCATCTTTGGGATGTGGTGGAACGGGAGCTTCGTGCCCTGGATGTGCATCCCACAAATCTCCATCAACTGCAAGATGCTATCCTATCAATATGGGCCAACATTTCTAAAGAATGCTTTCAGCACTTTGTTGAATCAATGCCAAGTAGAATTAAGGCAGTTCTGAAGGCGAAAAGGGGTCAAACACCGTATTAGTATGGTGTTCCTAATAATCCTTTAGGTGAGTGTAGTTATGATATAGCAATTTTGTATGATAAGAGTCCAGCAAGACCTCTTTTAGTGCTGCCTAGGTTTATAGCACATGTCAAAAAGGGTGTTTATGCCTTAAATATGCTTCTGTAATTATTTACCATAGCTTCTTGGCAATCAAATAAAATTGTTTTTAATAGTTTTTTTTTTAAGTAAAAAAAAGAAAAAGGAAAACTCCTCTATTCCAAAAGCAACCAGTTCTGGTTCCTAAATAAAAGGAAGTAGAATAGGATACATGTCCAGACGCAACTCAAAGAAAAAGTCAACATTGACATTATTGCTACTATTTAAAAAGGCAGATCCTGGTACAAGAGATATTAGACCATAAGAGTTCTTTAGTAAGTTAGTGCATAATTGCAGGAGTCCAGGTGGTAAAGGAAAACGATGTTTATTTAACAAAATGTCAGGGAAACTTAACAAAACAAAGATACTTTATATGATAACTGAAACTAAAACACGTATAAAACACTGAAAGACACGAACTAAACGCAGAGACATGAACGAGGGGAAAATTAACAGACGCAAGACAAGAAACTCAATGAAACCAAACTATTTATAATACAACTAATAACCAACTCGGTTCAGGTGAGCGCCCCTGGTCACCTGACCGAGTTGCCACATGGGACTTTAAGTTTTAAACAAAAGGAACTACAAACAAAAACCACAGGGCGCTTTGGCGCCCTCTAGGGGGTTATCCCTGACAGTTAGAGAATTAACTAATTAAATAATTGAATTAAAGAATGTGCTGCATTCTTATTAATAAATAAACATGTAACCTACATACGTGAACAAAATTGTTGGTACCCTTCGGTCAATGAAAGAAAAACTCACAATGGTCACAGAAATAACTTTAATCTGACAAGAGTAATAATTTAAAAAAGATTCTATGAATGTTAACCAATGAAAGTCAGACACTGCTTTTCAACCATGCTTCAACAGAATTATTTTAAAAAATAACCTCATGGAACAGGCCTGGACAAAAATGATGATACCCCTAGAAAATACTGAAAATAATGTGACCAAAGGGACATGTTAATTCAAGATGTGTCCACTAATTAGCATCACAGGTGTCTACAATCTTGGAATCAGTCAGTGGCCCTATATATAGGGCTCCAGGTAGTCACTGTGTTGTTTGGTGACATGGTATGTACCACACGCAACATGGACCAGAGGAAGTGAAGGAAAGACAAGCATGTTAAAGGTAAAGGCTATAAGACCATTTCCAAGCAGCTAGATGTTCCTGTGACTACAGTTGCACATATTATTCAGAAATTTAAGATCCATGGGACTGTAGCCAACCTCCCTGGACGTGGCCGCAGGAGGAAAATTGATGACAAATCAAAGAGACGGATAATCCGAATGGTCAGAAAAGAGCCCAGAAAGACTTCTAAAGAGATCCAAGATGAACTTCATGCTCAAGGAACATCAGTGTCAGATGGCACCATCCGTCGTTGTTTGAGCCAACGTGGACTACATTGGAGACGACCAAGGAGGACACCATTGTTGAAAACAAATCATAAAAAAGCCAGACTGGAATATGCCAAACTACATGTTGACAAGCCACAAAGCTTCTGGGAGAATGTCCTATGGACAGATGAGACAAAAATGGAACTTTTTGCCAAGGCACATCAGCTCTATGTTCACAGACGGAAAAATGAAGCATATCAAGAAAAGAAACTGTCCCTACTGTGAAACATGGAGGAGGCTCTGTTATGTTCTGGGGCTGTTTTGCTGCATCTGGCACAGGGTGTCTTGAATCTGTGCAGGGTACAATGAAATCTCAAGACTATCAAGGGATTCTAGAGAGAAATGTGCAGGCCAGTGTCAGAAAGCTGGGTCTCAGTCGCAGGTCATGGGTCTTGCAACAGGACAATGACCCAAAACACACAGCTAAAAACACCCAAGAATGGCTAAGAGGAAAACATTGGACTATTCTAAAGTGGCCTTCTATGAGCCCTGACCTCAATCCTATTGAGCATCTTTGGAAGGAGCTGAAACATGCTGTCTGGAAAAGGCACCCTTCAAACTGGAGCAGCTTGCTCATGAGGAGTGGGCCAAAATACCTGCAGAGAGGTGCAGAAGTCTCATTGACAGTTACAGGAATCGTTTGATTGCAGTGATTGCCTCAAAAGGTTGTGCAACAAACTATTAAGTTAGGGGTACCATCATTTTTGTCCAGGCCTGTTCCATGAGCTCGATGTTTTTATATAATTCTGTTGAAGCATTGTTGAAAACCAATGTCTGACTTTCATTGGTTAACATTCATAGAATTCTTATTTATTTTTACTTTTGTCAGATTAAAGTTATTTCTGTGACCATTGTGAGTTTTTCTTTCACTGACTGAAGGGTACCAACAATTTTGTCCACGTGTGTAGTTATTCATTCCCCCAGTAGTTAAAAACATATAACGGAAATCCACTGAATAAGATGAACTGATGGAAAGCTAAACATGAAATGGAAATGAAAAGTTAATTTCTATCAAAATAAACATTAAATTCACTCTTTCAATGAGTGTAGCAACAACAACCACAACAACAACAAAAGCAATATACTATATTATAAATATTATACATTAGACAAGACATTACAACTGTGAAAATACTTGTCTCATGTTTAATTAATCCCTTTATGCCCTTTAAGAATTGCAAAGCCTATCAAAACAAGTACATACTGTACGCACATAGTGATTGCTGAGGTAAATCAAAAACAATGGAGGATAAAACACTAATGACACAGGAAGGACAAAATCAAAACAAGAAAAAAAGCAACTGCTCATAGAGGAGATTACCAAGGTGAATATTTTTGTTTTTGACAACTGATGAGTAATTAATGTTTATACATCTTATATAAGCACTTTATAAGCCTTATTATTATTATTATTATTATTAGTAGTAGTAGTAGTAGTAGTAGTAGTTCATAATAAGACGTATTTTGGGCAAACCAAATGTCACATCAAATACTGTCCCATCATTTAAATTGGAAATAAGTGTTGTACATCCAACAAATGTTAGAAAAATGTGTTTCTCCTTGAGAGACTACATACGTGTCATCATTTATCAACATTTATTGTTCTCCATCTGTTAACTTGCTTGTAAATCTTAAGCACTTGAAGTAAAATTTACTGCACTTCCAGTAATTAGTCTCTACATAGCTAATGGAAGTCTGATTTGATGGCAAGTCCTCAAAAGCTCAGACATATCATCTTAATTTTAAAGTTTTACAATGACCCAATCCCTATATATTAGTATCTTTCAAACATTTGGTTTGGACCCAATACAGGAAGGGTAAAAGGACAATTAAAGAAGAATATGAAAGAAAAGGCAAGACACTCAACGAAAGTGAAAAGACATAGTGGAAAGTAACGAACAATGTGAACTTCATCCGAACTTGAAATGTAGGGAGTTCATGATTACTCTTAATTGGCCCTTTGTTCTTTTCTTAGATCACTGGTGACTTGTGAAACTTATCCACTTTCACACAAGGATACTGTATACTGAAAGGATTTAGGGTCAGATGGACTTTTCGATACAAGTCATAATTTCCTGGTTTGTCAAGCTTCAAGTTGTTGTATGCCTCTTTATGTTCCTCTTGTGCCACCAGGACACCACTGGTCCTTCTATGCATGACTGTGTGGGCTAGCCGTTGGTCCCTATGGGCAGGGATGAGCCTTATGTGCCCATGATCTTCTCACCAGTTTGCAGGTGTATGGTTGGTGATCAGTGTTGTTCAGTTCACCTGGCAGTGGTGTTGATGTTAGATTTAGAGTGCTGATTAAAGATGTAATGGATGAATGGAATTGTGAGATGGACAGATGGATGGGTGGACACTGTAGTGCAGTGTCGCAGGAGTTGAGAGCAGCCCTATGCCAGCACTGCTCTCCTAAGTAGAGGAGGAAATATGGGCTGTTTTATCGCGTTCCTATTGCACAGATGGGATCTTTTAATTTTCACTGTATGAAGTAACAGTGCTGATTCTCCGTATGTCAGATTCTGTGGTTTCTTTTTTTTTAATTTATTATTTCTTACATCTATTCTTTGTCTTATTTTCTGTTTACATGTAAGTATTTGAGAAAGAGGTCACTTGCAGCTCATGGCTAATCAACATACAAGGGGGTTTGTAAAAGCTGGTTAGTCTGTTTAGTATCTTACTCATGCACTTAACTGGCAGTAAGAAAACAAGTGTAGGATAAGCTAAATATGCACTATGAATCTATGCACTTTCTTATAAAGAGATAGATTTTCTTACATTTGCAAAATGTAAAAACCAGTTTATAGATCGATATCAACCTTTTGTCAAAGGATAATCTAATTGGGCACTGTACATTTCTGAATGATCTGCTACTGTTATCAACCATCCTTTCACTACACAGAATACTTTTGGATTTTTTATGGTATGCAATGATCTACACCCATTGGCCATTTAAAGAATCCTTCCCCCTGTACTTTCATTCAATTATCCTGTAAGCACAGTAAATATCCACTGAAAGACCTGCAACTTTTGTGGAATGTTTACTTGTATGTTACTTTATGCATGAACCAACATTGTAATTTAATCAACACACCTTAAAGTTTAATTGACCCATCTGTTTAATTAAGAGTATCTTACATGATATACTGTATGCTTTATTGAAAATTCAAAGCATTTCTATAAATTAATTTGAATTTCAGATAGATTATATATATTCTTTCTCCTTGCATGGAGACAGAAAAAGGGCAGAGAGTCATTTCAGTGAGCTCCAGCAGCACTACATCTACATCTGTTACCCCTCTATTCCACCACTGAAATCCTTCTTCACTGTAGTGCATCTTTTGTAGCATGAAATTTTAATGAATATCGAGTGACGTCAAAGTCACATGAAATTAGATTTGACTGTTCACACTGTGGCCACACTGTAAAAATATGTACTGATTTGAGACCACATATGGAACTGACCCGAATCAGAAATGAAAAGATACAATGTTATGTGTGCTGTCCACATTTTTATGATAAAAATCTGATCTGAGTAAATCAGATTTGGGCCTCTTGTGCTTGTAGTTTGAATGTAGGCATATATTTATCCAGATACAGGTCAAGATCCTCAACTACTTATTGTTCACATTTAACATTTAAACGTGTTAAAATGTGATTTACTGTAAGAGTCTTTGACAACTAGTTTGCTAGTTTGGGTATTGTAGAAAGTAATGATTATCTGGAATTTTCAAAAGGAATAGCCTTTTTTTTTTAACCACGTGGTGCAAAATAAACTAAAATAAAAATTCATGACAGTTACTTCTGCAAGCAGAAATGCATTGTTAATAAGACAGGTCAGAGAAAAATGGCTAAACAAGTTTGAGCTGACAGGTAGGATACTATATCTCAAGTATCCACTCTTTACAACCATAGGAAGCAGAAAAACATCTTAGAATACACAACATGTCAAAACCTGAGATAGACAGGCTACAGCAGAAGACCACAATAGATTCCACTACTGTCAAGAACAGGAATCTGAAACTATAATACAATGGGCACAGGCTCACCAAAACTGAACAGCTGGAAACCAGATGTTCCCACAATCCTACTATCAAACATAACCCACAAGAAAAGGGCTTCCTTCTTATGACCAGTTTTCTTCTTGTTTGTTTTATTTTTATTTATTGATTTTTTTTATGTGGAGAAGTTTTCTCCTCACCATTGACATTTCCAGCTTGCCTACTTGTGATTTATATCTACGTCCCAATTTCATTTATTTATTTGTGTGTGTGTGTGTGTGTGTGTGTGTGTGTGTGTGTGTGTGTGTGTGTGTGTGTGTGTGAAAATGGCAACTATTAAAAGTGCTGTACAAAAAAGATTAAATAAAATTGGTATTACATTAATAGTAATAGTAATGGAGTGTAATGTAATGTAATATAATTTTGCTAGCATAGTTAATTCAATTGGTACTGAATGAGTGGGTGAATGTGTGCAAATGGATCAGCATTCCTATAAACTTATTATGACTAAAGTGCTCACTGGTGGTGATGATGATGATGATGATGATGATGATGATGATCTGATTTGGCTAAAATAAATTAGAAAACGTGCCTTGTGCACTATATCATGATTCTCCTTAGTTAATGATGCCATGAAATGTTTTTTTTCTCTTTTTTTTTTCTTTCTGAAGTCTGGAGAAAGTTTTTGTTGTTGTTTGTTTGTTTGTTTGTTTGCTTGTTTGTTTGTTTGTTTTGTTTACAATAAATGGAGCTCCAGATCAGGGGAGTTTTTGATAAATCTTGCCTGCTTTATCAATCACATTCAGTTACAGATCTCAAGGGGATGTTAATAAGACCATGCTGATATAAGCCTGTTCTCTTAATTTGGTTAATTGGACAATTAAATCAAATGATTGAAGTCATGTTGATGATGATTATGATGATGATGATGATGATTAAGATGATGATGATGATGATGATGATGATGAAGATGATGATAAACATATTGTCTGAGGATTATGTGTTCAAGTTGGAATTTTACATACTGGGTGAAGTTTTGTGCTACTCATTAAATTGTAAAATTAATGAATAAATGAATTAATGATTGTTGGGTATTTGGCCCCTGACCCTCGTCTGCTCAGTATCTCTTATAATCTAATCTATTAATAATAATAACAATATATTCTTATTATTATTCTTATTCTTGTTGTTGTTGTTATTATTATTATTATTATTATTATTATTATACATATTGCTTTAAATAAAACTTTGAACCAAATGGGCAAATCCACATGAAGTACAGAATAGAAGTAATATTTCCTTGTATAGTACTAAAACACCAAGTCAACAAGTCAGTTATCTGGCTTTTGTTGGTTGTATCAAAGTTTTGCATGTATTAGTTTCTGCACGATAAACATATGAATATGTGTGCAAGGGGAATACAAATAGCCACAATTAACTGCCATTTTTCCTTTAACCAGATCTGTCTGTAATGTGATCTACTCTCCATTGCAGGAAACGGGCTTAATTAAGTGGAATCCCTTTTTCATGGCATTGTCCGTAACTGAATTAGCCATGAAGACCTCCGCCAGGCAAGATTTGTTTTGGTTATCTTATTTGTGTCTCTTCTGCACAGCTACAGTGATTCAGTTGTATGTTTAAGCAAGTAAGTTTATAAAAAAAAAAAAAAAAAAAAAAAAAAAAACAACCAATGAGATTTTAATAAAGTCTAATTTTCTCTGTTTCGTGTTTTTGTCTCCGTAACTGTGTTATCTGTGTGGAGTGGATGTGCTTCTGTCACAAATATGTCTATATATAGTGTGCATGGTTGTATTTGGAGTGCATTTTTTATGTAATTTATGGTGACTTTATATGAGTGCATGTGCATGTAAATCTGAGTTGTAGAAGCCTGCAGTTTTTATAGCCCTGTTAAAGCTAAGTGAGATTTACTTCCTCCATAATGAGAAGCTGGAAGCTGGAGGCATGGAGAAGGCAGAAAGGCTGACACTACCCCAGCCTCCTACTCTCATTACAGCCATATGCTATAAATATCGCCCGTTGGACAGTAAGTCCATCTTCACATACTGCACAACCCGTGACTGTTGGAGTTAGATTTGACCAGCAGAATTTCATTTGCATTTTTTAATATTCCATTTTTTCCCCACATAATAGTCACAGTTATTATGGCTCAATTTGCTTTTTCAGATTTGTTCATAAACGGGTAAAAATAAATCACCTTATTGTTTCATCTATATAACACAGCAGTAGAAAAATAAATTATAAAATTCCTTGTTTAGATTAATATACATAATTATGATGCCATATAAGAGATGTCCAGCCACCTGACAGCAGAAGTTAGTACTGCCTTTTTTAATTCTATGTATTTTTGCGCATAAAAATCGTCAGATCATAGTTGGTTTGAATATTAGGCAAATACAACCTCAGACAAATGTTTTTCACTGTGCCATTACTTATTTAATAAAAAAACAGGGGAAAAAAAACATGTGGCAATAATAGGTACTGTATACCCTCCATTTAAAGAATCTGATAGCCCTTACCCTACATTTCTACTTGTGTGTCAAGTAACACAGCACAGGCTAGTACTACTACTACTACTACTACTGCTACTATTATTATTATTATTATTATTATTATTATTATTGGCCCTTTGTTTATTGTATTATATATTAAGGTTTGCAAGGTAGATGGCCATGCTTTCAATTGTTAGAGGAAACATAGCTTGAGGAAAAAACACTAAGAACAGAGAATCCACACACACAGACCCCCAAAAAAGTCCTAAACACTATGCCCTATGCTACATTATATGTATACAAATAAGTACCAAACACAAAGACTTTCTGACTAATGATTCTTTTGAACACTCCTGTGAGGCGTGTGGTCCAAAGTTTTATTAGATCCTTATTTATATCTTTAGATTCTACCTGGCCTCTATAAAACGTTCACAGTGATGCCAGCACTAGATGCCCACACTGTCATAAAAATTCACAAAAGTAATCAATGAGACCTGATCCTTGCTATTGTGAACACAGGGATAACAATCTTATATTATCTTTAAAATGGGATGTTTAGAGTGCAACTGTCAAGTCAAGTCAAGTCAAGTCAATTTTATTTATATAGCGCTTTTAACAATCGACATTGTCGCAAAGCAGCTTTACACAATAAAAGAAGTAAGTTTGTATGCAATGTGTATGAATCAAAATGATAAGATTGTCCCTGATGAGCAAGCCGAGGGCGACGGTGGCAAGGAAAAACTCCCTGAGATGGTAATAGGAAGAAACCTTGAGAGAAACCAGACTCAACAGGGAACCCATCCTCATCTGGGTGATAACGGATAGCAGGGATTGATCAGCATAACAATGTGTACTGGAAGTTACAGTATAACAGGAGATGTGTTTAAAATTAAAAGGAGTCCAGTTTGTTCCTGGAGGCTCAGGTAGACTGTAGGAGATTCCAGTCCTGAGCTATCGAACAACTGAAGTCACAGGTCCCCAGAGCATCAATCGATGACAGGACAGTCTTCATGGAAACCATCCCCAGCCACCATACGAATCAAGGCAGACCACACGGGGCATCCATGCGACAAGATCTCCAACCAGAAGCAGGACTCCAGGACGGGTTAGACGGGTCCAGAGGGCAGAGGGGTCTGGATCACTGGCAACTCAGGAGTGACATGTATAGCTCGACAGAGAGACAGAGAGAGGGAAAGAAGAGAGGGAGAGAGAGAGAGGAGAAAGCAGAAGAGGAGAGAACAGAAAATGAGGAGAGATGGCAGTTAGGTATGGTCACAGTCAACATGTATAAGGTGAATGTATATTTAGTGCAAAGTGCAAGCAGGGACTCCGGTAGGACTAACTATAACAGCATAACTAAAAGGGAGAGCCAGAAGGAAACACAGATATGAGGGCTCCCTGTGATGTAAAGCAACCAATCACCTTACCGTCAACAAACCTGAGTGATCAATGAGAGTGGGAAGGACAGCATCTAAACATACCAGTTCACCAGAATACTCTACGTCCATGAGTCCCCCAGATCTGCTCCTTTACCTAAGGTTAATCTATTTACAAAAATGCTTGGCTAAATAAATAGGTTTTTAGCCTAGACTTAAACACTGAGACTGTGTCTGAGTCCCGAACATTAATAGGAAGACTATTCCATAACTTTGGGGCTTTGTAAGAAAAAGATCTGCCCCCTGCTGTAGTTTTAATAATACGTGGTACTGACAGGCAGCCTGCATTCTTTGATCGAAGTAGGTGTGGCGAATCGTAAGACACTAGCAGTTCACTCAAATACTGTGGCGCGAGACCATTTAGTGCTTTAAATGTCAAAAGTAGTATCTTAAAATCGATGTGAAATTTCACAGGGAGCCAATGCAGTGTAGATAAAATAGGGGAGATGCGCTCGTATCTTCTGCTTTTAGTGAGGACTCTCGCTGCTGCATTCTGTACTAACTGAAGCTTGTTTATACACCTAGTTGAACAACCAGACAGTAAGGCATTACAATAGTCCAACCTAGAGGTGATAAAGGCATGAATTAGTTTTTCTGCATCATTTAGTGACAATATGTTTCTAATCTTGGCAATATTTCTAAGGGGAAAGAAAGCTATCCTGGTGATATTATCTACATGTTCTTCAAACGAAAGGCTGGAATCTATAATCACACCAAGGTCTTTTACTGTTGCATTTGATGGAACAGAAAGGCCAACTAAAGTTACAGTGTGTATCAGAAAGCTTACTTCTAGCTACTTGTGGTCCTATGACCAGAACTTCTGTCTTATCAGGATTAAGCAGAAGAAAATTAATTAACATCCAATCTCTTATGTCCTGCACACACTGCTCAATTTTAGCTAACTGTTTTTTCTCATCTGGTTTTACTGAGACATATAATTGTGTGTCATCAGCATAACAATGAAAACTAATACCATGTTTACGAATTATGTTGCCCAGAGGAAGCATGTAAAGGGAAAAAAGCAGTGGGCCTAAAACTGAACCCTGTGGAACACCAAACTCCACTTGAGAACATGAGGAATGTTCACCATCTAAATCTACAAACTGATAACGATCAGTCAAATAGGATCTGAGCCACAAGAGGGCAGTTCCCTTAATTCCTACTACCTTTTCTAATCTGTGAAAGAGAATACTATGATCAATGGTGTCAAAAGCTGCACTGAGGTCCAGTAACACAAGTATAGTGACGCAACCCTGATCAGAGGTCAAGATGAGGTCGTTTACTACTTTAACAAGTGCTGTCTCTGTGCTGTGATGAGGTCTAAATCCTGACTGATACTGACATTTATGCTATTTCTGTGTAGATGTGAACATAGCTGCTGTGATACTACCTTTTTCAGAATCTTGGAGATAAAGGGAAGGTTTGATATCGCCCTGTAATTAGAAAGCTGACTGGGGTCAAGGTCAGGTTTCTTGATTAGCGGTTTAATAACGGCTAATTTAAAGGATTTGGGGACATACCCACTACTGAGTGAACAGTTAATTACTTTCAACAGGGGTTCTATTATTGCTGGTACTATCTGTTTGAGAAATGTGTCGGTATAGGATCTAATATACAGGTTGACGATTTTGAAGAAGAGATGAGTGAAATTAGTTCCCTTGCTTCAACGGGAGTAAAGTATTCTAAGTTCTGATGTGATGTGGTTAGTTCATCTGAATTATTTAAATTGTCTGGTTTCAAAGCCTGAATTTTTTGCCTAATATTTATGATTTCGTTATTGAAAAAGTTCATGAAATCCTCACTACTGCATGATGTTGTTGTGGAGATTTCTGCAGTGGTCTTGTTTTTAGTTAATTTAGCTATGGTATTAAATAAAAATCTTGGGTTGTTTTTGTTATTTTCTATAAGAGTGGAGAGATACATCACTAGCATCACTGAGAGCTTTTTTACAGTTCAGAATACTCTCCTTCCAAGCTATTTTGAATATAACAATTTAGTTTGGCGCCATTTACGTTCAAATTTTCGAGCGGTTTGTTTTAAAGCACGTGTGTGGTCATTATACCAAGGAGCGAGTTTCTTATCGCTAATCATTTTCCTTTTAACTGGAGCTACATTATCTAAGCTATAATGAAGTGCTGACTCTAGATATTCATTCGCCTGTTCGAGTTCTGTGAAGTCAGATGGCGATCCAATCAAAGTTGATAACTGTGCTGCTCATATTGTACCTTATATCTCATTTGCTCTTCTATAATAAAAAAAATAATAATAATAAGCCTGCATTCATGCTTAATTACACAAATCAATTCTTAGAGGGTTTACATTCATAACTGAAAGTGTCTCATACCAGTAATTAATGTGAGTGCAAGTTGTCCCCTGAAATGTCCCACGTGTGTCTACATTGATATCAATGCTTTGGAAGTCAGCAAACAGCTTGTCAGCTGTACATGATGAGGTTGAAAAAGTTGAGAAAAAAAGGCCAGATGGCTAGCTTTTTGCTGTTTTTGCAGCTATGGCTGGCACTGCTGCACTGAGTGATGTGTGGGTACAGGAGAGGAGCCAGCAGGACTATGGTGTAAAAGGATTGACTAAATATTTAAACAGTAAACTTTTCTTTGGCATTGTAGCTGTTTATTTTATTTATTTATTTAAACACCTTTAAACACCCTGCAGCAATCAATTAATATCCCTAAATACTAAGAAAATTAGCAGAAACTATAGATTCACTTTAACCTGGTACTGTCAACAGAACCAAAGACTATTCACCCCTGTGCTACATTGTCTTAAAATCAATCTATTACACTGTGAGATGTCTAGGATGTGCTAGTTAATTGGGATTTTAAGTCTTTGACTATACAATGCCCTCCATAATTATTGGCACCCCTGGTTAAGATGTGTTAAAAGCCTTAAAATAAATTCAGTTTTTATTGCAGAAGCATATTGTCACACTGAAAATTGTAGAAAAATATAACATGAATAAAAAGTGAATTTTAAGGAGAAATAAAAATCCCTGACTAACAAATAATTATTTATAATAACCTGTTCCACAAATATTGGCATCCCTAACAATTCCTAGAAAATAAATGTAATTGAAGTATTTATGTCATTTCTACAGTAGTTTACAAAGTTGATCAGAGTATCTAGGAACATTTAATTAGTAATTTATCACTTCCTAAATATGATGTGACACAGAGCCCATTTCTCTTATCCACTCTTCAACATGGGACAGACAAAGGAACACACCATTCAAGTAAGACAGATGTGTGTTGGCCTTCACAAGTCAGGCAATGGGTACAAGAGAATAGCCACCCGCCTGCACCTGCCCATATCTACTGTGAGAGGAATCATTAAGAAGTTTTAAAAAACTGGAACAGTAGTAAACAAGCCTGAACGAGGACGCAGGTTTATTTTGCCTCCACACATAGTGAGGAGGATGGTAAGAGAAATAAAAAATTCTCTAAAGATCACTGTTAAAGAACTGCAACAAATTATAGCATCTTGGGGTCACGAGGTCTCCAAAACAACCATCAGATGCTATCTACTTGTCAACAAGCTCTTTGGGAGGCATGCAAGGAAAAAAACTTTTCTCAGTCACAATCATAAATGCAAACGTTTGGAGTTTGCTAAGCGGTACTGGACCTTCAACTAGGACTGTGTTCTTTGGTCAGATGAGACCAAGAAAGAGCTTTTTGGTAACAAACACTCTAAATGGGTATGGCAGAACACAAAAGATGAGTATGCTGAAAAGCACCTCATGCCCACTGTAAACCCTGGAAACCTTGTTAGGGTGTATGGCATCATGAATACTTTGAAATACCCGGACATTTTAAAGCAAAATCTGGTGGCCTCTGCCAGAAAGCTGAAGATGGGTCGTCGCTGGGTCTTTCAGCAAGATAATGACCCAAAACATGTGGCCAAATCTACACAGAAATGGTTCACCACACATAGAATCAAGCTCCTCCCATGGCCATCTCAGTCCCCAGACCTCAACCCCATTGAAAACCTGTGGAGTGAGCTAAAGAGAAGAGTGCAGAGGAGAGGGGTCAGGTCACTGGATGATTTAGAGACAATGTGCAAAGAGGAATGGTCAAAGATAACTCCCTAATCTTGTGAAACATTATTCTCTAATTGTTCTCTAATCTTGTGAAACATTATAGGAGACGATTAGGTGCTGTTGTGTTGGCAAAAGGAGGTTGTACAATGTATTAAACATCAGGGTGCTAATAATTGTGGCACCCATGATTTGTGTCATGCACACTCGTAACATGACCGGCACTAGGACCCGGAAGTAATACGGTCGTGTTTCAGGAAGCATAAAAGGAAACAAGATGGCGCTTCACATTGCTTAGTCATTGAGTTTTGCCCATGCTATCGCCGTCGTCTAAACGTGAGTACTTTCTTGGGTTTCGCTTTCGATTGGGTGTGTTTAGAACGCGGGTTTATTTGTGTAAACTCTTGCTCTCGCTTCGGGAGAGTTCTAATAATAACCAGCGTGGTTATTTATCCTGCCTGCTCACGCTACTTCTCCGTTTGTGTTTACCATCCACGCTACAGGGCTAACTGCTAGTCTTCTGGTTCATCTCCGGTTAGTTCGTGACAATTTGATGTAAAAAAATATATATTTCTTAATGTGGAATTTTTTTTCCACTGAATAAATGCACTTGAATTAAAGGTCGGAATTTATTCTTTCTTTCCATTGTAGTCCTACATTATTTCGAACAAAACTTAATTTTTTAGAAGCTAAAGAACACATTTTAACCAGGGGTGCCAATAATTATGGAGGGCACTGTATATTAGTTGCTAAACACTCACAGCCCACTTTATTGGTCAGACTTTTCTGTGTTAGACATCAGCTAGGTACTATTATGCATGAAAATCCAAGTAGATCATCAGTCTGGCAACAGCAATAATGCAACAGCCAAAATCCCTGAGCTCGCGTTTTTTCCTTATGCAGATGGATAATGTGAACATTATCCGAAGCTGCTGGCCTGTATCTGCATAATTTTACGCATTGCACTGCAGAACATGATTGGCTGATAAGATAATTGTATGAATGAGTTGTTGTACAGGTGTTCCTAATAATGAGTGATGAATGAATGATCAAATAGTTGGTTTGTCATGCTTGTCAAACTGAACACTGGTTCTGTCTGATTCTTAAGACCTCAAGTGCTTCCTACTTTTTTTCTTAAGCATATTTTCTAGATATTGGGAATTAGCATTTGTCAGAATGTGAAAAGTTATGGTTTTAACTACCATTTTGATTTTTAATTACAAAATAAGCCATAAAAAGACTTGATAGCTCATGAGCTGGTTCTCGTTCTTCATCTTATACAGCAGGCCTGGTGACTTAAAAGACAGGCAATTACAAAGACTTCTTTTGCTATTTCTTTTTTCTTCTTTTTCTCCTCTTCAGATAAGAGTCGTGTTCATATCTGGTTGGCAGACTGCATCTGTCATATGAGCCCTCAGGCAGCGAGTGTGCGTGAGAGGTCAAAGATATAAACTGCCCCAAGTCTCTAAGCATTCAACTGAAAGAGTTCAAGAGTTTCTTTTTTTCCCTTTATGTTACACTCTTAGTCATTGCTTCATAAAACATATTCACTATATTTTTGACTAAAATATAGGTTGCCTTCTGGCATTCCTCACTATTTTATTCTGTTCCTGCCTAATATGTGCTAGGATAGATAATAATAAATAATATGTTCTTGCAGGTTTCTGCTTCCTTCTGACAGACAAGCAATCATCTCCTTTCTTCCCAATTTTTTTTCAGCTTTTTTCTTTATCTTTCCTTCAGTGTCCCACTCCAAACAACAGCAACAACAACAAAAAAACACTTTTCAGAAAATATTTTCTCCATTTAGACCAATTCTGGGAAACTACATCAGACAGCTTGGAGGAGCATTGTGTCATCAGATCAATTCCAATGTCAATCAACTATGACGAAGAAATCTTAGTAAATAAGAAGATAAAGCATGGCCACATACAAGATACCAGGGAAAAATAAGGAAAATATGTAATTTCCTTTCTTCAAGTAAAGTAACAAACATTACATTGAAATGTCTCTCTCTCTCTCTCTCTCTCTCTCTCTCATGCACACACACACACACACACACACACATAAAAAGCAATTTATTCTTGTTCCAGTTGTATGATAGTTCATTATTCTGATCTTTGGGATCTATTCAAACAACACACTGTATGAATCAGTGAGGAAGACAACAAAGGTTACTGTTGGTATTCTGGGTTTAGCCAATACTGCCTCACTATAGAGTCCACATTGCTGTGACATTTAGTCGCTCATTGCTTGCTTTGAACTGAAAGCACACTGGGCTGCTTTGTTATCCCTGTAGACGTAAAACCTATAATGGGAGTGCAGCAGCCACTGAGGTAGAGACGGGTATTGTTTTGGTTCTGTGTGTGTGTATGTATGTATGTATATAAAAGGGGGAGCACGATGGCTTAGTTGTTAACACTGTCTCCAGGGTCCAGGTTCGATTTTAGGCCAGGTTAAATTCCTGCCTCTGTGTGCATGGAGTTTGCATCTTCTTCCTGTGCTCGATGGGTTTCCTCTGGGTTTCCACCCACAGTCCACAGACCTGCAGATTAAGCTAATTAGTGTTCCCAAATTGCCCATAGTGCGTGAACGAGGGTGTGTATGTGTGCTCTGAGATGAATTGGCACCCTGTCTAGGGTGTACCCCGCCTTGTGCCCCAAGTTTTCTAGCATAGGCTCATCTCATGATAATTTAAAAATGTATTGTATATAATACACACGTGGACAAACTTGTTGGTACCCTTCAGTCAATGAAAGAAAAACTCACAATGGTCACAGAAATAACTTTAATCTGACAAAAGTAATAATAAATAAGAATTCTATGAATGTTAACCAATGAAAGTCAGACATTGCTTTTCAACCATGCTTCAACGGAATTATAAAAATAAAATGAACTCCTAGAACAGGCCTGGACAAAAATGATGGTACCCCTAACTTAATAGTTTGTTGCACAACCTTTTGAGGCAATCACTGCAATCAAACGATTCCTGTAGCTGTCAATGAGACTTCTGCACCTCTCTGCAGGTATTTTGGCCCACTCCTCATGAGCAAGCTGCTCCAGTTGTTTCCGGTTTGAAGGGTGCCTTTTCCAGACAGCATGTTTCAGCTCCTTCCAAAGATGGAAGTTATGTTCTGGGGCTGCTTTGCTGCATCTGGCAAATCCTGTCTTGAATCTGTGTAGGGTACAATGAAATCTCAAGACTATCAAGGGATTCTAGAGAGAAATGTGCAGGCCAGTGTCAGAAAGCTGGGTCTCAGTCACAGGTCATGGGTCTTGCAACAGGACAATGACCCAAAACACACAGCTAAAAACACCCAAGAATGGCTAAGAAGTAAACATTGGACTATTCTAAAGTGGCCTTCTGTGAGCCCTGACCTCAATCCTATTGAGCATCTTTGGAAGGAGCTGAAACATGCTGTCTGGAAAAGGCACCCTTCAAACCGGAAACAACTGGAGCAGCTTGCTCATGAGGAGTGGGCCAAAATACCTGCAGAGAGGTGCAGAAGTCTCATTGACAGTTACAGGAATCAGTTACAGTTCAGTGAAACAAATTATTAAGTTAGGGGTACCATCATTTTTGTACAGGCCTGTTCCATGAGTTTATTTTTTAAATAATTCTGTTGAAGCATGTTTGAAAAGCAATGTCTGACTTTCACTGGTTAACATTCATAGAATTTTTAAATTATTACTTACTTATATTATATGACTGATTACTCCTGAGACAATCTGAGACTCCTCTTTCCTTCAACTCTTTCCTTCGCTTCCTCTGGTCCATGTTGAGTGTGGTACATACCATGTCAACAAACAACACAGTGACTACCTGGAGCCCTATATATAGGCCCACTGACTGATTACAAGATTGTAGACACCTGTGATGCTAATTAGTAGACACACCTTGAATTAACATGTTCCTTTGGTCACATTATTTTCAGTATTTTCTAGGGGTACCATCATTTTTGTCCAGGCCTGTTCCATGAGTTTATTTTTTTAAATAATTCTGTTGAAGCATTGTTGAAAAGCAATGCCTGACTTTCATTGGTTAACATTCATATAATTCTTATTTATTATTACTTTTGTCAGATTAAAGTTAATTCTGTGACCATTGTGAGTTTTTCTTTCATTGACTGAAGGGTACCAACAATTTTGTCCACGTGTGTATATAAATAATCATATCGCTCTCTCACTCACTCATCGTCTATATCACTTTATCCTGTATTCAGAGGTTGCGGGGACCTAAAGCCTATCCCAGGAGGCTTAGGGCATGAGACGGGGTACACCCTGGACAGGGTGCCAATCCATCGCAGGGCACACACATATACACTTACACACTCATTCACACACCACAGGCAATTTGGGAATGCCAGTTAGCCTAATCTGCAGGTCTTTGGACTGTGGGAGGAAACCTGAGTACCTGGAGGAAACCCACCAAGCACGGGGAGAACATGCAAACTCCATGCACACAGAGACGGTAATCGAGCCTGGCTGGGAATTGAATCTGGACCCTGGAGGTGCAAGGCGACAGTGCTAACTACTGATATAATATCTAACAAACATATCTTTTTCAAATTGAGGAAGGTAAACATAAGATTACTGTAACTGTAAAACCTGTAATATGCCAATCATTAAAAAGAAATCAAAAGATCCAGAGAGGCCTCACTCCATTCATCTTGCATCAGTTTGTTTCTAAAAACGTTTATCCAGCGGGATAATGTTACTAATTAAAATAACAAGAAGTTCAATAGCTCTGCCATTTCATGTAAACAGTTAATTTGACATTGACAAACACTAAACAAAGGTGCTAACAAGTAACACTATCACGTTTCATAACATATTCAGCTAGGTAACCAACAACTATGACAAAAACATAAAATAAGCAATTCGCCTTTATGAAAGGTTTTAAATTAATGTTTAATATATTACTTTTCCATTTACACTTGTTCAAACAAAGTGTAACCATTGTTATGAAAATCTTTAATGCTTATAAATGTTTATAAATATTACCATGGCATTAGTGACTCAGTGGTACCATGTGGAAGGCTCAGGTTCGATGCCCAGCCAATGCCCAAACCCCAGCCACTGGATGCAGTACTGGTCCCAAGCCCAGATAAAACTTGAGGGTTATGTGACGATGGGCATTACTGGAAAAGCTGGAGTTATGGAAAATAAATAGTATATTTCCTGTTACACTGCTATAGTATGTAGTTAAGCATATAGTGAACACTAATTGTAGGTAGTTACTCCATAGACTCCATCACAATATGGAACATACATGTATCTGACAAAATCAGGTTTATATGTTATACCTATTAGAGATGTGCATTACAGACCTTGATTCAGAATCCATGTGAAACCATTTTGTGCACCTTCCCAATATTCAATGTGATGTTTATTTTATGATGTTTCTTGGTTTCTGTTTGTGTTTGACTATAGCTCTCAATCTCTTCCATGTGTTTATTAGTGTGAGTTATGAAGACTCTTTTGCTGCCAATACTGGTGTGAAATGGAGGCACTGCAGTGACTCCCATCCTTTACCAACATGAGGCACAAACTGTTCTTAATCAGAGGTTTCATCACTGCAGTAGCACATTCAAGCCATTAGAGCAGAGTCTGATTACACTCTGAATGAATCATCAAATGATAGTACCAAACTGCTCACCAGAGGCATGCCAAATTTCTCTCAAAACAAAACAAGCTCAATATCCTGTGCAAACCGGAATTTCTCAAATAACCAAAATGCTTTGATGCGACTGAAGGGCTGCCTGTAATATTATAGCGTTTGTAGTGGCTAATACAGGCATTTTCAGCATTAACAGAGTATGGAGTATGTTTATTCAGAAAGTAATTGCACATATATCTGCCAGTTTAGGTAACAAGATTGGGTTTTGTTTTGGTAATGGTTTGTGCAGGTGAAAATTAACACTTTTTATCTCTGTGTGTACAGTGAAACGGCAATAGCTAGAGGTCTACATCTTCACATAACCTGTGCGTGTCTGCATTGACTGTGCCTCATGCTTTTTGCTATGGCTCACATTTGGCACCTCAAAAAGGCTCCAAAAAAGGCCCATAAAGCAGCACTCCAAGCATAAATTAAAATTTCAGCCTCAAACAGCAAAAGCCAAGTGATAGGATTACATTTTAAATAGGCACTCAGCAAAAAGGAGGAAGAAGGACAAAAAAAAATTAAAAAGGGTAAGGAGAACTGAAATATGTCCTTAATCTTCAAGTAGTGAGGAAATGAAATGTTGTATTGTGCAAAGATTGTTTAAGTTATGTAGCCTCTTGAAGGTTTGAAAACTGAGACATAGAATGTTTAATATCACTGACAGCACTAAGTGCAAACCCCTTTAATGAATATCATTCAAGAGGCTTCAGGCAAATTTGGGCCGAATACTGTGGAAAAAGTATTGAGGGGTAAATACTCACCAATTAAATATATTTAGTAATGTATTGTTATTGTTATAATAATAATAATAATAATAATAATGATAATAATAATAATAATAATAATGATAATAATAATAATAATAATAATAATATTATTATCAATTTGCCTAGGAACATTGGACTATGGATATTTCCCTCTCCTGGGGGGATTTCTCTTGCAGTTTCTTACAGCGCCAGGTTGTCAGCTCAACACCTGATTGTATCCGAGCAGTTACCGGTGACTGTTACTATACATAAAATAAATTCTTTCTGTTTTAAATATATCCTACAACTGTACCAATTAAAAATTATGCCAAATCCAATTTTGGATTTTAATTATAATTAATACATTGCTTTGATCTAAACTATGAAACAATGTACACCCTAATGCTCAAAGTAATTAAACACATTGAGTACTGTTAATTTAAATAATTGCAGTTAGGTCAAATTAATAGACCTTTGTGAGTATTCAGAACTTTTTGGCATTTATGAGTAGAAATTACACTTTTCAAGTTAGCCGAGCAAATTTGACATTTTATGTAATCGTAAGTACTTAAATAACAATAACTGTCACCTTAAACTTCCACCAATGTAAAATCTATAGAGCACTGGTGGTGCAGTGGTAAGTGTTTCGCCTGCCATGCGGAAGGCCTGGGTTTGATTAACGGGCCGGTTTGTCTGCAAAAATGTATTTGATTTGCACAAGTTCAACAAACTCAAAAATTGATAGTTTTGTTTACTTAAAATTGGAAACATCATTACTTAAAACATTTTATGTAACTGATTACCTCAAATATTTTGAGTTTTGCCAACTTAATCGGGTTTACAGTGCACTTGAAATCATAAAAAAAACCACTGCATTTACCTGTAAGTTCTCAAAACCTATTAACCCGTAAAACTCAAGCAGCACGAACATATTATATTTATCTGTGCTATTTCTTTGCCTATGTTACTTTTTTTTTCAGCATGTTTGTATAGTTGGTTAAAATAAAATAATATTAAATTTATCATATTGCCTTGGTTGTGCTAAAAAACAGGATATGTCATGCTACAGTAGATTGCCTAACATAATATTTTAAAGAGCAGTAGAAAAGTCAGCCCGAAAATGTGTTTATCTCTCTTAGGTGACCATTGACAGCAAGCGACAGAGCTCATGAACGTGTCGAGCTCAAACTGTAAATACATATATGTAATTATTCGTCATTTTCTTCTCTCCTTCAATGATGATTCTTTTTTGACTGCACGTTCTCCATTATTACTATTATTATTATTATTATTATTATTATTAGTAGTAGTAGTAGTAGTAGTAGTAGTAGTAGTTGTAGGAGTAGTAGTAGTGCTGTGAATTTATTATTATTATTATTATTATAACGCACCCGTGCGTGTGTGCAAAAAGACGAAGTACAACAAATAATATATACAAAAGTGTATAAATAATAATACAAAAGTGTATGATAAGTTAGCCTAAAACAATATCGTTTTGCACTTTGCACTTTAAATATACATTAAACAATAAACACTGCCTTTTGGCAAAATTAAAGTGAGTTGTGCGTGCACGCTTTTTGATCAAAAGGCTGATAAACGCGCGTGCAGATATGAACAGATCTATCGATAAAACTGCAGACCTACTTCACCAAAAATGCAACAAACACAAAAATATATGCCACGCAAAATCCCTGGGCTTTGATTGCGCTTTCACCATTCATTATTAGTAATAGTAGTACACTCTAAAAAATGCTGGGTTTTTGTAAACACGTCTTTGGGTTGTTTATGCTGGGTTGTTTATGCTGGGTCAAAATTCTGGGTTATTTCGGGTACTTTAATCACACTGTTGGGTTACTTTTGCTATGAATACTAAAAGTGCTACATGCTTAAACTCAGAAAATGGAAAAAGAAATGTCTCTGTTTCCTCCCTAGAACTGAAGCTCAGCACATCTTCTGTCTTTGTTTTAATCTGTGATATTTAAGTGAAATATATTTTGCGTATAGACCTAACTATTCATTTTTATTTATGGACAAGTATATTATGTTTTATCTAGAAGCGCTGCAATTTTCCCTGGTTTCAAAACACAACGTTTTCTGAGATTTTAGCTCTGAGCTCATGTACCCGCCCAATGGAGCCACACCTCAGATTTCTAAAAACTACTGCTGGCTAACTTTCTCTGCAGTGGTTAACAGCAGATTAATTTCATTTGGGTATTTCTAACAGGTAATCTACTGTATTTACATTATGTAAAGTTGTATAAAATGGAATGTGTCAACCCAGCAAGAGTATTAATTTACCCACTGGTTGGGTCAAATAAAATAACCCAGCACATAAAGGTTTAAACCAGCAGTTTTTAGAGTGTAACATAAAAAAAATAGTCCATTTGTAAAATAGCATAAATAATCATAGGTTGTGCATATAGTTATTCAATTCATTAAAATTTTTATATGTATAGCACTTTTATCAATTGACATTGTCGTAAAGTTATACACTAAAAAATGCTGGGTTGTTTTTACTACCCAAACGCAGGGTTGCCAAGTTCTTAGGAAAGCTTCCCAAGGAGTGGAGCCAGTGCAGCAAGAGCCACCATACACAGACGTCTTCAGGAAATGGGCCCCAACGCTTGCATTCTTAGTATTAAGCCAATCCTGAACTAGAAACATCAAAAGCATGTTACTTGGGCTAAGGAGAAAAAAGACTGCACCACAAATATATACTGTAGCAGTACAAAGTACTCTTTTAGATGAAAGTTAATTTTCTACTTTACTTGGAAATCAAGGTGGCGAGGCATTTAATCCAAGTTGCTTGAAGTTCAGTGTAAATTTTCGATAGTCAGTGACGATTTGGGGTACCATTGTCATCTGTTGGTATTGGTCTACTGTGGTTTGTGGTTGTCAAGAAAAATATAGATGAGCTGAAGACTACTTTCAAAGCAATCTTCAAAGCAAGTCTTCAATATTGTCTCCATAAACTGTACACACATACATTGTGTATTTTTACTACTGTTAGCATTGAAGATATCTATATTTATATATTCATGATTTCTGACTATATTTCTTCTATGAATTTGAAGGTTCAGCACAGTCCTTATAAGTGATTTTAAAGTGTGTTAAACAGTTCTTAACTGAATTCCAGTCATTTCACTCGCTCACTCACTCATCTTCTATACCGCTTAATCCTTCATTCAGGGTAAAGGGGGGGCAGGGGGGGGGGGGGTATAGCTCATGGACCCTATCCCAGGAGACTTCGGGCACAAGGCGGGGTCCACCCTGGATATAGTGCAAATCTAATTGGATATAGTGTCAAATTTAAAATTGGTGCTTTGGTGTTTAAGCTATTTTGGACTTTTTTAAAGCAAAAAGGTCTAATATTAATTTTGTTTCATGAATGAATGTTCATTGCTCTGTTTAGTATTTTTAAATGTACAAATATTGTACAAAAAAAAAAAATATATATATATTTTTAAAGGCACAAGCGCTCTCAAGTACTTATTCAATGTGCAAGACATTTGCACAGTACTGTAGCTTTAATTTTACTGAGCATCTTGAAAAACCATACAGAGTTCTTCTGAGGACTTTGACTGTCACACCTGATTCATTTATTGCAAGCAAAACCCAGCAGATAATTGCCTGGTTTAATGGGTGCATTTAAGTGCTGGTGAATTACAAACCGTGCTTGACACAGGCCCTCCAGGTATAGATTTGAAGAGCCCTGATGTATATCAGCGTACCTGTTTTCAGAATACTGGTACTTTAAAAGCTAATAAAGGACTGAATACAGATATTCCTACTTTAGGTTTTATTATCAGTTATTATGAATACCTTATGACAAAGTGACTCAATGTAACCAAAACATTTTGTAATTTTAACTCCATGTATATGATAACTCTCAGTATTAATACATAAGGCCATGTAGTGAGCTTATCAAAGAACAGTTCAGACTCTTGTAAAAGGTATATTAATTGCAACTTAAATCATTATTTATGATAATGAGAAATAAATAATTTAATAATTAAGTTAATACCGTGATGCAGATCACTGGATAATATAATAATAATGTACGCAAATAGGCCCATGAAACTGTAATATATATTAATGCAATGTACACCTAAGCTAAAAATAAATAAATAAATGATAACCATATGGATATAACTAAGCAAATAGTCAAGAGCCCTCCATTTGATAAATACAGCAGTGATTAATATGGTTCAGCTAGCCACAAGTTATTTAACCGTAACTGAGGTAGTGAGTAGGTTCTTATTTCTTAAGCAACCATGCCAGAAGACATTGAATTATTTTCCTGCATCAAAAAAAGTTTATACAGTATATATCCATACTGTACAAACCTTTTTTTTAAATGTATGTTCTAAAGTATAAATGATAGATTGGGAGGTTTCAGCAAGCATTTTAGCACTATTTCTGGAGATATCGGGATAATCTTTGTGCTACTGACAATATTTGCTCAGTCTGTGGTGACATAGCATTATACGTTCATTAATATTTATGGTGGCAGATCCTTGTTTCTGAACCACAGAAAATGCTGTGAAATAAATATCAACAAGAATTAGGCCCTTGTTGCCTTTGTGGAGCTTTATTCTGCATGTTGTGCACACTTTTCCCATCCCACATACACATCTCAAAAACACATAGCACAAGACAAGAGACAAAATGCAAATGTTCACACTCAACATGTACTCTGTATGTTAAATCTATTGGATAAATGCTATTAAACTGCAGTAGAAGACTGCAAGTAGTACTGTCTCAAAACAGAAGTTCATAGTGTTGCCTTCAGAATGCAGTCCACCCACTAAGTCAAATACCACTGTGTTTAACTATAAAATTACTATTGGCCTGGTCATGACTGCCATATCCAGCAAGAGTTGTTCTCACTTCCTGGAAAACAAACAAAAAAGTGTTTGGCCTTTGAATCTCAATATTTATACTGTAGTCTAGTGTGCAGTCAGCTAATGAAATTGCAATCTGTGCTAAAGAAGTCTGTCTGGACCTTTTACAAGCTCAGAACAGGGCTGGCTTTGAAGGTTGGACTGCAAGTTAAATTACATCCCCAGTTTAGTGGCTGTCTCCTTTTGCACTTACAAGAAATATTGGGTGCCCTTTAGAAACTCAACATGTGGTGCGTATGCTAGGTGATGAAGGAAAAAGTGAGAGAGGGAGAGTGAAAACTGAAAGTGTCAGAGTCAATAGGAAATTACCATGTAACACACTCTGCTTTTAGTAGAGGTTGGTTACCAGGGTAATTGGTTGAATATGTACCATCAATAATGTCAGGACACTCATATTTGCTTTAATTAAAAAAAAAAAGGGTTTTGGCTCTGTTGATATTTTTGCTAAGCATTTTAGCTAAACTGTATAATCATGCCTTTAATGTGAGCCATTACATCAGGTAGCAGTGCATCTAATTAAAATCCAAAAAGGAATATAAAACCCCACCAAAATGATGCATCACCTTAATAATTGCTAATCACACAATTGTAAATTTGCTTAAGCTCTAAGAATAAGGGGCAACACATTATCTGAATGGTCTATTTTAGACCATCTATAAACAGGCAGCTAGAGTCTGTCTACAACCCATCATAAAACTCTGAATAAGGAACTAATATGGCTGAATGGACATAATACAAAATCAAGACCCAATATCTGTTAAAATTTAACCACTTCTATTGTTGCTAAATTTTCAATAAAACAGCTGTTTTCAACAATTTTCATATGACTCATAGAAAACCATTTGTCCTATACAGTAGCTAGGGGACGTGGGCATTTCAGTCCTGATGAAGCCTTTTTTCATCTTTGGTCAGGAGAATAAAAAGCAAACCTGGCTGAGCTATCAGTCAGGAGGGATGGCATACTGTCCATTTCCCTGTCAGTCATGGAGTAGGTATACAATCATCTTCTTTTGAGAGTATGTGGAAAAGGGCAGATGACGCTTTCCTCTGTGTGTGTTACCCTACACTGTGATGAAGCAAGAGAAGTAGTTTGAAAAAGGTGAGGTAGCTGGTTTCATGTGCCTCAGAGGAATCACATGCCAGGCTGCACCCAGTCATTTCTTTTTTTTAAAACAAACCAAAATGTCAGTTCATTATGTTATAAAAGGTGGCACAATTAATATTATCTTCTTTCTATAGAAATTAACAATCTTTGACAATCTTAGTATGCTAAAATGCTCTTGCACAACTGGAAGAGCATTTTAGCTCCACTGCTATATATAGGGTGTCAAGGTAGTTGAGCGTATTTATGCATATTGATGATTAGTAGACTATTTAGTTAGCTTAGTATAGATATTTATTATATTTCAAACATCCAGTAGCAGGAACAGTAACACAATAGAAATGTGGAGACCAAGTTCCACAGTGCTGTTTATTTACAAGTGTGCAAAGAACAGCATCTTCCTTACGCAGTGCATACTCAGAAGCTATCTGAAGTCTCAGTGGCTCTACGGGGCCACCCAGAGCCCAGGTGATGGTCTCATGGTCAAGGCATAAAACGTTGAGCAGGGAAGGAGTGTGACACAGAACAGGAGGCGCTTTAGAGGCAGAGGTGGCAGGGCATGATCGAGGGTCTGTGGCAGGCGATTCAAGGTGATTTTAAGCCTGGTAGCTCTAAATAAACTTAGCACTGCTCTGCAGCAGGGATTAAGTTTTGGTCTTGCTTTCCTGAGATCATGGTGCTTGATGTGGACTACAGCATAAAAAAAGAATACTGGCCACCACTGATTGGTGGAACATCTGTAGGAGCATATTGTATATGCTACATGAGCTTAGTTTTCTCAGAAAGAACATGAGCCTTTTGTTGTATGAATATTTTCCTTTTGTTGACCAGTCCAGTTTGTCGTCCAACAGTAGCCTTGGTATTTGTATGTTTTCACCAACTCAATCTTAACTCTTTCAATGATGGCCGGTTGTAGTGTGGACTCACTCACTCACTCTCACTCATTATCTATACCGCTTAATCCAGTATTCAGGGTCACGGGGGGCCTGGAGCCTATCCCAGGAGACTTAGGGCACATGGCAGGGTACACCCTGGACAGGGTACCAATCCATCGCAGGGCACAGACACACACACACACACTCACTCATTCACACACTACGGGCAATTTGGGAACATCAATTAACCTAATCTACATGTCTTTGGACTGTGGGAGGAAACCGGAGTACCCGGAGGAAACCCACCAAGCACGGGGAGAACATGCAAACTCCATGCACACGGAGACGCGAATCGAGCCTGGCAGGGGATCGAACCCGAACCCTGGCGGTGCAAGGTGTGACAACCACTACACCACCATGCCGTAGTGTGGACTCAGTCAGACAAAATTTTATCACTATCTCCTTGGTCTTAGAGGAGATCATCTGCAGATGTGCAGATGTTATCCAGATCAGGTGTCTCCTCAGTCCATTTTTGATCGGATCAGCAGTAATAATTGGGGGAAGGAAGGGCATGGTACATAATATAGGGTAGTGCATGATGTGGGGATAGAGACAGTGGTTGAGGATTATAAATTAGTTGCTTTGTTTTACTGGACATCCTGCAGAACCAGGCACAATCCTTCAGAGGTCTTTGTCACACCTCGTTCTTTTTTCACGCATGCAAAACCTAAGAAGCTTTCTTTTAGTATTTTTGTTTGAAAATTGTGTTTTACATAATATACCACTTTCTTTTCTCGGCTACATACTTGTTTTAAATGTTTTCCTCTAGGCACAAGATACTGTACATGTCTGCATGGGAAGATTCATCTTTCACCCAGAATGTACATAGTGTTCTCATATACCACATGGAATTACATTTATACAGTATCATGTATATTGTAGAGGCCCTTCAGTCTCCTGTAATCCATTTGAATGAGACATGAATTAGCACTGTTTGAATGCTAGAACCTGCTGTGTGCTTGGTAGGCACAATTCAATATGTCTCATCCAGAGATGTGCCAATCAACACTATTAGCACTACAGGGCAACTTAGTAGGCATAGACTATGCTCACTGGAGGTGAAAAGCACAGGAAGTGATTACTGATTGTTTTTAAAGTATTTTGACTAAATAATTGTTGATGGTTGATGATTTATGTAGAAGAATACATTTAGAAATTTGATAGCAGTATTAATCTAAAGCTTAGATTAGTCATTGACCAATTTAATAGGAACACCTCTACCCTTGTATATTCATGGAATTACCCAATTAAGACAAATTTTAATTTGATAAATATCTGATAATTGATTAAACTAATTTGATAATTGCCAGAAGGTGCAGATAAAAAAGGAGAAGACATTTTAACTTATACATTTTTCAATTTTGTTCTTACCACATTGTTACAAATGACTAGGGGTGCTCTACTAGTAACTGTAAGACTTTGTGTCACGGGGCAACCGGAGGCAAATCAGAAGACTAGCAGTTTGCCTGTGTAGCGTGGAGGATAAACCCAAACGCGGAAGCAGCGCGAGCAGGCAGGATAACCACGCGATTTATTCTTAGAACTCTCTCACACAGAGAGCAAGAGTTTACACAATTAAACCTGCATTCTAACAACCCACACTCAATCAGGAAAATGGCACAAAATGGTGAGTACTCACGAAATTGGAGAGATAGCATCGGAGACGGCATTGGAAAACTCAATGACTGAGCGATGTGCGGCGCCATTTTGTTTCCTTTTATACTTCCTGAGTTGCGACCGTACTACTTCCGGGTCCTAGTGCCGGTCGCGGTGAGTGCGCATGACACTTTGTAATGATCTGATTTTTAGGAGTTTTTAAAAGTATCTTCCACCCAAAATGTACATGCAGAATGTGCATCCACCCAGAATTGCTCAATTGCCTAATAATAGCAGCTTGGAGGTGCTAAGAATTGTATCAATAACCTTCTGATCAGTAACCCTGAGCCTTGGAATTACTGTCTCTAGATTTGTGTGAAAAGCCTTGACTGACCCAAGCAAAAATCTCTTCACCTTACTTTCCAAAACAAGCTGTCTTTCTCTTTAATGTTAACAATAGATCAGCTACCGTTTGGCAAATTTAGGCTATCACAGTCACTGAATCTAAATCAACTCCCAGCCAGAAGTCCCAACTTGAACCTAACTCCACAGTGAAAAGTTTATCTAATATTGTGTTCTAAGAAAATATTTGTGTTCCAGAACTGTGTAAAGTTTTGGATATTTCTTGTGTGGACAATCAAACATCTGCTATCAAGCAATTATGTGACATTTGCTCAAGAAAGGTACCCATGAAGAATGTACCCATGAAAAAAAAAAAACATCATAGGCATCTGTGCCTATGATGAACATCTGCTTCATATTTTAAGTAAAATAAAGTAAAAAAAAAAAGATTAATTTTATTGTCAACAGGCAGCTGTCTTTCTTATAGTACATCACTGTAAAGTTTGATCAATTTGACAACATACTGGGTAGCAGCAGATTTGTAGATGAATACATGTGTCTTACTTAAGAAATGTCCAATGTCATCACATGGGAGAAATCCTATCTGTAAACTAATTCACAAAGTGTATCTAACTATTTCTGAATAAAAAGGGAAAAACTCTATCTACAGACAACTTCTTCATATCTCTGTCACTGACTAATACTGAAATGCAACATGACTCTGCTTGGTACTATGCATGTAATAATGATGGGAGCTTCCACTTCTGGTTAAAAATATATCGAGAAGCAAGGAAGTGTTTAGAACTGGATGTACCATGCTGACAGGGTATAAGCCCCCCAAAATAAGAGATCTGGCTGCATTGCATGCATGCTCCAAAACATGTAAAGTAGTTACAGTCAAATATAAGTCCACACACATTCACAGATTACATATGTTGAATTGGTGTCATAATATGTCTTTATATGTAAACCTTTATTTTCATCAGAACTTTGTTGTCATTCTTACAAAAAAGGCAGTAAAAACAGGGTTAAAAGCAAACTTCTGTTTGAAATGTGTTCCTTCACTTTAATATAACCATAATAACAGAGGAGTGTGTACAGTGCAATAGGCACACTTGTCACAAATGTTGGAAGGAGGGACCTTGGTGTGTGGCATCTGCTAGCTCCTGCATGGACTTATAAGCAAGAAATGACATATTATTTTAAAACATACCTTATAATATACTGAGCATCAAAGTTAAACTTCTGTACCTCCGTGCCCTCAAACTACCTTTGCAATGTTGATAATTATTTACATTGCAATGTTTCTAATTTATTACTCTGCCCTCACCTCATTTCTTCTCCAGGGCCTTTAAACTCTACATTACAATAGAGTTAGGCAAATCTATTCCTCAAGCACTAAGAATAGAAATATGCATGTATTATGTGTCAGAGCAGACATGGGAGTTCTGCATGAGAGCTGAATGGATGCTATATTGCACCAAGCTCTTGTAACATTAGATAAAAAGTGAAAATGTGCTGTCTGTCCCAAACTCTGTTTAGAGCCTCATGGCTGACGTGTCTCCAAAGTGCTGACACTACCCTTTCCCATTTTTCTTTCTTCCTTCAATTCCTTTTAGAATTTTTACATTCCTGTCATCATCAGGATGAGGTCAACAAATGGGACAGAACAAATTAAAATTGTATTTCTCTTTAATGTTTAATGTTTCTCTTTATTAATATTAATTATTATTATTATTATTATTAGTATTAGTATTATTATTATTGTATTAGTTTGACCAAGCAACAAGAATGAATCGTTGAGAAATATGGGTCTGACCTCAAACCTCTGGGACCTCAAACCTCTGCATACCTCAAACATGAAGATTAGATGTTTGTTTTGTCTTCAGAGTGTCATTTGCCTCTGTCTTGTAGGCCTTTAAGTGTCTCATTTCTGTTTCATAAGGGCTATAATTGAGAAGAAAACAAGGCATGTTTACACAGCTGGTCTTAGGCAGTGAGTGCCAATGTGTTGTGGTGCTAATCACTTTTCCATAGGATCTGCTGTCACTTGGGAAAGGCTTATAACAGACTTTCTGACTGGCAGAGCTTTAGACTTTAAGCTGTTTTGCAAATTATGTTATTAATCGAGTCTAACAGACATAGTGGTCAAAAATTGTCTATAAGCATTGTAAAGCTTGAACATTAGCAGGAACTAATCAACAGGGTAATGAGGTATTCTAATTTTGTGCTAAAATACAGACAAATAAATAGTTAAACACTGTAATATATCCAGGAGGTAAACTGGTGTTTTGGAATTGGTGGAGCCCTACTTTTGTCGCAACAATGTAAAAACAACACCGTTCATTTTGTCTTCTCTTATATGCATATTTCAATACTGAGCTCATGAAATGTTTCTGCTAATGGCTTGATATAGCTTGAGTACAATTCTGAATAGTTTATTTTTCAGTTTATTTCTCAGGTTGAACAATTGGATCACATAATCATTAGCATTATCACCTGTATGTTATTCTATGATTTAAATTCCCATCATAACGCCAGGGCTCGGTTTCACTTGTCATTCATTTAAAATCATTCACTAAAAAAACATTCATAGTATATAATATCCCTAAAACGTCTCTAAAAATATACAAAATACATGTATACATACACTCACCTAAAGGATTATGCTAATTATTGTACTGATTATTACTAATACGATGTTTGACCCCCTTTCGCCTTCAGAACTGCCTTAATTCTTAAAAATGATGCCCAATTGGCACTAAGGGGCCTAAAGTGTGCCAAGAAAAGATCCCCCACACCATTACACCACCACCAGCAGCCTGCACAGTGGTAACAAGGCATGATGGATCCATGTTCTCATTCAGTTTATGCCAAATTCTGACTCTACCATTTGAATGTCTCAAAAGAAATTGAGACTCCACAGACTAGGCAACATTTTTCCAGTCTTCAACTGTCCAATTTTGGTGAGCTCGTGCAAATTGTAGCCTCTTTTTCCTATTTGTAGTGGAGATGAGTGGTACCTGGTGGGGTCTTCTGCTGTTGTAGCCCATCCGCCTCTAGGTTGTGCGTGTTGTAGCTTCACAAATGCTTTGCTGCATACCTCGGTTGTAACGAGTGGTTATTTCAGTCAAAGTTGCTGTTCTATCAGTTTGAATCAGTCGGCCCATTCTCCTCTGACCTCTAGCATCAACAAAGCATTTTCGCCCACAGGACTGCCACATACTGGATGTTTTTCCCTTTTCACACCATTCTTTGTAAACCCTAGAAATGGTTGTGCGTGAAAATCCCAGTAACTGAGCAGATTGTGAAATACTCAGACCAGCCCGTCTGGCACCAACAACCATGCCACGCTCAAAATTGCTTAAATCACCTTTCTTTCCCATTCTGAAATTCAGTTTGGAGTTCAGGAGATTGTCTTGAACAGGACCACACCCCTAAATGCATTGGAGCAACTGCCATGTGATTGGTTGATTAGATAATTGCATTAATGAGAAATAAAAAAAGACATAAAAGTGTTCCTAATAATCCTTTAGGTGAGTGTACATATACAAAATATAATCCCAAAAACTTATGGATTTTCATGACATCCCGTAGTCTTAAATAGTGAAAAGCAGAAAATTGCATTTAAATATTCCAACACAATTTTATATGAAAGGAACCAAGCAATTTTTACTTTTTGCATTAAATGTAATGTAATAATAAAGAACAAAACAATAACTTGAAAATGACCATGTAAACCATATTGATCTTACTGACTGACATTCTTTCCCCTTGAGCAGTAAATATCCCTTATGTTAGAACAAATATTTAATTATTATTAGACATATATATATATATATATATATATATATATATATATATATATATATATATATATATATATATATATATATATATATATATAATCCACAGTTCATTCCAAAAGTTAGTTTACCTCCACTATCTTATTTGATAATTTTATAACCTGGTTTATTATTAAGTAACTGAATGAATGCAGGGCTGCATGGTGGTGTAGTGGTTAGCACTGTAGCCTTGCACCTCCAGGGTCTGGGTTCGATTTCCGGCCAGGTTTGATTCCTGTCTGTGTGCTTGGAGTTTGCATGTTCTCCCCGTGCTTGTTGGGTTTCTTCCGGCTACACCGGTTTCCTCCCACAGTCCAAAGACATTTAGGTTAGGTTAATTGGTGTTCCCAAATTGCCTGTAGTGTGTGAATGAGTGTGTGTGCCCTGCGATAGATTGGCATCCTCCCTCATGACCTAAGTCTCCTGGGATAGGCTCCAGGTCCCCTGTGACCCTGAATACAGGATAAAGCGGTATAGACGGTGAGTGAGTGAGAGTGATATCATTGAAGATAGTTGGGGAAAAATTATTTTGGGGGATGTAAGATGAGTAATAGAACACATCAAGATGTTTTGGGAATTTTTGTCTGTTTGTTTGTGCAGGCATCAATTGGAATATTGGCTTTGTTTCAATGCAACTGGCCCACGGGAAGAGAAGATATGATCATTTTAAATTTAAATAGAAAATGCCCTTATATCTTTTTTTTTTTTTGATTTTTCCCCGATTTTCACCGTAATTTTAGTTGTGTCCAATTCCTCCCCGTCACTAGGGGGCTCCCACATTAAGGCTACTACTACCACTCAGCCGGGAGGGCCGAAGACTATCACGTGTTTCCTCCGAACCACGTGCCACCAGCCGACTGCATCTTTTCGAACTGCTCGCTCACACACCGTTGGGGGCGACGTAACATGCTATCCTCTCCTTGTGCGAGCTCACAGATGCCCCTGACTGGCTGTAGAGTGGGAGCACAAAGTACCTCTCATCCCTCCCCTCGAGAGAGCGCCGCCAATCAGCTCTCTCTAGACCTCCGGCCGCGAGAGGTTACAGCATCACCCGGGATTCAAACTGGCAATCTCCGGATGATAGGGCGAGCACTTTACCACTGCGCCACTCGGAGGCCTCCCTTATATCATTAAAATCAAAATCGACCTTGAAAAATCGACTTTGAAAAACTCTTTAGTTCAGTAAAAAACTCAACAGATGGCGCTATACATTTTTAAATATCCACTTACGAGTGTGCAATTGTAATCTACTTAATAAAGGCACTTCACATTAACATGTAAAAATTTTATTTACTTCCAAAATTCTACATATGGTGTTACATTGTGTACATTTTTAAAAACATGCTTATGAGTGTGCAAGTACATTCAAGTTGAGTATGCTTCTAGTAATAATAATAATTTCTTGCCTTTATACATTTACAATGAATTATTTAAAATTATTTTGATCATTACATTTGCCTATGCTGAATCACTGTGGACATTTAGAGACCCATCTGATTGCACAATTAATTGATTAGCTTATAGCTTTTATTTACTGATGTAGCTATAGCTATGGATGTAGCTATGTAGTTATCTAATAACATGTCAGACAGACTGCATTAACCATAATGTTTGATACTGGGTCCTTGCCAAACAGAGCCACATTTGGTGAAATATATATTTTTATTATTATTTTATTATCTATTTTTTCCTCAGAATTCATTCACACTAAAATCTAACTGATTGCCCCAACAAAACACAACGAAACCTGCGTAAGGTCACTAGCATAATGAAACAAATATCCTAAATATCTCTCTTTTTTACGTCCTTTGTTGATAATGACTTACTCACTATGTTTCTGAACTCTGCCTGTTCTTATAGCTGTAACTATATCTGAGACCATCAGTGTACAGTATCTACTGTAAAAAAAAAAAAAAAAAAAAATCTCTCTATATATATATATATTATGGCATGCCGTTTAGGAAAATATTCATGAGAGAACTTAATGAAAACTCTGAATATATTGAATGAAACGTGAGAATATTGAATGGATTCCGAATATATCGATTGAAACTCTATATATATTGAATGAATTCTGAATATATGGATTGAAAACTGATATATATTGAATGAAATCTGAATATATTGAATGAACTGTGAGAATATTGAATGGATTCCGAATATATTGATTGAAAAAAATATATATATATATATATTGAATGAATTCTGAATATATGGATTGAAAACTGATATATATTGAATGAAAAGTCTGAATATATTGAATGAAACATGACGTCATCGAAACACAGCGCCATCTTTAGAAAGGATGAGTGAGTCGGCGCGAAACTTGGTTGCTGCAATTGTGAGAAATGAAGAGATGGTGAACACATTGATGAGTGCGTGTACGGCCCAAAGTGGTGGCACAAACCGCACTCAGTATCAGACTACGGATGAAGAAATATATTCACTATTTCACCGCGGAAGACCGGTGTTATGCGCTAAAATGCTCCCCTGCCACAGATTGCACCCCCCGCCCCCTACATAATTTCTATCAAATATTAGATTAGACCAGAAATTTCTAGGTTTATGATTTAGAAATTACAAATTAGACCAAATGGATTTGATAATAAAATAAGCATTATAAAAAAATTACATGTTGTATAGGGAAAAAATATAAATTATTATTTTTTATATACAAGATGTATTTTTGATATTGCTTATTTAATAATAAAAATAATTTCGTAAAATTTTTCATCATAAATATTTATTTAGTGCAAGCATTTTTGTATTACATGACAAATCCCTGTAAAATAAATGTGCCACAAAATAAACATATGAGAATTTGTATTCATGGTCTCGACACCTGTCACGTGCCAAGGGTTAATTATAATACTTATATCATATTTGATTACAATAATCCTATGAATTTATGTTTTAATATAATATTTGATAGAGATTATGTAGGGGGGGGGGGGGGCGGGGGGGGGGTGCAATCTGTGGCAGGGGAGCATTTTAGCGCATAACACCGGTCTTCCGCGGTGAAATAGCGAATATATTTCTTCATCCGTAGTCTGATACTGAGTGCGGCTTGCGCCACCACTTTGGGCCGTACACGCCCTCATCAATGTGTTGACCATCTCTTCATTTCTCACAATTGCAGCAACCAAGTTTCGCGCCGACTCACTCATCCTTCCTAAAGATGGCGCTGTGTTTCGATGACGTCATGTTTCATTCAATATATTCAGACTTTTCATTCAATATATATCAGTTTTCAATCCATATATTCAGAATTCATTCAATATATATATTTTTCAATCAATATATTCGGAAATCCATTCAATATTCTCACAGTTCATTCAATATATATCAGTTTTCAATCCATATATTCAGAATTCATTCAATATATATAGAGTTTCAATCAATATATTCGGAATCCATTCAATATTCTCACGTTTCATTCAATATATTCAGAGTTTTCATTAAGTTCTCTCATGAATATTTTCCTAAACGGCATGCCATAATATATATATATATATTATTCCCCCTTTTACCTAATTTACACAACATCTGAATTTATTATGATTTTAACTTTTAAGGTTTGTATGTCATTTATAGGTTATTTGTATAGGGTTCTAACATTTCAACTTCTACCCAAACAAAAGCAATTTCAACAAAAATGTTATGTTTAAAAATGTGATTTCTTCAGTTTAAATATTTTCCTGTATGTGATAACAAAGGACTTATTAGGACCTTCTTTGGTTTATTAATTGTACAGTATGTCAACAATCCCCTGGCACCTGCCTGCACTACCATCTCTTTAACTCAAAACAAACCAACAAACTATCAAACAAACAAATAAACAAAGCCAATCATCTATTAAAACTCCACATCCTGCAAATATAGTGAAAATAGTCTCCGATCTGCTGTAAAGGTTAAATGCAGGAGTTTTTACAAGACAGCTTGGTCCTAACCTGCTGTGCTCAGTACTCTTGTAGCCCCTCTCCTGGGGGCATCGCTAGGAGGGATTTTGACTTCCAGGCCTCCTGTTGCATCACTATGGTCCACATAGCTCTGCAAATTGCTCTCAGGGGGGCTTTGAGATAAAAAAGACACATGCCAGATATTTTCTCTTCTAGACACCTGTCCATTTCTTCTCTCCGCTATCAATGGTTGCCAAACCAGGATTCAGCAGCCAGGATTCAGAACCCAATTAGGTAACAGCCAATTATATGTGGACAAACCTCACAAAGTTCAGAGAGCATAGCATTGCTGTAGCCTTCCACTATAACTGTGTAAAGTAAAGGAACTTAAAATGCCTGATCCTTTAGGTGCAGGCATTTAGTACAGCTTAAAGTACTGTAAGTTGCACATAGAATAATGTTTTTCAGGCAGACATGGAAGACTTTTTCTTTTTTTGTGTAGACCAAAGTTTCGGAAAGCCAGCACTTTTATTAAGAGATGAATTTATCTGTGGAAAAAAGTAATTAGTGTGACATGTACATCTTGAACCACTGTACAGAAAGAAACCAGACAATTTCTCAAGTATGACTCTATTTCAGTCTTCAAACATGATGTGGAAGGAAGTATTAAGTATCAGATCATGGAAAGTGTTTCTGCTGATACTCACAGTTAGAGGACTGTGATTAGTCTAAGGGCAGTGTAGGACATACTTCAACAGATTTAGATAGATTTTAGTTGGGCTTAATTAAATTCTAACTTAAATTGGTGGTGTGTAATATATTAAAATGTATACATTTGTGTAAACCAGTTCATATATTTTTTTGTTTCTAAATAACTATACTGTGCACATCTGATTATTATTATTATTATTATTATTATTATTATTATTATTATTATTATTATATTTCAGGTATGTGTCACGATCCGAACAGGCGAAGTGGATCCAAGTGCAGAGCGTGTATGGAAAACAGTGCTGGTTATCCTGTGATGAACAATGCGCTGATAGTTTTGTGAATTAAAGGAAGCGTGGCGCAAGCCTCAAGCAGAGAGTGCGGGAGTGAAGAGCCGGCGTGCGCTGAATGCAAGTCTGGTCAGTGGGGAATAATTGTGATCGTGGACATGTGTGGTTCAAAGCCGAAAATTCAAATACAGTCCGTGATCCTCAATCGTGGTCATGAAACGTGAGCGAGGGTCAATATCCAGTAATCCAAAATGTGAAACGAGAGCGTATTTGTCTTGAGAGGCAGGTCACATGTGAACAGCATGACTCTTTGGCCGATCCGGTACTTGAGGGACGCAGAACGGTGGCGGTTAGCCTTACGCCCGAATGTACTCACTGTGCGTTTCAGCTGAGCACGAGCCCGTCGCCATGTATTCTTACAACGGCAGACGAAGGCTTGATGGGACAGCAGTTTCCTCCTCCTGGGTGGGGAACAGTGGTGGTTGGTAACCAAGGCAGCATTGGAAAGGGGACATTCCGGTGGAGGAAGTGAGGAGTGTATTATGGGCATACTCTACCCAAGGAAGATAACGGCTCCATGAAGCTCCATCACATGAGGCCATGCATCTCAATGATTTCTCAAGTTCTTGGTTGATGCGTTCTGTCTGAGCGTTACTCTGGGGGTGAAAACCTGAAGAAATGCTGGGTGTAGCGCCAATGAGGCTGCAACAGGCCTTCCAGAATTGCACTGAGAATTAGGGTCCCCTGTTGAATTTGAATGTCTACGGGTAATCCATGGAGTTGAAACACGTGGCCATCATAACTTCAGCTGTTTCTTTAGCCGATGGGAGTTTGGGTAAGGGAATGAAGTGAGCTGATTTGGAGAAGCGGTCAACAACAGTGAGTATGCAGGTGTTATTTTTTGAGGGGGGTAATCCAGTAATGAAATCGAGGGCGATGAGAGACCAGGGGCGCTGGGGGATGGGGAGGGGTTTTAGGAAACCCTCAGGAGGACGGCTTAGAGTCTTGTTTCTGGTGAATGTGTCACATGAGACCACAAAGTTCCTGAAGTAGTAGGGATAGGGTGCAGGCTGCTCCTGGGTGGCAGGCTAATCTTGAGCTGTGGCCCCAGTCCAGTACTTGGGGGCGGGTCGTGGCCACGAGACATTGAGGTGGTAGGATGGTGTCGAGGGTGGGCGTGTCCTGAGGGGTGGAGACCTGTCAAGAGAGACCGTCGGGTGTAGTTTTCTTGGAACCTGGGCGATAGGACAACGTGAAGTTGAATCTAGAAAAGAATAGGGACCAGCGTGCCTGGCATCAATTGAGCCTCTTGGCTGACTTGAGATACTCTAGGTTCCTGTGGTTTGTCCATATGAGGAATGGGAGGTCAGCTCCCTCCAGCCAGTGTTTCCACTCCTCGAGGGCGAGTTTGACTGCAAGAAGTTCCAGGTTCCCGATGTCGTAGTAGCGCTCAGGGGATGTTAGTCGACGGGAAAAGAATGCACATGGGTGAGGCTTATTATCTTTGAGGGACCACTGAGAGAGAACAGCTCCAACTCCTGTTTCGGAAGTGTTCACCTCCACAATTAATTGAAGAGAGCAGTCTGGAAAGACAAGAATGGGTGCCGTGGTGAAACAATGCTTGAGATGTAGAACAATGCTCCTGTAGAAGTTAGCAAAGCCCAAAAAGTGTTGGTGCTCTTGTCTAGATGATGGTGGTGGCCAGTCAGTGACCGTTTTTACTTTAGTTGGATCCATCTGAATACCTGATGGAGAGATGAGGTAACCTAAAAATGATGTGGATTCTTGGTTTTCAGCTTTGACATACAATTTGTTCACCATCAAGCATTGCAGGACTTGATGTATGTGTGCTCTGTGTTCCTTTAGTGAATGGGAGAAAATCAGGATGCCGTCAATGTATTCGAAAACAAAGATGTTTAAGAGGTCTCGAAGGACATCGTTGATCAGAGTTTGAAAAACTGCTGGGGCGTTGGTTAGCCCAAAAGGAACTACCAAATACTAATAATGTCCAGTGGGGGTGTTGAAGACCATCTTCCATTCGTCACCTTCCCTGATCATCCAAAATAAATGGTAAGCGTTCCTCAGGTCCAGTTTAGTGAAGAGGCGGGCATCTTGCAGTAGCTCGAAGGCTGTAGACATCAAGGGGAGCGGGTATTGATTATTGACCGTGATTTCATTGAGTCCTCTATAATCTATGCAGGGACAAAGGGACTTGTCTTTAATCTCTACGATAAACAACCTGGCGCTGGCCAGAGAAGAGGAGGGGCGAATGATGCCCGCAGCTAGGGATTCAGAGATGTAGAGTTCCATTGCATCTCTTTCAGGGCGCGATAGGGCATAGAGTTGTCCTTTTGGGGGTGAAGTACCAGGGAGGAGGTAAATGGCGCAATCGTAGTGGCGGTGGGGAAGGAATGAGATAGCGCGTGATTTACTAAAGACTTGTTTCAGATCATGATATTTAGCGGGAACCTTGGACAAGCTGGGGATCTCTTTTTGAGGCCTGGTTATTTAATTTTTGGGGGAAACAAAACGAAGACAGGAAGACAAGCAGGCAGGGCTCCATTCAAGGACATTTCTCCTTCTCCAGTCAATGTGGGGGTTATGTTGCTTTAACCATGGGAGGTCAAGGACGACTGGTGCATGGGTGCTCTTGATAATTAGGAGGGAGATATTTTCGGTGTGGTTCCCTGAGAATTTAAGTGTGAGTGAGACTGATTGGTGCGTGATCAGAGGGAGTCTGCTGCTATCTAGTGCCTGGACGTGGAAGGGTCAATTAAGTGGAACAGAAGGAATCTTGAGCTTAGTGATCGTGGAGGGAACTATCAGATTTTGATCTGCCCTGGAGTCTACGAGGGCGTTCAGGACGTGGGATTTGTTATCGTAAGTCAGGGTCACGGAAAACAATGGTCGTGGATCTGGGAATGAGCTGAGTGTGGGTCCACCTGTACTCCCAGAATTACCGGGGGCCCTGGGCTTTTAATGGGCAGGTTCGCACTAGATCACCTGCTTGAACACAGTAGAAGCAGGAGCCCTCGTTGCGATGTCGCTGATGTTCCTTTAACAAGATATGAGCATGACCAATCTTCATGGGCTCATGTGAGGTTTCGAGGGTAGGCATGGTGATGGTTGAGACTGGTGGTTGAATAAGAGCTGGGGTTCTGAACCACTGATGGTCTGTCTGATAGTGGGCACGTTTGCGAACGTCAATACGTGTTGCAAGGTCCATGAGCTTTTGTATCATTGAGGGAAGCTTTCGAGCTGCTAGCTCATCCTTAACCGGATCAGCAAGTCCATGGAGAAAAGCATCAAAGAGCGCCTGATCATCCCAGCCACAAGAGGGGCCTAGGGTCCTGAAGTCAATGGTGTAATTATGTACAGAGCCGGATCCTTGGCTTAACTTGAGTAATTGGCCTGCTGCCTGGCGTCCTGAAAACGAGTCAAATAGGGAGTCAAATAATCCAAGCACAGAGCGTCTATGGAAAACAGTGCCGGTTATCCTGTGATGAACAAATCACTGATAGTTTTATGAATGAAAGGAGGTGTGGCGCAAGCCTTGAGCAGAGAGTGCAGGAGTGAAGAGCCGGTGTGCGCTGAACGCAAGTCTGGTTAGTGGGGAATAATTGTGAAAGTCGAGAATTCAAATACAGTCCGTGATCCTGAATCGTGGTCATGAAACGTGAGCGAGGGTCGATATCCAGAAATAATCATCCAAAACATGAAACGAGAGCAAGGTCCATGAAACAGAGTGTGGGTCGAGCTCCAAAAGTCAAGGCAGTGAAAACGCTGGAAAATTGGGCATGACGGCACACAATAATCTGGCGAGATGTGGTGGTTTGTGAAAGAGTTATATAATACACAGTAATGAATAAAATGAAGAAAAGATGTGCTGAGTCGGTGAATGAGGCGACAAAATGAAAGCAGTGGACTGCAGTGTGGAACGAAGTAACGGGTGATCATCACTTGGCTTGAGGTGTGGGCGTTACCTGGTGTACCGTGACAGTATTGGGTGTTTGAAACAACATATATTGTACATAAGATAAGGTGTGGTTGAACTCTATCTTGTTTGGTTGTTGCACTCTACCTTTGTCTATTCTATGTCTAGTTTGTGGATTTTTTATTTTATTTTATTTTGTTTCATTTAAGTTAATTTTATAAATTACTTCATTGTATATTTTTGGTCTCTTTGCTCTTGGATCAGTCTGAAACACAGGAATTTCCTCCTTGATCCTTGATTTTATCTAATCTTATGTTATGTTATGTTATCTTATCTTATCATCTTAATCACAAAGCTGTATAAAAAGTTTAAACTTCAAATGTCAGGTTTTTGAAAATGCACATTAGTCTACACCATGCTACACAAAAATATTTTGTGATATTAAAGAATATCGTCTCAGGTTACTTAGCTGTAACCCTGTTCCCTGATAAATACCAGATGCTGGATGAAAACACTATGGGAACATCTGTTTGTTCTCCGGTTGTGAAGCCTGTGTGTATCAAAAACGCTGAATACTTCGGCTTATAACCTCAGTCAGGTGACGTCACTCTATAAGGTGCACCTGAAGGTTATAAATAGGAGTGAACCGGAAACATCCTCGGGTCAATTTTGTCTGAAGGACGTCCAGGCACGCCAGCAGTGCGGCATTGAAGCACAGCATCTCGTTCCCGCTTTATCAGGGGACAGGGTTACGGCTAAGTAACCCGAGACGTTCCCGTTCAAAAACTACACTCGATGCTGCGTGAAAACGCTATGGGAACGAGAATACGAATGCCGTTGCACTGCAAGTGTATGGACCCCCAGGTTGTGTAGCATGTGCGCACAATAGCCAAGGAGGTCTCAGACCTAGCTCTGGGATGCTGACTCGAGGATCTGCAAGCCCGGAGTAGCATTGACATGCAGACTATAAAATCTGACAAACGTGTGCGGAAAGGACGAGCCTTCCGCATCACACACCTGCTGCAAGAGGACGCCTCTTGCCAGAGCAATTGATAAGGCAATCCCCCTGGTCAAATGAGCCCTGATTCCTAGAGGCGAAGTGTGACCACGCTCCTCATAGGCTAGGGCAATAGCATCTCTCACCCAGTGTAACAGCGTCTGTCTAGTGGCGGCCCCCATGGCAAATGAAAAGCTGCTCTGACTTATGCCACTGGCTAGTGCGGTGGACGTAAATCGGAAGAGCACATACTGGACACAGTAAATTAAGTTTTTCCTGCTCCGGAGCTGTGAAAGGCGGAGGACAGAAGGCTTCAAGAACGACTGAGTGCATGGTCGAGAAAGGAACCTTCCGAAAATAGTTTGGGTGGGGATGCAGAATAGCTTTGACTAGCCCAGGGGCAAAGTCTAGGCAGGATGGGGAGACTGACAGAGCCTGCAGATCCCCAATCCACTTAAAAGAAGTAATAGCCATAAGAAAAACCATCCTAAGAGACAGAAGCCTGACAGGTGCTGACTCTACTGTTTCAAAAGGGGTGTCAGCCAGGCCTTCGAGCACAATAGCTAAGTCCCACGAAGAGACCGTCGCTCTAGTGAGCGGCCTGAACCGTTTAGCTCCATGAATAAAACGGGCAACTAAATGGTGCTGTCCCACAGAAACCCCATCGGTCAGAGCATGACAAGCTGAAATAGCAGCTACGTACGTTCTGAGAGTACTAGGACATAAGCCCGAGAACAACTTTTCTTGCAGCAACTCTAGGACTGAAACAATCTGGCAGTGGACTGTGTCTACATGTCTTGCCATGCACCAACTTTCAAATACACTCCATTTGAGGGCATAAGTTCTTCTAGTGGAGGGAGCCCTGGCACTTAGAATGGTTTCAATTATGCTGGCTGGAAGACCAGCATCTCTTAGTTGGTCCACTTCAGGGACCAGACGTGAAGGTTCCAGAACTCGGGCCGGGGATGAAATATTGTCCCCTGCCCCTGAGACAGAAGATGCCTTCTCACTGGAATCACCCAGGGTGAGCCATCAAGGAGAGATATTAGATCCGAAAACCATACCTTGGTCGGCCAATGGGGCGCAAACCCTGTTGACAGACCCTCGCCAGGACACCTGGGAGCAGAACTATTGGAGAAAACGCATAAGGCGTAATCTGGGCCATGTGTGGGCCATCGGGTCCAGACCCAGGGGAGCTGGAGGATTCAGAGAGTAGTACAGGGGACCTTGTGCTGCCTCTGTGAGGCAAAGAGGTCCACCTCTGCTACATGAAATCTTTCCCAGATTTGATTGACTACTTCGAGGTGGAGTTTCCATTTCCCATGTGTCACAGCTTGTCTGGATAGAAAGTCCCCTCCTACATTCATATGCCCCAGAATGTAAATCGCCCTGAGAGACAGGAACTTGTCCTGTGCCCAAAGCAGAACCTGGTGCACTAGCTTGGTCAAGCGGCGCGAGCGCAGTGCACCCTGGCAATTTATGTACGAGACTACCGCAGTGTTGTCCACCCACAACAGGACATGGTAGCCTCTCAACTGCTGGAGGAAGTGTTTCAGGGCCAGAAACAGAGCCATCATTTCGAGGCAATTGGTGTGCCATGCAAGATGATGACCTCTCCAGCTCCCTTGTGCTGAACGGCCATCCAAGACTGCACCCCAGCCCGTGAGGGAAGCACCTGTCGTTAGCATCTTGCGATGACAAGACGGACCTAAAGTGGGACCCAAAGTCAGAAACCAGGGTCTGAACCACATAGAAAAGCGTACGAAGCCCCCGGCGCGTAACCCTTATTAGCCTCTGGGGATTGGCCCTTGAGTGAAATCCCCTGGCTCTTAGTAACAACTGAAAACGCTCATGTGGAGAAGGCCCAAAGGTATCACCATGGACGCAGCTGCCATGAGACCTAAAGATCTCTGAAAGTGATGAAGAGTCACTTTCTGGCCTAGCATGATTTCCTTCTGGGTTTTGGAGGATGGATTCGACACGAGCGGGAGACAGCTGTGCCCGCCTTGTGATCGAATCCCATGTGACACCCAAATATGTTGATGTGATGCCAATAGCATAGCCCGTCTGCTTGGTGGCATGGAGAAATAAATCTGTGGCTCGGCATCGTCGATAGACCCTCCAGTGCTCAGAACTCTCAGCAGGTGAGCCTGGTATGCTTGCAAAACCGCCATGGTGTGCAGAGCAGCACCAGCCTGACCCGCTACCTGAAAAGCTTTCCCCACCAACGAAGATGTAAGTCTACACGGCTTGGAGGGGAGTGTGGGCTTTTTCAGGGAGGATCAGCTCCCAGGAGAGAAGTAACTCACAAGCCTCTCTTCAATCTGGGGCATCATCATAAAACAGGGGATGAATAAGGCTTACACACGTGGACAAAATTGTTGGTACCCTTCGGTCAATGAAAGAAAAACTCACAATGGTCACAGAAATAACTTTAATCTGACAAAAGTAATAATTTAAAAAAATTCTATGAATGTTAACCAATGAAAGTCAGACAATGCTTTTCAACCATGCTTCAACAGAATTATTAAAAAAAATAAACTCATGGAACAGGCCTGGACAAAAATGATGGTACCCCTAGAAAATACTGAAAATAATGTGACCAAAGGGACATGTTAATTCAAGGTGTGTCCACTAATTAGCATCACATGTGTCTACAATCTTGTATTCAGTCAGTGGGCCTATATATAGGGCTCCAGGTAGTCACTGTGTTGTTTGGTGACATGGTATGTACCACACGCAACATGGACCAGAGGAAGCGAAAGAAAGAGTTGTCTCAGGAGATTCGAAAGAAAACTATAGACAAGCATGTTAAAGGTAAAGGCTATAAGACCATTTCCAAGCAGCTAGATGTTCCTGTGACTACAGTTGCACATATTATTAAGAAATTTAAGATCCATGAGACTGTAGCCAACCTCCCTGGATGTGAGGTTGGGATGTGAGGAGGAAAATTGATGACAAATCAAAGAGACGGATAATCCGAATGGTAACAAAAGAGCCCAGAAAGACTTCTAAAGAGATCCAAGGTGAACTTCATGCTCAAGGAACATCAGTGTCAAATCGCACCATCCGTTGTTGTTTGAGCCAAAGTGGACTACATGGGAGACGACCAAGGAGGACACCATTGTTGAAAACAAATCATAAAAAAGCCAGACTGGAATATGCCAAGCTACATGTTGACAAGCCACAAAGCTTCTGGGAGAATGTCCTATGGACAGATGAGACAAAAATTTAACTTTTTGCCAAGGCAAATTTTGCTAATTATACTTGAAGCATATGAAGAAAAGAACACTGTCCCTACTGTGAAACATGGAGGAGGCTCTGTTATGTTCTGGGGCTGCTTTGCTGCATCTGGCACAGGGTGTCTTGAATCTGTGCAGGGTACAATGAAATCTCAAGACTATCAAGGGATTCTAGAGAGAAATGTGCTGGCCAGTGTCAGGAAGCTGGGTCTCAGTCGCAGGTCATGGGTCTTGCAACAGGACAATGACCCAAAACACACAGCTAAAAACACCCAAGAATGGCTAAGAGGAAAACATTGGACTATTCTAAAGTGGCCTTCTATGAGCCCTGACCTCAATCCTATTGAGCATCTTTGGAAGGAGCTGAAACATGCTGTCTGGAAAAGGCACCCTTCAAACCGGAAACAACTGGAGCAGCTTGCTCATGAGGAGTGGGCCAAAATACCTGCAGAGAGGTGCAGAAGTCTCATTGACAGTTACAGGAATCGTTTGATTGCAGTGATTGCCTCAAAAGGTTGTGCAACCAACTATTAAGTTAGGGCTACCATCATTTTTGTCCAGGCCTGTTCCATGAGTTCATTTTTTTTTTAATAATTCCGTTGAAGCATGGTTGAAAAGCAATGTTTGACTTTCATTGGTTAACATTCATAGAATTCTTATTTATTATTACTTTTGTCAGATTAAAGTTATTTCTGTGACCATTGTGAGTTTTTCTTTCATTAACCGAAGGGTACCAACAATTTTGTCCACGTGTGTAACTCGTGTTCAGATTTATTTCAGTTTAATTTTTGTATCATCACACCTGGTTTACCTTACTTTGTTTGTTCTTTCATGCTTAACCTGCAGAATCCTGTTCCTGTAATTTCCAATTATCTTTGGTCTAAGTGGTCTTGTGAGATATCATTGTTTATATTTGTAGTACTTTTATTGGGTGCAAGTTTAATGAATTATCACTAAATATTGTTTTATTCTTAAATAAATTGTGAGAATCACATTTAAAGTGACCTACTGGCAAATTGCTTTGTCAGCAGCTTGAGAAGTACAAGCCCTCAGGGTAGCATAGGCATGAAGCCAAGCAACAAACCCTCACCATCTTAACCTTTTCCTCAAAGGCGTAGACCTCTGCTGAATACTGAGGACAGGGACAAGACATGAACAAATGAACATGTAAATACATGTAGTTGCACCATACACACATGCTCACTCACTCACTCTCACTCACTGTGTGCATCTCTTTCTGCCACTTCCTCTTCATTTTAACCTTTTTAATAAGAGGAGCAGGATGCAGCTGAAGGCAAGTATGAATAGTTGACATTAAGAAAGTGCTGTCATGTGGCACAGGCAAGGCATTTTCTTATCCAACATGGAGTAGGAAAACAGCTTTTTAATATATTGTTATGCTAAGAACTGAAGGAAAATACAATGAAATTCCTAAGCCAGCATTTAACTATGAAACAATAAAGCACTGCAACAATGATATATTTATGGAGTATTAAAATATTATTTTTGTGGGATAATAATGTTTCCATACTCCATAAATATGGAAACATTATTATTGTGGGATAATAGGTGTAAAGCTTCCTCGTTTCCTAGCGGTGTACAGACACAGACGGCAGGTGCTGCTTAGTGTGCGTTTATTTGTGAAGTGAAGGGGGAGGGGGTGAGCGTTTAGGGAGAAGTCTGGTGTGATGACACCCGTTTAAGGGAGTGTGGCATCCGCGTCCTCCACGAGCGAGCAGTGACAGCGATGAGCTGGGCAGGACGTAGAGGTTGCCGTACGCGGGGAGATGGCCGTCGCGCAGCGGCGGCAGGTGCTCCTTGGGCGTGCTTCACTTTGTGGCTCGCCGGAGCTGTCGGAGTCTGGAAGGGGTGAGATAAATAACACGGGGTTAGCGACATCAATGGTTCCCATAACCTACCCACTGGGTTGGAGATCCGTTCCCCTTTTATAGGTACGTGTTGCCTCCAGGACGGTGAGGGAAAATCAGGAGCCGGCCGTGCCAAGTTACGGCGCCCCGCCCCTTTCTCGCTGTCCGTGGTGCTGAACTGCTGGTTGGGACGCAGAGCTGTATGAATTTTGGAAAGGGTGTCGGGTCCCCAGCTTTGCGTACTCCTTTTTACTCACGAACATTGCATGGGCGTGTGACAGCCCATCGGCGTTACCATGCTGTGCCCCCGCTCTGTGGTAAATTGAGAAGGAGTAGTCCTGTAGGGATAAAAACCAGCGTGTGATGTGTGGGTTCGTATCCTTAGCCTTCACCATCCACTGTAGGGGTGAATGATCTGTGATCAGTATGAATTGTCTGCCTGTTAAATAGTATCACAGCTCATCCACCACCCATTTAATTGCTAGAGCCTCCCGCTCTACTGCTGCATATTTCCGCTCTGCCTTATTGAGTTTTCTACTCACGTATAAGACTGGATGCTCCTCGCCGTCAAACAGCTGGGACAGCACTGCTCCGAGTCCGGTCTCTGAGGCGTCTGTGTGGAGGATGAATTGCTTCTCGAAATCAGTGTTACGGAGGATTGGGGAGCTGGTTAGAAGGGTTTTTAACTGATTAAATGACTGTTCGGTTACCTCTGTCCATTTTATCTTCTTTGGTTGTCCTTTTCGCAGCAGATCAGAAAGTGGAGCTGAAAGAGATGAGAAGTTAGGTACAAACCGCCTATAGTAGCCTGCAAGCCCCAAGAACACACGCACCTGTTTCTTTGTTTGTGGGGCTTGCAGATCAGAAAGTGGAGCTGAAAGAGATGAGAAGTTAGGTACAAACCGCCTATAGTAGCCTGCAAGCCCCAAGAACACACGCACCTGTTTCTTTGTTTGTGGCTGTGGATAGTTATGAATAGCTTTCACCTTTTTTTCCTGTGGTTTTAGCCACCCTCGGCCAATGCGATATCCTAGATATTGCGCCTTTGTCAGGCTGAGGTGGCATTTTTTTGGGTTAGCGATCAGCCCGGCTTTCCTTAGTTCTGCCAGTACCTGTTGTAGATGAAAGATGTGGTCGTCCCAGCTACTCGAGTGGATGATAACATCGTCTAAGTAAGTGGCGGCGTACGAACGGTGGTTGCGTAATATGATGTCTATTAGTCTTTGGAATGTAGCCGGCGCGCCATGTAATCCGAAAGGGAGGACTCGATACTGCCAGTGTCCCCGCTCGGTACTGAAAGCCGTTTATTCCCGAGCTTCCAAGGTGAGGGCCACCTGCCAGTACCCTTTTGTTAAGTCCAGGGTGGATATGAAGCGGGCTCTTCCTAGCCGCTCGATTAGCTCATCCAGACAGGCTGGGCCAGTCTCGCCCTAGTAGTAAAGGAACAGGGAGGTTAGGCACAATACCAGCGGTGACGAGGTGTGCTCCCCAACGATCCTTCACCGTAATGCGTGCCGATCCCCATGCACACAAGTGATCGGCAGGAGGCCGCACGGTTTTTCCCCACGGGGAATGATCGAGGGACAAACCAGAGTGACTGCACTGCCTGTATCAAGAAGGGCTGGTATCGGTACACCTCCAACCTGTACCCAACGCGTCAGAGCGGGGCTTTTAGTCTCGCCACAGCCAGCCCAGAATCCCCGCTGAGAGAAAGCTTGAGGAAGTTCTGGTTCAGTTGGCATGGGCTCATCAGTCGGGGTCAGCGGTTTCGGTGGTGTGTATGGTTTCTCTCTCCTTTGTCCCATTATGAAGCGGAGCGGGGGGGGGGGGGGGAGGCTTCTCTCTCCAGTTCTTCGTCTTTCTGGGCCAAGCGAAAGTGTGGACACGGCGCATTCCAACGCCTCAATGGCTTTGCGCACTGACGTGGGTGAGCGCATGCCCACCGCTTTCCTTTCTTCCCGCAGTAGGGTGCGCAGTATTTTATCCACCACGATCCGCTCCGTGATTTCGCGTGAAGTAAGTTTTTCTGGCTGGAGCCAGCATCCCGCGATTCTGTGCAATTTATCTAGTTGTGCTCTGGGTGGCGATTGTATGTCATATGACAAGCTGCTTGGGAAATAGAGAGCCCACACCAGGCTAGGATTTCCGCTTTGAGCAGATCGTACTGATCTGCCTCTTCTTCGGCGAGAGAAAAGTATGCACGTTGAGCCTCGCCTGAATCGACACGGGTTTAGCGACATCGATGGTTCCCATAACCTACCCACTGGGTTGGAGATCCGTTCCCCTTTAATAGGTGCGTGTTGCCTCCAGGACGGTGAGTGAAAATCAGGAGCCGGCCGTGCCAAGTTACGGCGCCCTGCCCCTTTCTCGCTGTCCGTGGTGCTGAACTGCTGGTTGGGACGCAGAGCTGTATGAATCTTGGAAAGGGTGTCGGGTCCCCCGTCACATAGGGATACCTTGTCCAGTGGTTGAGGGCTACTACACACTGCTCACCCTCAATGAGAAGCTTTCTGCCTTGGCAAAACTCTGGAGAACTATTAATGTGGAAGCAAGCAACACATTGGGGACAGTAGAAAAGTTATCACAGTATCACCACTGCCATCTGGATTTCAAACACAAAAAAGGGTTTCTCTTTTTTTTTTATTTCTTCTTTTTTTATTGACATTTTTTAAATCATTTTGTCATTTCTATTGTTAATATTATGCTGGAGATTACAGCATGTTTTTTTGTTTTTTTTAATGAGAAGTTAATAAAAATCAATATGTTGGAAATCGCTGTAACTGATGTTTTAAAATAATTTTAGAAATGGAGTTAAAAGAACAATTCTTTAAATTAACTTTTCTGAAGAGAGATGTTGATCATGAGCAGTGCAAGTATATTGTAAATATGTGGAAAACTGGGAACACCCATCATATGTTGCTTGGGTTGAATATTGGAATAATTATCATTTTTTTGAAACATAGATCATTTTATAGTAAAATACTCTGACATCATTACTTGAAAAAAAACATAATATAGTGTGCCAAAACATGGAAATACTTGGATTTAGATTGCTTTCAATCTAAACTGCCTGTCTACCTATTTTACAAATGAAGCAGTACACTTAGTCTGACTAAAACAGTAAGATAGGTGTGCTTTTACAATTTATCAAGTATTTACATATCTTAATAATTTGGAACTGACAGCAGGTTAATCAATTCATATAATAACTATCAAAATTTCCATGATTCTACTGTACTGTGACATAAGAGCTCAACATTGTATATGCTCAAAGTATTAAACAAATAATTATAAAAAAAAAAAAAACTAATTTACTCAAAAGAATCTATTGAAATGTTAAACAAATATTTTGTCACCAATATTAGATTCAGTCTAGTGAAGAGAAAGGCTTGTGTTTAAATTCTGTAAGTGACATCAGTGTTTGAAACAGAACCCTGTGATGATTTGGAAATTGAAAACTTACCATCCTTTCAAAAGTTTGCAGAAATGTCAATTTTATAAATTAAAATTCATAAATAAATTGTGGTAAAAGAAAGGTGTAGAGCAACCTTTAGTGAAGCTGGGTAATTTTTAAATTGTAGAGTGATATTTGCTGTTGAGATTCATGCAAAAAAAATAAAAAATGTTGAAAATTGTAAAAGTTAGGATAAGCTATCATTTTTGTAGGTAGGAATGTGTATTCAAAGGCAGAGAGCAGTCACGCACAATGAAGGGGCATACAACCAGATGTGCATTCATAATATGACATCACAACAACAGTCTCTCCCTAAGTATAAAGACCTCTTCCAAAATTTACAAAATGATTTTTTCAAAGATGAAATAAATTGAAAAGAGTGTCAAGAAAAATAAAGATCACAAGCAAATTATTGCACTGTATACTGTATGATATCCCACACAATTATTGGCACCACTTGGAAAGATTAGAACAAATGTTTAGGAAAGATCCAGTTTCAAAAAATGTTAGCTTTTGTAGCTTCATCTCACACTGGGGACAAACAAGTTTTAATTGAAATTAAGGAATAATTGAATAATTAAGGAATAATTACTTGGACAAATTTGGACAGCAGTGCATTTACAGTACTATTTTGTACAACCTGCATTTGCCAATAAAACAACACTTAGACTACTCCAATCTGAGACCATTCTTCCTTACCCATTCTTTTCAGATCATCAGCACCCTATCTTGTGCACTCTCAACTTCAGCTCACCCCACATATTTTCAATTGCATTAAAGGTTAGCTGACTAAGCCAGGGAAGAATCAGCTAAGGGTGTGTATGTTGATTTAGACATATGATTTGGATCATTGTCCTGTTTGAAGATCCAGTGATAACCATCCAATGAAGATCCAAAGATTAGTTTCCCAGCAAGGGCAGCTAGATTTAGATTTTAGATGTTCTGGGATTGTCCTTGAAGTCCGCAATGCAATGTAGCCTAATTCCTTTTAATATAGACATCCCACTTTTTCCACCAAACCCACCTCAATTTTTGTTACACCTGACCAACAACCCTCAAACCATACCCCGCCCTTAAATGAAAATTTGGATTTTTCTCTTTTTTTTCTACCAAAAGAGGATTTTTCCCTAACCTTTTATCCTAATCTGTACAAGGTGTGCCAATAATTATGGAAATATTGGAGGCATCTTATGTGGAGGTATATAGCTTCCTTTCTTTCAGAAAAGAAAAAAAAAAAGTTCCAAGGATGTAGTTTCTAAACCCAGCATACTAACACAAGTACTACGGTGTTAACATGCAGAGGATCAAACAAGAAAAAAAAACATTTCTCGGTTGCTGGTTCTATTTAGGTGTAACAGCATCATGTAGCACTGCAGGAGGTTGCAAGGCTCAAAGATTTTCTCCTACAGAAACTGAATCGGTTCCAGTTTCCGACAGTAGAGTTTGAACAACTTAATGCTGAGTCCTACGTTAAAAGATATACATACATAAATTCAAAATTTTTTAAATTATCATTATTGGCCAAATTGCCTCTATAATATTTTTGAAACCAACTTTCTAAGGCATTAAATTATAAACAACATGGTCTTACGCTAGCAAATTTGAAAAAAATATCCCAAATCCTTATGCGTACATTATGAGTTCAATTATGTAATAAATTATGTATAAAATAAAGAAAATCTAATTTTCTCATTCAAATTCAGCTTTTTTAAATAGGAAGGCTAGTTCAGACTTAGACAGTCATCAGAATGCAATCACTTTACAGGTTGGTTAGTTTAACTGAATTAAGTCATCATTCATTCATTCATTCATTCATTCAAGCCTTCATCGCTAACCTGGGAAAAACTAACTTATTACTCTGGTTTCATCTGTAGGACGTTGTAGCAATATAACACCTAAAGCAACACATAAGGATTACATGAAATGTAATAATTTCATGGCAATGTTGACAGTGGCAATGAGTTCAGGGTTGGCTAACTGTTTTAAAATTTGCGAGCTAGTTAACAGCTAACAGACATTCACATTCTGTGCTATGGGCACAAAAACTCTGCATCTTTTGTCAGTGTACATGATGTCCCCTTAAATGGTCTCTGTCTGGCGATCACACCTTTTTTTTTTTTTTTTTTTTTTTTTTTATAAACCAAGGTTTATATAGCTGATTGAAGTTAGACTGTGCCATTTCTCACACTAGGCTGCTTTGTGTTTTGATTGTCTTAGGGGCCATTAACATGTTGCATCTTTTGTAGGCTCAGTTGTGTTATTTGACACAGTTGTGACACTGACAAGCATTTTCCCTGCACATCCACTAGCTTGGACATATTTTGATTGTTTCTGACACTTGAATGTAAGTTGCTTTAACATTATTTTGGTTTAAACATCTGATTGCCGTCAAACAGTGGCATTTTTTTTCTACTAGACTCAAATATATTTTGTCTCAGACTGCCTTAAACATGAATGTATGTTGCTTGTTATAAGCAAGATTATAAAAATCATTTAATCTGATATCTGATCTTATATGATCCAAATGAGGATGGGTTCCCTATTGAGTTTGGTTTCTCTGAATGTTTCTTCCTATTAATATCTCAGGAAGTTTTTCCTGGCACTATGATAATTTATACATACTGTATCTCAAACTCATTTCCATGATTTGTTTTATTGTTTTATTTAAGTAGATTTGTGACATGGACCATTGTTAAGCATGCTATATAAATAAAAGTGAATTGAATTTGCAATCTTTTCTGACCTTTGACCTTGAAGTAAAAATCTATCCAGACATTAATCCAGAATATTAAGTTTGAGAACCGCTGATCTAAAATAACACAAAATATAGCAAGAAAAATTTATCAAGAGTTATGGTTGGTCTTTTCTTTCTGCCTGTCATGGTCACAAACGCCCTCTGAAGACATGTGCAAGGTAATCAGGATGGCCACCACAAACCCAAGTCTCCAAGCCTCTCCAAGGGGCACAGCAACAAGATAAGGCTGTCTCTTCTGGAACACAGTGGGAGAGAGAACATCACTGGACATCCAGTTTCAGATCACAGTTTTGTAAACACATCAACTGCTTTTTATATGCTGTGTTGATTGACATGCATGCTTCAAAAATGTGAGATCCTCTGTTTTTCCTCAAACACACACAAAAAAACCTAAATCTAGGTAATGCTTGTTAAAATTATGCTTAAAAGTGTGGACTCCATGAATTCAAATCATAATAGCTTTATAATTTATGCATTTTATGCACATGCAAAAGGTTGTCCAAAAGTGCAGACCATGAATGGGGCATAGAGTGGAATTCCACAAGACTCTCTGTTGAACAACAATAGCAACAATGAACAAGCACCACAGAATGTAAAGAGACAGGAACCCACACCTCAGTAACTCACACACATCTGATCACATATGTAACTTACACACTGTAACTTACAAACCTCTGATCATCAACTACAGAGTCTTCGACTCTTAACTCTGTTAACTCTTCTGTTAAACTTACATGTACTTGTTAAATCTACTTTGATCTCAGTCAAGTCTATAAATATCCACTCTATTAGTAAAAATGGCAAAAATGAGCATGGTAAGTCCACAGGTTCTTTTCACCAATCTCTAAACCTGCTGAATCAACTGAGGCTATGTCTGTACCTTTACCACACTTCACACTGAAAAATGTCCACACAGCATCATAAGCTTTCCTCCTTGGTCCCTGGAGACCCAGATGTACCACTATACAGAAGCACTATGTACATTCTCTCTGGTGAACTGTTTTACACTGAAAATACTTTCCCTACAATCCTCCACTGATGCACAGATCAAAAATGAAAAAGTGGTTGCCTGTTTAATAAAATTGTAAAACAGAAAAATAACAATGTCTAACATATAAATACATTATAGTAATTTTATGCTTTTATATACAATGTTGATAAAGAAAGCTAGATAGTTTTTGTAGATAGTATTGTTAGCTTACACTCCAAATGAGCTAACTAATCGCATTAATGCGATTGAAGATTGGGAATTTAATACATAAAAATTGCAGGAAGAGAGTAGTAATGGTTGTAAAGGTTGGTGTTATAGTGGTGGTCATATTATCCAACTTTTAATACATTGTAGTAAACATTTTCTGTATTATCAATTCCCATAACCGTTGTCATGACTGCTGTGGTATCACAAATGGAGCGTAAGTTTTCAGCTTTTTAGCTCAGAAGCAAAGGAAAGGAACTGAAATAGACACCTAGGGAATGAAGAGGTGTTGCATGACAGGATTAGGAGCTGAAAAACAGACAACCTTCAGCAACATTTCTTGACACATGTTAATTTGTTTACAGCATTTATGTACAGGCAAGCTGTAATAGAAAATGCATTTAACTGTTACACGGATATCTGTGTTTACATGGTGTATGGTTGCTGCTACACAGCTAACTTTGAGCAACCTACACTAAGCAGTTTAATATTAATATTCTTCTTATTTTTATATTAATATTTTGGGCTGTGGAAAGAATCATCAGTTTACTACTTGTAAGTATTTTGCTGTACAAGCAATATAAATATAATTCTTTCTGGAAGCGTGCTTGTATACTGTATATATGTATTTAATTTTTTTTACTTGTTTTACTCCCTTTTAATATTGCATATTACAGGTGCAGTGTCATTCTCTGTGAGAATTATTGCTGTCTTTTTCCTCCAGTTAAACTGCTTCATTAGAGTGTGTGAAAGTCTTCCTACACAGTAGCCCCCACACTAAGGGCAGTATTAATTTATAATGTTTAAAATGAACTAAATTTACATTTTAAAAGGCTGAAAGAGCAGGTGTGTTTACAGTATATACCAATGAATAACATTAAGTTTCAGTTCAATGCTATTTAATATACGCATCAGTGGTTATAATGTTATGGCTATCGCTTGTTAGCGTGAATGCAAGGATATGCAAAGAAGCTCACCCCCCCTCCCTCCCCGACCCCAACACAGATTTTAGAGGCCAAATGTCTTCTTGTGCCCTCATCTGCTTCTGCTGACTGTGGCCTTTAGCAATGAGGTACAGTTTCAGTGCAATACTATTACTCACATATCATACGACCTTGATATTCTGCACAGCTGCTCTACTCTTGAAGTTAGGAAGTGAGTGCCATAGCTGGGGGAAAGAGAGATAGAGAGAAAAAGAGAGAAAGAGAATTGTGCACAGAGAACAAACACGCTGATGTCAGCAGTATCAAAAGATAAGACAGAGGAAACTTTTCTGAAAAACATCCTTATCTGCACTTCATCTCTCTGTCTTTCTCATAGTGCTTTCTTCTTCTTGATCTGTGACATTTTCCTCTTTTTCTTTCATCTTAGATGTGACATACCAAAAGAAAAAAAAAATCTGTCAGCATGTTGGGTTTTGAAAGCTAATTTCAAATTAAAGCTTCTTTCTTACAAAATGAATTAAATAATTTTTGTGTTATGTTTATAACATGTAGTACATTATCTATTACCCTATGATGTCATTGAGTACATGTCAAACCTTAGTTTCAGACCATGTACGTTTTAGCGCTTTCCTAACTTGCTCTGCCAATTTTTATTAGCATAATGATATAATTGATGGGAGTATAAATTTTTTTATTTATTTGTTTGTTTTGGTCAGGTATATTCACACCTTTATCTTTTACTAGAATCATTTATTCAAATGGATTGGCAAGCTTGTAGTAATTGTACAGTAAATTTCTTCACATACAGTAATAATCAAAATTGACCATAGCTGTTCTAAGCTTTAAAATGGCAATTCACAATGACATTTATTTGAAGCCTACACCCTAAGAAATACTGGGTTAAAAACAACCCACTTTGGGTTGTTTTTAACCCAGCTGCTGGGTAAATATTGGCTAATTTAACCCAGCAAAATGAGTTATTTGTTTAACCCAGCAAGATGGGTAAAATATTCAATCCAAATGCTAGGCCATATTTAACTATAATGCGGGGTAATTATACCACATAAATTGGTCAAATGTTCTACCCCAAATTATTCTATTCTACCCAACTGGAATGTTGGGTTAATTCTGGGTAAATTACCCAACAGAGGCAACCCAGCGTTTGGGTAGTAAAAATAACCCAGCATTCTTTAGTGTGTAATCATTACAGACTAAAGCTTTTTTTTAAAATCATTTTTAAAATACCTTTAATGATTTAGTTGTATTATTTTACTAGTTAATAATTAGCTTAACTTTGGCAATAATTTGTTTCAGCAGGGTAAATGAATAAAAATGAGTTGTCAGTGGTGGCTCAGTAGTTAAGGCTACTCTTGGGTACTGATTGGAATTTCTAACTGGAATTGACTATGGTTTATGAATAAGGGCCTAGGGAAGGTAATTTTATTTTATTTTATAGGTATATCATTAAACTGCATAGATTATGTTGGATATCATTGCAATTGCCAGAAAAAGTGAATGCTCAAAACCTCAATGAACTCTAGTAATCTTGTAAAGAAGAATGGGCCAAATATCTCTACAATGATGTGAAAGAATGATAGAGTACTACAGCAAATTATGTCATCAAGTAAATTATTACATTAAGTTTTTGCTGCTAAAGGTTAATATACAAGTTATTGAATTATGGGAGATAACATATAGCCTTCATTTTTGTAAAACGAAGAAAAAAAATGCTGTTGTCATCTGAGATCGTATTATTTTAATACTAAGACCCACTTTGTAGACCCAGATGCAAACTCATAGAATTAAAAGTGAGGGTACTACTCACTTTTTTACTAATTTTTTTACATGCCTCTACAATATCGGTCAAAAGTTCACAAGAAGTCCATCCCAGGAAAGAAAAAACACAACTTACCTTGGTGAGAAGTTTATTTAGTGTTACTTGGCTGAGCATTTACAAATTAACTACACCTAAAACTTTCCAAACAGTTGAATTAAGATTACATGTGCTTAGGTAGAAGTCATTAAAAACCACTGCACAGATTTCACATTAACAAACAATACTTTTGGCAAGTCAGTAATGACATCTACTTTATGTATGATAAAAGTAACTTTCCAACAATTGCTTACAGATTATTTCACTTTTAATTCACTATTTCACAATTTTAGCGAGACAAAAATTTAAATACACTCTGTTGGCTTGGCCTTTAAACAGCTTGAAAAGAGAAGCATAGAAGCGTTTTTTTATATTATTTGATTTAGTTGTTGTAACAACGTGGATCTCGCGAGGGGCGAAGCCAAGCAAAAATACTAATAATTTTGTTCTGAACAAATGCACTGTTCAGAAGAGGCAGATCTGCAGGCTGCTACCCCGTGGAGTTCTGAACAGGCAACACCGCAATCATTGTGGACACGCCACACCTGGTGGCGTGTCTATTTAAGGGTCCTGATACCTTGGCACTTTGTGCGATTACTTAGGTAGCACCGATAAGGTATCAGAGCCAAAAAAAGAAAAAGAAAGAAAGAAAGAAAGAAAAGACACAAAGAAAGAAAGAAAGGAAGAAAGAAAGACAGACATACAGACAGATAAAGTGTGCTGTTCAGGGGCAAAGCCCCAGCCTCTGCCTGTCTAAAAAGCCGGTGAGAGAGAGAGAGAAAGAGACCGACATGCATCAGGCCAATGTGCGCGCTCAGTTTAAGTGAATAGTTAAAGAACACAAACTCTCTCTCTTATAAATCCTTGATAAGGGCATAAGCCCCGAGAGGATATAGTTTTTGTTGTAATTTCCAGAGCCCCATCCGTTCTCGCATAGACGGTGGAGCTATGTTTATTTTTTGTTTTCAGTTTTATTTAATTTCCTTTTAAATTTTCAAATTAATAATCCCATGCCATCTCTAAACGGGGAGGTCTTATCATACGTGCATTTCATAAGGACTCTTATAACTCACAGAAGCCTTACGTTAGGGCTCTTATAAACATCATAACATCTCATGGTGTGGCTCTTACCACGTAACAGTTGTTGCTGTACCTAGGAATGTATTTTAAGGCCTACCTTCAAACTCCATGCCTTTTTGTTTGACATCATGGAAAAATCAATATAAATCTGCCACAATATCAAGAAAACATGTGGACCTGCACAAATCTGGTTTATCCTTGAGAACAGTTTCCAAGTGCCTGAAGGTACTGTAGCATGTTCACAGGTATCAAATACCCTTTGCCTTGATCAAAGACTTGATTCACAAAAAATGCATACTATACTGGAAGTGAAGTGGAGTTGGAAAAGAATTTGGATGTCCAAATGGATTTGGATCTTAGGTTCTCCTCCCGCTTTAGGTTAGAATTAATTGAAAGAACTATGATGAGAGCTTTGACCAGCTAACAGGTACATTTAGATGTCAAACATATGTATGCAATATTACCAAATACTAACTAAATGCGTGTAAAGTTCTGGCCCTTTAGGAATATACTGAAATAAATAAAAGATGAAATAAAATTTTTTATACTATTATTCTGACATTTCAACGTAAAATAGTGATCCTAAAAGACCTAAGGCAGGGCATGTTTATTACAATTAAATATTAGGTACTGTATTATGAAAAACTGAGTTTAAATGTATCTGTCAAAGGTCTATGTAAACTTTTGATTTCAACTGTAGGTTGTACAGTATGTGTCAAAGTAACATCCACATGAATTGCAGGGCCCAATTTTCCCTAGCAGAACATTGTCCAGATCATTAATCTGTTTTTGCTGGCTTGCCTTCTTCCCATAATACATCTTGGTGTCATCTCTTCCACAGGTAAGTGACCCAAACACCTCTAAATGTCCACATGAAACATGTATGAAAATCATCAGGCTAAGGCCACATTCTTTCATTGCCACTGTATGTGGTCCAGTTCTGCTGCTTAAATGCCCATTGTAGGCAAATTTAGCATAGGTAGTCTGACTAGTCTGCAGTTATGCAATCCCATATATAGCAAGCTTTAATGCATTGTGTGTTCTGACACCTTTCTATCATAGCCAGTCATAGCCAGATCACCGATCATGGTCATTTATGATATATTCACGACCACATTTCCAGCACAAAATTGACAGCTCACCATCATTCTGTCAGGCTTTAATAATGCATTCAGTTCTTAATCAAATTACAGTAATTTCAGCAATCTTCTTAGTTGTTTTTAGAGCTTGGTGAAGGCCAGTAAGTTGGCCTTTTATCAAGCACAGTCTCACCTGCTTTAAAATGCCATTTTAAAATGGAATGAGGTGTATTAACACTGTCACACAAAACACACTACCAATTCATGTTATTTTATATTTCAAAAATATTTAATAATGTGCTTTAAAAACAGATTTGTATTCTTAGAGTTTTTAGAGCTTTAGTTAGCACCTCTAAAACAGTGTGGGTAATCATGTGCATGTTCCTCCACTGAAGACAAATAATGAAACGGACTATGAACATAATATCAATAACCAATAGAATTTCAGTAAATTGTTAACTTATATGTTTGTTTGTTTTTTTCATCTTCTATATCACTTATCCTGTGTACAGGGTCAGGGGGCCTGGGGCCTATCCCAGGAGACTTGGGGCAACGTTACATTAAATTCAATAATGTTATGTAAAATTATGTAGACGTAAAGCTCATGCTGTGTTTTGGTCAAATCTGACCAATTTAAAAGTTTACACTCTAAAAAACCATGAAGTTCAATGACTTTGTTCGCAAATCGCAATGAACACATGAAGTACATTTGAAATATTTTTATATAAATTCGTGTTTTATGGAACTTTTATACACTCATGGTGTTCCCAGTCCTTGGATGACCTGTCAATGGAAATGAATGGGTAAGACTATTAGAGTATAAAACAGAGTTCAGGCACATTTCTACACTTCTTTCTCACACCTAAACACACAGGTGTCTTTAAGCAGACACACACATGCAGGTACACACACACACTAACACACAGACACGCACAGACACGCACACACAAGCACACACACACACACACACACACACACACACACACACACACACACACACACACACACACACACACACACACTTCTTATGCGCCTTTTTGGCTTCCATGGCAACCCTCACAGGAACCTATTGACAACATAATTTTTGCCACACCTGTTGAAAAGCAAAATTGCAACATTGTTTCAATCATACAACTTTCTTGTAGCTCTGGTATACAATGCTTTTTGAGGCCTTACTCACAGTTCAGTCTTTTGCAGCACGATGGCCAAGAGATATACTGCAAATGAAGCTGTGGATTTATAATGAAATAAAATGACCGGGAACATTATGAGTGTGAGCCAAAACTAACACAACATGAGGGTTAAACAAAGAAAGAAAAAAAGAAAGAAATGTGTCATAGGTCACTACTGTATGTTGCTTACCAAACTCAAAACAGTCTTCTTAAATTTGTCAGGTATAAGGAAGGATTGAAAACCAAAGATTGAGCCAATAACTTGCCAAATATGAAAGCAAAAAAAGTCTTTCTAGAACTACTTTTAGACTTTTTTATATTACTAATGTAAATGTGTTAATGTCATGTTGTGTGTTATGCTCTGTACAGTATGTTGCAATTAAATATCAGTTTACCCAAGATTTTAACTCATTAACTCATGAGTTTGTCCTCAGCCTTAGAGATGTCGACAGCTCTTCATTCTGAAACATTTCTGAAACATCCTGAAAATGTTCAATATTTAATTACAGTTTATACCATAAGTAATGTTAGTATTATATTGAAATGCGAAAGTTGTTCATGGAAACCATAAAAAAATAAAAATAGAAATCTTGACAAAATAAAGCAAAACTATTAGTTTGTGGCATCTTGCTAGAAAGATGTTCCAGGAATAAGGAGAAGTTTTTCAACATTTATTCATCATCTGGATATTCATATTTAATATGGGGCACATGATTAATGAATTTGTTTTTACTAAGGTAAAAAAAAAACCACCCTTGCAAGAAACTAAGAGGGAAAACACTACAACGTAATTATGCAGATAAATGAATTAATGCAGAGAGATTCATTCTGTGCTTGGTTTAATTTATGCCAAGTTGTAACACTATTTAGTATAAAACACAAGGTTTTAATATAGCTGGTGACTGAATAAAGAGGGTAAATAATGTGTAAGCAGACCATCATAATAATTATTAAATGCAATCTTAATGGCCCTTTTGTGGCTTCTGAATCTAGAAGCAATATTAACGATGAGGACCATACCAAAATGGCATGGTAGTGAAGTCATTATTGAGTAAAGGTAAATTAAATGTGTTTGCACATTGTGTATTTGTGCATTGTAGATGCTTTCAGTTTCAAAAGCAGTGAATGATAATCAGGTTTTTCACATCACTAATATATGTGTTTCCGATAGTATATGGTTTTAGATTTTATACTCTTCTGGGTCTATGGGTAAAGGAAATCCAATTATCATCATGGCCTTACACATTTAAAAAGGTTCTGCATATTAACATGAATCTGACATAAATTTAGTTCCAAGTATGAATTTATTTTAGAGGAAAAGTTCTTACGTAACTGGGATAGTTTGCAAAGAAGAGAAGTTCATATTGCAAATAATTTGTATGCACTTTCTGTAAATAAAAGTATTGGTAAATAAGAACAGGCAGTAGTTGCTACTTTTTGGTAATGTTTAAATCTGTCCATTTGTGGCATTTAAACAGACACGCACTTATTCTTTTTTAACACACACACACACACACACACACACACACACACACACACACACACACACACACACACACACACACACACACACACACAAATCTTCTATCCAGACTCCGTTGTTGTGGTGCCATTGGGCCTGTGGGTCTCATCCCCTGTGGACACTCTTGGTTATTGGTTTAGACTCTCCCCTTGACATTTTCCTTGCTCTGATATTTGGACATTGCCAGCTGTCACATTAAAAGTAAAGACTGCTGAACACACGGTTAGCAACATATGCCTTGCTTTTGGGAGCAACCTCTGAGCCTTTTACTCATGCAAGAAAAAAGCTCACATGATCCATAATGTCCAATTTTGTCTGCGGAAGAACGTGCCATATGCACAAATTGTGAGCTCAGAGACCCAAAATAGGATCTCAGAGACATTTGTGATGTATTGGATTAAGGATCATTATAGCCTTTGGCTTATTGGCCACAATTATTGAATTTAGTAGAAATGACAAAAAAGATTGGATGATTTTAATTTTTGTGAGTGTCATTGTCAGTACATAACCAGTATGAATAAAGCTTTAAAAAATTGAAATTACTAGAATTTACCTTGGAGAACAACCACACCTTTATTTTGGAGTGGTGTCCCACATTATATTGTCTAGGCATCTGATTCAGAGTCTGTCCAAAACAGTGTGTCATGGGATGTTTCAAGTAAACAGTATGCATTTTTTTTGTCACAAATGCCAACATAGCCATCATTAACCAAACATCATCCTAACTGTAGAGCATGTGATGGCCGTATAATGTTGTGTGGATATTTATCATCAACAGAAGCTGGTGAGGTATTCCAGACTGAGTTAATCAACCACAACTTCAGGGAGATTTTGGGCAAGATTCTCATGAAATTCACAAAACATTTAAATGTGTGGAAACACACATTCATATTCCAACAGAAGAACAATGGAATGGTTCGTTAGGCACAAGGTGGGTCAGCTGGGGTGACCTAGACACAGCTCTGATCTAAATCCAATTGACAATATTTATGTTTAACCTGAAGGTTGCTGTCTAGCTTGATTAACCAGGCCCAGCTTAGAAAGTTTTTTCGATGAAATGCTTTTAAATCTCTGATCCTCCAGTAAACAACTAAGTGAAGGTGCTAGTAGTGTATTGTAATCAGCGGTCAGTGAGTTAAAGGAATTAGCTAGCAGAGAGCACTGCAAAAAATACTACAGACTGGCAGCAACACACCCATGCCGTTAGCTAATAATCACTGCAATTAAGCTTACCTTTTATCACTTTATAATTACACACTGCCTTAAACTGCATGGACTCTTGTTTGTTTCCATTTGCCATGATCGTTGTGTCATGGCTCCTTATTCATAATGTAACAAAGCACACAATTTGTGTTTGGAATTCTAGGAGTGAGTAGGAGTTTGACTTCCATTGTGAGGATTCAGTTTGCCTTTTAAATTTTAATTTTAATTTTTTAAACTGTTTTGCCATTCTCTCTCTCTCTCTCTCTTTCTCTCTCATTTATTTTGTGATTTCTACACTT
>CM059205.1:21401649-21411649 GCA_030347435.1 Clarias fuscus
CATAATAGGTGGCATTAATTCTGAAATTGACTATATATATTTTTACATAACACTTGCCATGACAGTAAATCTCTTCATGGCTTAGCCATGATGCATTTATACTACCAGTGGCAGAACACAGACCTTGGCCTGACTCTAGCAGTGTGTGTGTGTGTGTGTGTGTGTGTGTGTGTGTGTGTGTGTGTGTTTGTCTGTCTGAAGTCTCTATTTAATATTAGAATCTGCATACTGTTGATACAAAATCATAGTGGACTTTATAACAATCACATAATGTACACTTTTGTGGATATATACAGAGAGAGAGAGAGAGAGAGAGAGAGAGAGAGAGAGAGAGAGAGAGACTTGACTATCGTGTCCATATTTGCTTGTTAAAAAAAAATAATAATAAAACTCTTAGTCCGTTGTTTGTTGATAAAATATCCTTCACTATTCTGGAAGGCTTTTCATTGCATTTTGCAGAATGACTGTAATTTCTAAGGATTTGTGAGGGAAAGCACTGATGGGTTAGAAGGCCTGGGATGCGGTCGCATTTCAGATTGTCTCAAAGGTGATCAGTGGGTTGAGGTCAGATTTTTGTGAGGTTCAGTGCAGTTCTTTCACTCCAGCCTTGGAAAATTATATTTTCAAATCATTGCAAAATTGCAAACAATTGTGTATAGTCACTATCATGTATTAGAATAAGTTTGGGGCCCTACGTTCTAGTAGTAAAAAATTGTGGGCAACCATCTTTGTGGCTATAGTTTGGGGAGAACCACATACTGTATAGATGTGATGACCAAGTGCCAACAAAAGTTTGGCTATATGATGTATGGTTTATCCTATGACAGGGAATGGATGGAAATGAAAGCAGTAAGTTGCACTGCAACTGTAGGGCAGTGTGTAAAAGTACTGTAGATACTCAGGCCTCCAGTTGTCAGTCCCCTAATGTAGACCGAGTGTTAAAAAGGCTTTGATGTGCACTCCTAATAGATTACACATGCAAGAAAAGTTCAAAGGCAATGTCAGAAACTCAGAGCGTCCCCAGATTCCTTTGTGGTTTCTCTCCTCACACTCTCTTCCTACTTTTTGTCCCTCTATCTTTCACTTTTCAAAACCAGCTGCCTTCCCCAGCAGTCAGCAGCATATTATAATTTCCCGTTTTCCCGTTTCCAGCTCCCGTTTTCTCCCTTATATCTCTCCATCTCTTTTTGAGGAAGTCTTACACAAGGCTGATCGATAGAGAGAGGGAGTGGGAATGAGCAAGGAACCTCAGTTCTCATGTCCTTCACTAAATTAGGCTCCTCTGTCAGTTACCCTGCATTTCATCTCCTACCGATTAGGAGGGAAATAGCATGCACCATTTTCATTGCACTTTTGAAGGTATTTGAAGTTTTCCTCCTACACAGCTTGGCTCAATGCAGGAGGCTGCCAAAATGTTCTCAAAAGCAATACTTTATATTTTACATATAAAATACATGTCTATACATATACATGCTGACTTGCCAGTTTTTTGGATATATCTGTGTAGTACGTGATGACTCCAAAACCTTGCAAAACCTTTCAGAGAAGCAATTTGCAGAGCTGCTCTGTTTAGGTTGCCTTGATTGTATTCTGAAGCTGATGTTTAATTAAAAGCTGTGGGGTGACAAAATCACGTCTATGATTTGTGATCAGTAAGAGAGAGAGAGAGCATACTGCAGTGGCCACATTTTCTCTAGGTGGACACTTTCTTGGCTAAAGTGTTTATGATTTAGAGGACCTTATGCACATTTACAGTCCCCAGTTGTGTTGCTGGATTTAAGCAGTCCCCTAAAGGCAGAAAATGGTTTATGAATTTGCAGGAAAGTGACTTTGTATAAGAGAGGAAAAGGGCATGCCAAATATGGTTTAATTCAGCGCACATATACATTGTTATTTATAACTATCTATAAGCTCAAAAGATAAATGGTGGTTATGATATTACAGTATTAATATTATGTAAATATAGTATGGTGTTAACTATAGTTATATTGTTAGATAGTTACAGTATATAGTTTTATATATAGTTATATATGTACAGTCTTATGCAAAAGTTAAGGCATCCCTTGATAAATAACAGACTTTGGTGATTTAAAAAAAAAAAAAAATTATTGAAACACACACGCAGTCTCTCTTGGAAATGGAAAAAATACCCAATATTTTCAGCAAACATTGGTGCATAGTTACTTTTTATGTCATAAATTGAACAAAGATTAAAAAAAAAAAAACATTATTGTGGCACTGTGCAAAAGTTTGGGCACCCTACATAATCAGTTCTTAGTAACACCTCCTCTGGCAGATATCACAGATTGCAAACACTTTTTTTTGTCCCATAGTGGATTTAAAGGTATGTTTATGGTCATTGTCCTGTAGTAGAAGCCATCCTCTTTTCAGCTTCAGCTTTTTTACAGGTGGTGTGATGTTTGCTTCCAGAATTTGCTGATATTTATTGGAATCCATTCTTCCCTCCACCCATGCAATGTTCCCTGTGCCACTGGTTGCAACACAACCCCAAAGCATGATTGATCCACCCCCATGCTTAATAGTCAGCAAGGTGTTCTTTTCATAAAATGCTGCTCCCTTTTTATCCAAACATGCCTTTGCTGATTGTGGCCAAAGAGTTCTATTTTAACTTCATCAGTCCACAGCACTTATTTCCAAAATGCATCAGGCTTCTGTAGATGTTGTGTCTGACATTGTAGATGCATGTGTCTGACATTGGACTTTATGGAGACGGTTCAGCTGACTCTTTCATCGTTGCACAGTGGAATGGAATCTCCCTGCAGATTCTTTGTAGTCAAAGCATATGAGCAGATCACTCAGAGTTTTCTTGGTCTTCCAGACCTCATCTTGACCTCCACAGTTCCCCTGAACTGCCATTTATTAATTACATTTTTCACTGTGGAAACCGCAAGATGACAATGCTTTGCTATCTTCTTGTAGCCTTCTCCTGCATTGTGGGCATCAATAACTTTCATTTTCTCTTACACAGCTGCTTAGAGCAACCCATGGTTGTTGAATGTCCACAAGGTTTGAAGAGTCAAAGTATTTGTAAAGCTTTGAAATTGGCATTTATTAATGACAGCTGTTGCCATGCATCAGCTCCAACGAGCTAATCAAGGTCTGAAACCTTGTAAGAAAGAATCTGAGACTCTGGAACACTTAGGGTGCCCAAACTTTTGCACAGTGCCATAATAATATATTTTTTTAAATTTTTGTTCAATTTATGGCATAAGAAGTAACTATGCATCAACGTTTGCTGAAAATATTGTGCATTTTTTCCATTTCCAAGAGAGCCTGTGTTAACATTTTTTCAAAAAAAAAAAAAAAAAAAAAAACACCAAAATCTGTTATTTATCAATGGATGCCTAAACTTTTGCATAAGACTGTATATGACTTTTTCTCTTTTTCTCAGAGCTACACATAAGTCCAATCATATAAATTTATCTAAATATAAAAAACATTGCACAATTTAGTTTGACCGAGACACTTAAAATTTTTTTTGCATGTTTGTACCTTCAAGACCACATTTTAAATGTTTGGTTTCCTGAACTGACAACTGTACCTAAACAGCATCTTTTCAATCTCAAACTTTTTAGAACTGACTGTGTGCTCAAATAGAAATCTAGTCATCTGGTCAATATACTTTAAAATATTAAAGACATTTTCTGATTAATTTATATATATAGCCTTTTAAGTACAGTATAGCTTATAAATTATAGAGAAAAAAATGGCATGATTTAAAGCTGAAATAATATCATGAACTTAGTGCTATAAGGTTGTAGCCCACTCTTATTAAAACCAGATTAAAGATTTCAGCTTAATTGATTTGTTTATTGTTTATTTTCTAGTATGGATTAAATAGTATTACTATATTTAGAAAAAAAAAAACGTCTGCAGTTAAGATAGGTCCCTGGGTATAGGTTTCTATCAGCCGGGCCTGGAAATGAACAGATTAACAGATAAAATGTATGATAAATTGGTTGCATACTAAAACTGCACACTACAATTAATCCTTACTGTACACACTGCACACACACACACACACACACACACACACACACACACACACACACACACACACACACACACACACACACACACACACAAAACCCTTCAATAATATGACAAAAGGGTTAAAAATATATATAGAAAACTTATGTTCTGTAGGTTGCCATTTAGATTGAAAATATATTTAATTGTATAATGACTTCAGTGATTGTTAGGGTTCCACTGACAGCAATGCTTTTAACCACAAGTTATCCAATGAGAAGCTTCATATTTAGCAAAAAAGTAATGTCAGAAGGCATATCCCTCAGTCATGGAGAAGATGTTACTGTGTTTCAGAAGAATTAAATTACTGGCCTGAATGAAGCAAACAAAACAACTAAGGAGATGAGGCTAATCAACTGCATGGACATAAGAAAACCACATATTAGTAAGGCTAATTAGAAAACAAAGTTTAAAAAGTTTAGATTCCATTTTTGAGCATTTTTGAAAAAGGTAATACAGTGTGTCCAAAGCACATAAATATGATTGAAAGTTGCGTCAGTTGATCATGTCTAGGCTTTAGAAAGGTCACAGCCATGATGTGGTTTGAGGTTTGTAGATTTTTATGTTTTGTTTTTTATTTTCTACAATCAAGACATGTGTAACTCGGCGGGTCTGTTTGCATCCACACACTGAAAGTAAACTTAACTTGAGTCTCTTTTATAGCACCTGTTTGAACTAATGTGATAACAGTAACTTAATGACCTGAATTCCTGCTTGAGAGGGCAATAATCCAAATTGGGATAAATGCAAGCAGACTTGCACAATAATGCCATCAGTACTCAGCACACAGGGGTAACACTGTGAATGATCTTAAGTCCCTAGTTCACTGTTGCTCCTTTAAAACACTGTCTATTGATCTTCCCATTTCTCAGTGGAGTCTGACTTCCAACCCAGAGCACCTTGACTTCTTTAAAGTCTCTGTCCCTTCTTCAGAGCTCAGTAGGAATGTGGAATGAGGAATGTATTTGTCTTGCTCTGTATTCTTGTTGTTAACACCCTAACTATAATTTTTGTCTTTAAAGACATTCTTAGAGGACTTCTTAAAGTGCTTATTATTTCTGTTATCTATTGTTTTTCTTTATTATTTAAGTTAGTGACTTTAAAATGTTTTGGGCTAAAATCTTATGTGATGTGAGCTGCTTCTAGTTCTAATGCAATAGACACTACACTCGTATTTTTCTGAGCAAGGAAAGTATGCGTGGCTGTCAAGTGATACTTCGCAAAATGAATTCTGCTGGCAACATGAATGAGAGCTAGTGAGGTGAGATCACACATTTCTCACAAGAGGGATGGCACTGAGAGAGGACAAGAGAGGGCACAGCCTTTCCTTTCTATCTGAATCTATGTGCAAAATTGTAATGTTAAAGAAAAAAAGCAACTTGATCATGATCATTTATTGACATGGCTGCATGTATGCTATTTTGAGTGATTTAGAAGGTGCCAGTTTTCCTGTGACCAAATTTCTGCTTAAAAAACCGTGTTTCCAATTTTTCAGTGAATTTTAAGGTAGCAGTTACATTTTAAAATAAATTTAAATGAAACAAATTGTGTCTAAAATTATTTTGTACTGTAGCATGGAGTTTGAAACCTTGTCAAGTATCCATTCAATTCAATTCAATTTTATTTCTATAGCGCTTTTAACAATGGTCATTGTCTCAAAGCAGCTTCACAGAAATGAAAAGAAAATTTATGGAAGTGTATATGTGTAAGAAAAATGTGTCTAGATAATGAGATTGTCCCTGATGAGCAAGCCAAGGGTGACGACGACAGTGGCAAGGAAAAACTCCCTATATATTCTCATATATTCATCTAACCTTCTTATAATTTATTGATAAAAATACAATTGAAATAATACTGTTGCTATATAATTTCCTATAAGCCTGCTTCTTTCTGCATCAATTTTCATACACAAGCAATGTGACACATTACATGTAGTTTCAGGTACAGTAGCTAGCTATACAACATTGAATCTTAAAGGGTGCTTATTACATTTTATTTTTTTATTGATATTTTTATATGATCTTTTATTATCATGTATTTCGCCAGTCAAACTTGAGGCATGAGTCTAGCCAGATCCATAGACATGAGCACATAAAGGTGAACAGGTAGCATCAGAGCTCAAACAGAGCTGTTTAAATGAATTTAATAATGAGCTAGGATGTCTTCACATTCAGTGGAGATTGTCCCTTAGTTGTGTGGTGGTGTATTATCTGTGGTGGACATGACATACTAATCAAAACAGGAAATATTAATTATATAAGGTATATGGTGTGGTGATGACTCCATCTTAACCCTGTATAACCAGGCAACTAGCATTCTCTAGCTTATACAAAATAAAATTTAATAAATAAATAATAACATTAAGCATGTTCAGTTCTTTCAATCAGATTCCTATGATTTTTCTCACACAGGATTCTAGCTCCATAATTGTGCAGATGTATTTCTTTCATAGAAAATTTATGATGTTTGACATATTTGAGCTGGTATATCATATGTAAAAAATTCCCCAACAATCCGACCCCGACACCCCTGACATAGTTGCACTATGAATAACAATCACAGGAGTGTCATAGGAACTCACAACAACTCAGAAATATCTGCTTGTTTTCCACCTCTGCTTTTATTTATTTTTCTTTTTTCTCTTTTCTTTTTTTGACATGAGGAATGGGTATCGCCATGAAATTTGCTTGTGTGAGACCATGTTGATACTTTCTCATCCAGTGAAGTATCAGGTTGCACTCTGAGAATGATTAGTAGTTCCTGGTTATACACTGTAAAATGGACTGCTAACACTTTAGCACTTTAGAGATTAACTTTAGATGCTTTTAGTGGTTATTATTCTGCAAAGACATAATTCTAAGTATATTCCTTGACAATGGCCTTAAAAACACTGCTAACAACTAAATACCTAACTACCGTACCATTAAAACATATCACAAAGGGTGCAGTCCAAACACTGGCTATAAAAGTTTTTGTTTGTTTGTTTGTTTGTTTGTTTTTAATACAGGGGACATATACCGTACAGAGGTATAGCATAAAGTTTAGCAAGCTAGTAGAGCAGTGTAGCCACAGGGAATGTGGAAAAGCATGCGTTGAAGTGTGCAAAAGTACATATATTTTCACATGAATTAATCAAGTTAGTCTTTTACACTGCATTAGGTAACCCAGTGCATTTCACCAAACTCATCTCATAGGATAAATGTCCCTCAGGCAACAATTTTGCTGAAGTGGAATTATATGCTCTAGGGACATTTCAGCAGCATTTTGTGAATTTCTCACTCTCTCACTCTATGTCACACACACACCACACACACACACACACACACACACACACACACACACACACACACACACACACACACACACACACACACACAGTCTGTCTGCTATGCACAGTTGCAGTCAATAGTTTATATACTCATCATACACTTATCATGGCATGGATTTGCACTTATTTATTTATTTTTTTATCTGGTCTTTGTCTGTGGCAAGGTGCATCTTTTTGCCCCCTCAATTTTCTCCCTAATTTAGTTATATTGAATTCCCACCTGCCACTAGGGGGCTCCAACATTAAGGGTACTTCGAGCAGTCAAGGACGGCCAAAAATGATCATGAATTTCCTGCGAACCATGTGATGCCAGCTGACCGCATCTTTTCGAACTGCTCGCTCACACACTGTTGGGGGGGGGGGGGGGGCATAACACTCTTGGAGGACAGTGCTATCCACTTGTTCCACTTGTGTGAGCTCACAGATGCGCATGACTGGCCATGATGAATATGAGAGTGCTAAGTGCCTCCAAACCCACCCTGCTGAGAGAGCTTGGCCAATCAGCTCTCTCTAAGCCCCCAGCTGCGAGAGGCTACAGCATCACTCAGAAATCGAACTAGCAATCTCTGGATGATGTGGCGAGGATTCTACCACTGCACCTCTCGGAGGCCCATGATGCATCTTTAATAGAAGAAAATACTTGGTGCCAAGTTTTGATTCTTTTTTTTTTTTTTAATTAACACAGCAATGCAGCAATTATATATAGGCTCAAAATAAAATTGTACATACAGCACACCTAATTTGGTTAAATGTTTCTTAGCATGTTTCACCTTCAGTAGATGGGTTTAGAAGCCATTAACAAGCTTCAGACAGAATTCTGGTTGAATATGTGTGCACTCCTCTTGTTTGAATTGATGAAGTTCAAATAAATGTGCTGGTTTCCTTGCACAGACCAGAATTTAAGCACACTCCACAAATTTTCAGTAGTGCGAAGGCTCCAAAGAACTTAAAGTTAGCCTGATTTATCTATTCCACATCCAGCTTTAATATATGTCTGTGATCATTGTCCGGTTGAACCATACAATTTTGTCCAATTTTCAAGTGCCTACAGTATCTGATGAAGGATTTAAATTAAAAGAATTTTGAGGCATTCCTCCTTCCCTCCTCCTTGGGGCAGTCCTCTAATTCCACTGGCAGCAACACAGCCCTGAAGCAAAATATTGCCACTGCCATGCTTAATAGCTGGTACAGTGCTCTTGGTATTGAATGCACCTTTACTCTTTCAAAGTTAGTGTTCCAACAGTTTCCAATTCATGGCAGGCCTGTTGTAGTTCCTGGGAGGTTCTTGACCATCTAAACGATTTTTTTCTTAGTGGAGGATGATCATTTGAGTCTTTTTGTCATTTATTGTTTATGGCTTTTTTTTTTTGTTTATATTTAACTTTTGGAATCTGAGGATGTAGTTGACTGATGTTCATATACTGTAGTAGTAGAAGTAGTAGTAGTAGTAGTAGTAGTAGTAAGTAAGAAAAAAATGTCTTTCATTATCCAAAACTATTGTGCAAAATACAATAGATTGCAAAACTATCACTTCTCTCTTTTATTTTGTAGTATTTAACTGCAGTATTAAATGGATCATTAGCTAGATTTTGTCAGTGTGGCTGGATACTGTCACAGCCATCTGGTGCACTGTTTTATAGAGTGAATTAATTTGAAGGTGGTAGAATCCTGAATACTGAACTGATGCTTACTAATCTAGCATAGATTTATCCACTCAATCTGCTTCAGCATGTTACTTGTTTACACTTGATCACATGTGTAACGTTTTTATTTTTTATTTTTCACAGGGTACAAATTAGAACTATTTTGGAGCTTTTTACTTGTTTTATTGTGTCATTGTAACTGCATCATGGACATTTATAATGTTACAAACTAAATTTATTGAACTTGCATGTGTGTCAATTTTGCTATGGCACAGATAGGTTTAAAACATTAAAATGTGATATAAATATAAATTTTATGAAGAACACAAACTTAGGTAATACGTACTGTATCTTTAGACAGACAGATTGCAGTTATTGCTGCATTTTTATTACTTAATTACATTGCCATGTTATTTTGCTAACACATATTTTGACTACATTTTTGTTAAAAGCTCGGAACATGCTTTTCAAACAATGTTTTTTTAACAGCAGGAATTTCTTAGGTAGATGTACAAATATTCTCTAGCAGTAGGGGGAAAAAATCCTCATGTATTCTCAGAGGTTATAGTGTAGCCCCATTCTTTGACTTTTATATTGGCTTTGATTTAAATTCACTTTTTGGTTCCTTGAAAATGCTTTTTGTTTTCACACATAAAGCTTGTGTCACCAAATGGGAGAAAGTCACCAACAAGCAGTTCAGCCTTGTTTCTTCGAGAAGTCAAATACCAGGAATCACAGTCAATTTAGGATGGCTCAGTAAAAAGCCTGGCCTCCATCTGCTCCCTTGTATCTCAATAACGAGGCCTGAACCTGAACAAAAATTGCTTTGTCATTCAGGTAAATGAAACAATAAATTCAGTGTGGGTGAAAGCCTGGCCAGACAGAAGCAGACAGCAAATCTGAGCCAAATAATAATAATAATAAAAATGTAATTTTACCATTTTATTGAAATAGTTGTTTGATTTTCTTTATGTTTTTG